>JAOTRR010000055.1:23673544-23684371 GCA_028570945.1 Gogo arcuatus
CACACACACACACACACACACACACACACACACACACACACACACACATATACACTGAACTTGGTGAAGTTACACATTTCCAAGGTTTTCCCAATAAGTGCTCTGACAGGACCAAATAGCCATATAGAGAGAGCTCTATCAGCACATCCCTATGACATTATTTTTATTTATTTATTTATTTATTTATTTATTTTGGAAAACAAAACAAACTAAACATTTTATAGTTTTTCCAATAATAAGAGTTTGAGCTATCTCCTCTGACACCTAAACCTCAAAGATGTAAAAGACCAAGATAGCGCTGGTAATAATTAACATACCATATGCTCTTTTTTCCTGTATGTTAACAAGTATGGTGCTCAAACCGCAGCC
Organism: Gogo arcuatus; assembly: GCA_028570945.1. Lineage (NCBI taxonomy): Eukaryota > Metazoa > Chordata > Actinopteri > Siluriformes > Anchariidae > Gogo > Gogo arcuatus. The sequence goes on from JAOTRR010000055.1 coordinate 23,673,914, forward strand.
TCTATAAAAATATATAATTGAATGTATATATTTTTAAAAATCTTTTGCTGGGACCCAGCTCTTAACACAGCAGAGGCTCTCTGATTAACTGGGTACCCCAAGTTAGAGATGAGCGCTCAGTCAAAAAAAGTTTATCATTTGTTTTTGTTCAAATTTGTTTGTGTTTTGTCTCTTCTTTTTGGATCAAAATCATAGAGTGACTGGCGGGAGGACAGGTGGGAAGGAAAGAAGGAGGTGAGCCTCGGCTTAGGTGATCATGGCATATCCCTCCTCACTCGTTGTTGTTGCCAGGCTCCATGTCTTTACACTGGATGTTTCCTCCACTGTAGTCGGTCCCTGGCAACTGCACTCCATATTTGTCCACGCACCAGCATATTCCCCGTTTCCGACCACGTGAGGGCTTACACTAAATGTGGGTTGAATGGGAGGGAGAGATTGAAAGAGGTGTTAAATTACTATCAATAACAAATACCAGACACTCATTACTTTAAGTTAATATTCTTTGAAATTAATATTCTGTTCATCTGTAGTTTGACATAACTTGTATGAGGTCAGAACCCTTAAACACTAAATCCACACCTGCTTGCGTTTGAAGAAGCCCTTCCTGTCACAGTTGGGCAGATAAAGAGAGAGAGCCACAATACGGGAGGTGTCTTTCAGTCCCTTTATGATCCCGTCCAGCTTTCTTCTACATGGACCCTTTATAATTCAGCACAACACACATGTAACAACAATCAATTAGTCAATAGCAATCAGTGACATTCTTCCCATTTTCCATTCCCTCATTGTAACTTACAAATTCAGTTTCGTGCTTGTCGACTGGTAGTGGTGAGTAGTCCAGCGAACCCATGGACCTCAGCTTCTCCTGCTGCTTCTTCTTGTCCTTGCGCATAGCAGCCTGCTTCTTGCTGTTGATTAGGTCTTGTTTAGGGTTAATGGGTACTTTGGCTGGGGGCAGCTGCTCCTCTGTTGTGTCAATCTTTATTGTCTCATCATGCTCTTTAGACTCACGATCTACAGAGAACACAAAGATCAACAAATTATGAGCTTCACTTCTCACAACCAACACTTTTAGTAAACCTGCATGCCCTTGCTCAGAGGAATGAAATTTGACCAAAAAAAAAAAAAGAGTCATGAGACCAGCTTACTATTTCACAGTCTGATTGGTGTTTTAAAATAAACCTGAAACCAACTGCTTTCCCGCTAAATGTTTCCTTTGCATTTGTTTACAGAGGTGGAAAGGGATCAGCAGGTGATGACAAGCCCTGCTCCCTCCCATACAAATCCCTAAACTCCTACCCAAAACTGAACAAGGCGCCTGAAATGGAGTTTTACTCTCACTGGGACTTCACTTCATTATTACGTAAACAGCCAACAGCCAAATCACCAGTGTGGCCAAATAGCATTAAATCTTCATTAAAGGCTGCTTTATGAGAATCACAAATCAAGGCAAGCATTTGGCAGAACATGTAAATGAGACTGAGACTACCTACAAAAGGCCAATAATAATAATTCACTTTACTGTATTTACTTTTTTAGTGTACCATATATTTTAGAGTTGAATTTGCAAGATATTTTCCATTTATTTGATAATAAATTTCAGCCATGACTGTAGCACTTTTAGTTGAAGAATGAAACTTCCCAAAGGCTTGGTAGTCTTTTAAACTATACTTAGATTCTTTAAAGTCTCAGCAGCCATATTCTGTGTGGTGTGAAGTGCTCAGAGAACAAACACATTTTGAAGGGAGATCTACTACTTAATATAATGTCTACAGCAAACCTGCAGCTAATGATGTTGAGGAAAAACAGGCCAATAGCATTTCATGAAAGTAAATCTTTTACTACAAAAAAGATCTGGCTGAGTTCTCAAGACCTAAACCTAAACCAGACATAATTTCCCCAGCAGATTTTACAGTAGAGTAAGCATATAAATAATCCCTGAACACAGCAGATTTAGGCATTACAATGAACATGTGGCTATATTTATCCAGGAAAAATATAACAGAAGGTATTTCAGGTCAAATGTTGGAATGGGAATTTTTCAAGTATTGTTAAGGACACTGCCATGTGATAGCATACCACATTCAGCACCATTAGCCAGTTTTGGGAAGGTGGCAGAGGTGGGGTTTATATGGTTTAGTTTCTCTTATATAATGTCTGGTTTACAGTGACACTCTGTATAAGAGAGGGGTGTTCCAAGCAGACTGGTGTTGAAAGAGTTTGTCTGACACTGCAGCCATGGATAGGGACATGGGGGAAGGGTGATTACTGGAACCAGGTTCCTGGCTTCTGAAGTTGCTATCAGATCAGTGGTTCACTCTTTGAAATTAATCTTGCAACTCATGACTTGGCAGACTAAATTCTGCACTGAAATGTTCCCAGTAGCCAGGCTTCATGACAGGCCAGCAGGCCTGAATCGCATCTATCACAGTCAACCTCATACTTAGAATGTCTTTTAGGGTTATAAAAATGACTGATGTTTATGATACTGTGCCACATTTGGCTTTGCATGCCAGCAAGGAGCACATAACCAGGTATGTTTAGTTTAAAAATCAACAATAGACAGAGTTTTAAACTCATTTGCTACCAGTGCATGTTATTTTCTTTTCTTTTTCTCTTCAGTGTGTGGACAAAGCAAACATTTTCCATGCTCAGTATACCCAGCTAGTTATAAACCCAAGTCTGTAATAATAATAATCATCATCATCATCATCATCATCATCATCATCATCATTTATATTGCACTTTTCATTTAAGTTCAAAATTTCAAAGGGCTTGATATACAAAAGATTTGAATGTCAAAACAAGGTATTTATGATATTAAAATTACAATGAATTGTGAAAACCTACCTTAACTGAACGAATTGATTGGGATGGGCTACACTGTCTCTGTTTAACATCTGAGCCCTGGCCAAGACACTGGAGCATGGCCAAGCCAGACATGTCACATGCAGCCTCTCTATTCAAATGAGCTTTGGAATGAATGGGAAAGAGATATTGGTGACTCTATGCTTAGCCTTGCAAAGTTTTCATTAAGGCGAGAGGACCTGAGCAAGAAAACAAGGGGCATCTGATAGGGCTCTGTTTAAATATTAACATGTGCATGGGGCAGTTATACTTCATCAATATCCAAGGTTTCTTGCTGTCTCGAATTAGTCTTGAATGACTAATAATTCAATAAACCTTCTTTATTTTTCTTGTACTTGACTAATAATTGTGGATTTACTAACTTTACTAATTTCTGTGTTGACTGTTATACAAAATTAATTTTTGCTTTTAATCCCAGTCTGCCCTTTGCACTAAAGCGTTATAACCTCCTATCACCATTTTGTTGTTGTAGTCTATTAAGGCAAGTTGTCCACAAGTGTATAATTTTTAAACAGTGCATGCTACTGGCCTAGTCTATCACTCTACATTCATTGCTTTGTTCAAGTCACTGGCCAGCCATGACATCCTAAGCCAGATTCCACTGCTCAATATTTAAAAGCTGGCCCAAATTCACAGCATGATTGTACAACTGAAACACAGCAGCAAGCAGACAAAGGGCCAAAGATGGCCAGAAAGAAGCTGCTTTCTACAGGCAAATGTACAACAAAAATGACATTATAATGGGTGAAAAGATGCATATGACACTGGACTGGCATTGATCTGTAGCGTATTTAGTGAAGTAAATAAAACAATTGACATTAACTTACTCTATAGTCACTCTAGTCCTATTAATTAAGCACATGCCTAAACCATGTAACCTGCTAATATTATTCAGATTATGAAACAACAAATATAATTCAACACGCATAGCATAAATGGCACCTGTTCACCAGAAAGCATTTTCATAGCAGCATAAATGATGTCTAATATTAATGCCAATATATTTCTTTATCCAAATGACAGAGAAGCCCTGGTATAACTTTTTATCCCTTATTATATCCCACTCTGAATCTGTCAGTATAGCCACAGTATCAGCTTCTTCATACAGACTATTTTTTCCCCAAGCAACAGCATGAAGAATAATACTATATTAAATACTAATGAATGGTCTGAGGAGGCAAGCTTGCCACAGATTTATTGTCACATGTATTTAAAAACCCACAAGGAGACCTAAGCCACTGTAATCCTGTGCAAACCTAATTTTGGTCTGAGGTCTCACCGAGCATTTGAGTTTGGGTTTTGTTTACAAACAAACAAAAACGTTGTCAGAAGCTGGTTTGTCTCAAACGACAATTGATGGGCGCAGAGGTTATAATTTTGGCCCATGGTGCAACTCCTCCATGCATTTTCATTAGTGTTAAACCTGCACTGTAGTCAAGAAACTAACCACCTTTTGTTTCCCTTCCTTGGAAGAAGTGACACCACATGTGTGTGAAGTGTGCATCCTCTAACCTAGGGCAGGATGTTTCACCAGATTGACACCTAAACCACATGCGGTTCCTGTCAAGTCGATTGTTTTCTACTTGGACTTTATGTCCCTATGAATTATAATAACCTGTCATAAGTGATAGAAAGGAAGCAGAGCAAACGCCCAATTGTTTTGAACAGCCACATAGGCTCCCACTTAAAGACCAATATGTGAATGTCACAAACCAACAGTTGCTTGATTCTCAGGAGAATAGACCTCTGTAACTGAGTTCCTGCACAGCTGTTACCCACTAGCCTTCCCAGTGTTGCTGACAAACGTGGACTGCACAAATTACTGTTAAACTTTATTAGGAGAAAGCGTTCAAGCTTGCCAAATAGGATCTCCTTTTGCATACTCTAAGTATGAGAAGGTGAATGGCTGTCTGAGACATGTGTTGGAGCCTGACTTTGGTAGAACTATGCAATGAAATATAGCAGTGAAAACCAATCTTAATGATGGAAAACTGGGTGCTGCTTTCAGTGCTACTTGTATGCACAAGGCTCCTTCCAGTGTCACAGTATGTACCAATTAGTGCTGTACAAGTAACTGCCTTCTTTCTGTTGCTTCATGATTGCAGTTAAAACATGGACAATCTTCAGGAATTACATAAGGTACCCATAAATAAGTAGTACAAAACTGCATCCAAATGTCAACTTCTGACATTTTTTTTTTTGCCTTGGGTGAAGGTCCATTAGTTAAGACTGTGTTGTCAGTGCACAACATGCTTGTTCATGTGCAGCTCATACTTTTAAAATTTGAGCCATGCTTAATTATTGTTTGTGAACTCTGACAGAGAAGTCTGCTGTAATATAACACAAAGGTCCTTCATGAGGATCAGAGGACAAGTAGCAAGCTACCATTTAGTCATATTTTATGGCAAGTGTGAAGCTTCTGATGTGTCAAAGCTCTATGTTGCCAACAAACTATGTTCAAAATCCTCAACTGCTCTGAAGTAGGGGTTCACACATGACAAACGTAACCATGGACAGAAACATAGGCACCAGTAGCTAAAGCACTCCCAATATTTCAGGGTAAAATCCAATCTGTTAAACATTGCGCAGTTATTTTAACATACTCCTTATGCTAAATATCCTGTTTTGTTGAGAATGACAAATGCTGAAGTGTAATACCAGCACTATTAACTGTTTTAGACACAATTGCAGTCTTCTATACTGCCCATTTACACCATCAGTGATGTGAGCTGATGATTTCAAGACTGTGTTCCCAAATAGTCAGTATTAGCATACTGAAATTAGTTAGTAACCTAACACAGGTTACTGAAAACTGTTCTGCTTGGAGCTACAAGCAGAGTGAATATGAGAGACTCATTACATTGTGTAAGATAGGATACTCCAGCATGCCCCATAATGAGGAAATAGTTTGCTATTTTCTTTCTTCTTGGTGATCCAGAGGTGAAATTATTGCTTTAGAAGAATGAAAATTGGGTAACTAGGAGACAGAGGCTCCTAAACCTGGTGTGGTCAAGAATGCTTGACCTCTCCATTAATGTCCATCCTGTCCATCTGGTAAAAATGGGCTGAAACCAAACACTATAGTAGACAAGAAGCACCCATCTAAATCTACCCAGTGCTTTTATAGCCCTTTAGACAGTGGCTCCAAATGTGTTTTGCTGAATCACTGTGGCATGACCAAGTGCCCTATGCAATCACACACTGGGGAAGAGCTGCTCCTGTTACAGCGCTGTTCCACACACACTCACACATGTGCGTGGGTGTGCATGTGTGTAACCTGCAAAGCCCACAACCATAGAATATAACCATATTTCTGTTTCCCATTTCATAAGAAATTGTGAGCTATCCTTCCCTTTTACAAACAATGCCTAAAGAACAGAGCAAATTCCATTCACATGCTGTCTCATGGATTTATGTGGCCTCAGGGAGCAGTGGGGTGGGGGTGGTTTAACAATAAAACCAACAAGTGGAAATAAACCCATATTAACACAGGCTCCATACACTAACAACAATAATTCATATATGTAACATGTATAGAATGCAGATTGGTGGAAGAGGTAAAGTGTAAAAAAGCATGTTGAAGCTTTCAGCTGCATTGGGCACACATGCCCAAACCATGGTTGTCTGCCTCCCTTCAGATTTAATCTTTAAACAGTAATCTGACTCTCTGCACCACCCCCAGATGTAAACCTAAATTCAGACTAACCAAGATCTGCTGCCCCATAAATCCCCCCCCCCCCCACAGTTTTCACTGTCTTCAGCTGCAGGTACTTAAATAATGAATAAAATGCCAAAAAATGAGCATAATACTTTGTATCTTGCAAGTAAACTAACTATTCCATCAACAGAGTGACTATGAAAGTCGCTTTTCCATTCTAGGAAAGAGACACCCATTGCAATTGGTCTTGCATTGGATGGTTCAACAACATCTGCTGCATATTTTAGTGTTTTCTCATCTCCAACACACATGACTCACCACATCATGTCATTATCAAGCAAATTGTGTGTTAATTTTGGGTGTGTTAGAGCAGGGAAAGCACAGACAGGTGCAAGTTAGGAAGAGTGCAGGACCAGGATTGAGGACTGGGCTATTATATCAACTCTGCTTCATGTATGTTGACCTTGTGGCAAAGTGCCAAAGCAGTGCCAAAGCATTTGTCAACTGTTCGGATAGGTTCAGAGTACCTAGGTGAAGCTTAAGGAACACATTTGCATTCTATTAGCATACAGGAATGCCAAATGTGCAATGGTAGTGTTAATGAGTGGCAATGCATTCAAAGTTTTTCAATGTCATTTCTTTTTAACAGTAATGACTGGTCCCAAAAATCAATAATAACTACAAATGATCTGCTTCTGATTGATAAACAGTATCCCTGATTGCAAATTAGTAATAGCCCAATGCCCCAATATTGCTGTGGAATGATATTCAATCACAACTCATCCTTGATAAGACCATATGGAGCTTTCATTCTACTTTCTTGTATAAGTTGCAGCTGACTAGTTTACAATCTAAATGCCTAAAAATCTTAAGTACTCATAACTGAGCCACTCATGACTGATTATTATGCACATTTAAATAACTGGTACTTATGCACCAAAAGTCAGCCATATTTGGCTTGGAAATATTCTGCTATCAAAGTAAGTGATGCTACACGTTAATGTGTATTGATGATCTGTGCACAGCTTGGTAACATTGTTGTTGCAAGTGATCTCTGATGCATCCAACTGCCATTATTAACACCCAGTGCCTATTAAAAACTCATCACGGTCAGGTTGGAACGCTAAGCGACCCAGCACTTACCCACAGGCGGATGCGACGCCTTGTAGCCCTTCTCGTTGGTGCACAGCCCTCTGCCATGAAGCAGTGCGTGTAGTGGTTTCTCCTCTCCGTCGCGAGGCAGGCAACGGAGTCCGTGCGCACACGTGCTGGTGTAGACGCCGCACGGCTGATTCTCGGCGAGCGCGCAGGTGAGGCAACAGCCGCAGCCGGGCTCCTTCACCAGCTGACAACCTTTGGGCTCGGGAGGGCACATGGACAGCGCTTTCTGGTCGCACGGCTCGCACGGCACATATGAGCCGGAGCATTGGGACACAGCCGACAGAAACGGCACCATCACGAATAAGTAGTTGAGGAGCATTTTGTAAAAGATTATTTATTGTTATTCTTCCAATAAGATCAGAACCTCCGAAAAATTCGTAATTACACTCTCCGACGCACCTTTGCTTCAGGTCATCGGATTTTACAATACAATTAGAAACTTTGTAAGAAAAAAGTCCGCATCCAAAGTCACAAAGAAAGGTCATTAAATGTTGCACTTTAAAAGCATCCGCAGATCTGTTTGCACAGCGTTACAACAGACTGTCTATTCTGATCATTCCTCGTTTTTAATGATAGCACCAGTAAGGTCCAGCGTGTGCGCAAGCCTCTCCGGCGCTCCAGAATCCGCAGCCGTTTTTCCTTCTGCGGCTGCGCTCTTGATCTCTTCCCCGCGTCTTCACAAGTTTTGGCGAGCACACTGACCGAGTGCGGGCCGCTCTGCCTTTTTAAAAACGGACGAAACCGAGCGGTGCTGGAGGGAGGCGCACTTGCCACATCTTGGCAACACGCCACCGTGTTTTATTCCCTCCCTCTCTCCCTCCCCAGCAACAGAATCACGCCTTTCACGCTGATGGCTAAAGTGATACCAAGTTTACAGGGTTTCGAAACGCAACAAGATCTGACGCCCTAATAAGTGACGAGGTCGTGTTTTTTTTTCTCCTTTTTTTCTTTTTCAAGAATTATAGCCTCGGCATGCACGTGTTTTGGTTAATCTCCAAATGCAATGCTAAATAACTGATCTAAAATCCATTTATATTGATGATGATGATGATGATGATGATAAAAATGATGTGTGATCTGTGTGCATGTGAAGTAGTGCAAATTCGTTCAAGGTGCGCAGAAGTGTACATGGCACACCAGGGTGGAATAAAAGTTGAATTGCTTTTGTGTGGCTGCATATTGCATGAGCCTGTCATCTCTGAATGAGAAAATTCCTTCACTGGTAGGGTGGAAGATGATGAGTACTGAAAATCTGTTTTGGACAGAGAAAACTGTATCATTTGTGTTATAGATTTATTTCTTATTTATACATTTATCTACCTTCATATGAAAGAAAAAAAAGCCTAATTTCCCTCAGTGAGAATCTATTAGAGTGGTTAACTATTAATTCAAAAGCAATACGGTAATAGCGCTGGAAGTATAACTGTGTTGCAGCCTTAAAAAACGAAAAGAAAAAGAAAAAAAAAGAAAAAAGGCTAAACCTAAAAAAAAAAAAAAAAAAAAAAAAAAAAAAAAATCCAAACTCTGCATGTGCTCTTGCAGCTGCCCTGATTCGGAAGTCTACCCTTTTTCCATGCTCCTCATTTACCTTACAGACTGTTCAGTGATGACTTTTACATGTGAAGCTTATGAGAAGGTCAAGTGTGTTGTCTTTCTCAGTGCTGTCTTTCAGCAAGCCTATATTCCTGAGTAAAAAACATTTCTGCATTTAACATCTTTATTTCCCAAGTAGCTTCCTAAATACCTCTCATGCTGGGTTTTCCCATTGTCCTACTGGCTTTGCCAGTCTATAGTTAAGGCAGATGTGTATTCACTGCATAAGTGTTTTGGGTAGTTTGCTGGATGCCCAGTAGAAGGAGCTGTTAGCAATGGTTAGAGCTGCTGATGGTGGATCGTACAATTCTTGAAGCTGTCCACGCTACAAAAGCAAAAGTGGGCCTCTGAATGTATTCCACACTCAATATTTTCATAGAAATAGGACCACTATGTCACTTATTTGATGCCATAGTCAACATAATGTTTCAAAACACTTCAAAAGCATATAGTAATTTTTAAAGTTTTGAATATTATTAAAATGTTATGCACATTGAAAACAAGTACTTTATATTAGACAAACGTCATGATAATAATTATTAGAGCTGCATCAGATCTGCTGTCTTGTAGTGTGACCCAGATGCTACAATTTTCTGACTGTGAACATTACTAAAACACTGAACTGAGATCTATGATATATATGATGCTGACAGTTTGATTATGCATTTTTTATGGTAGGCATTTTCTCTGCTTTTTCCCTTCCTCCTGAGCCATTTGTGAGCTACAGTTCTGAATTTGAACATGGACTCCCTTCAGGTCATACAAGGTGTCAAATTGCCCTGGTCTGCTTCCCAGTTCTTTAACTTGGAAAAAAAAATTAGCTCAGAGGATACAGGTTACAGAAGTCATTGGAAACATGGTGGAAATATAATCCACTTGCTAATGAGGAGGAAAATGGTCACAATTACCGGCCTAGGTTCACAGCTAGACCAACACTGTGTGAATATTTGTGTAATTATACATGAGCCTAATGGTTTGACACAAAAGCTCATTGCCTCATGTCAGTAAAAATTAACAGCATTATTTTGGAGACTCACCTGTCCTTGTCTACTTTTACAGTTTTAAATGACCAAAAAATATATTATGCACTTTCAGGATACTAATGTGACGTCAGCAAAGTCTCAGAACTCCGAATCCCAGAATGCACAGCGGCCTTCCAATATGGCCACTGCCCGACG
>JAOTRR010000055.1:23688688-23704126 GCA_028570945.1 Gogo arcuatus
TACCAGCAACAAGTCCAAAAGCCAGGATCTGTCATGGTATGGGGTTGTGTCAGTGAACTTGGGAAAGGTAACTTACACTTCTGTGATGGCAGCATTAATGGAAAAAAGTACATTGAGATTTTGGAGCAACATACGCTGCCTTCAAAAGGATATCTTTTCCAGGGATGCCCATGCATATTTCAACAAGACAATACAAATCCACATTCTAAAGGCATAACTGTGTAAGAAGAGGGTGTGGGTGCTGGACTGGCCTGCCTGCAGTCCTGACCTGTCCCCAATATAGAATGTGTGGCAAATCTTGAAACGGAAATGCGGCAATGATGACCCTGTACTGTTGCACAATTTAAGACCTGTTTGCAGGAAGAATGGGATGAAATAACACCTGAAACGTTTCATCACTTGGTATCTTCAGTCCCTAAACATCTTTTAAGTGTTGTAAGAAGGAATGGCAGCATTATAAGGTGGTAAATGCTTTACCATCCCAACTTTTTTTGAAATGTGTTTATTTTGGCAAAAAATAAATAAATAAAATAAAATTCATGAGGAAAAACATCAAATAATGTGCTGTTGTATTGTTTTTGAGTGCAATACAGGTCAAAGATTATTTACAAATCATTGTTTTCAGTTTTAATTTCAATTTCAACATACCGTCGCAACTTTTTCTGATTTGGGGTTATATTATTTTATGGGATTTAAACTAAAAAAAAAAAAAAACAAAATAACTGAATCTTTGAGGGATTCTTATATTCTCATGGGCTCTTTATATACCAGAAATTGCCCTAATGAAAGAACAGAACCTCAAGTAATGAGAAATTTGTACAAAATGGAATGAGTGAGGGTAAGGTAGTTGGAGTTTGTTTGATTTTTATAGTCATAAGAAAAGGTAAAAACACTAATCTCATCTCTAACATTCACCATATTCTTCATATATTGTCATTTTTCTATCAAGCGCTACAAATTGTTACAACTGTGAGAACATATTTTTGCTTTAAAATACCTAGGTAAACGTGAACATCTTTTCATTTTTATTTCAGTGTAATTTAGACTAGCTGCTTTTTATTAGATAAGATTCTAACACAATTAATTTGAACTTTTTTCAACCCTGCTTTTAAATAGGCTTTGTAACAAAATAGGCTTTGTACCAACTTGATCATATAAAAGAGGCCATCAGGGTAGTCCCAGTATTGACAATCTTAATGCATAAAAAATCATTCAATTTCCTGAAAATCTGTGTTGAAATATTTATATAGAAAAATTCACCTAGGCCAAGGTTGATTATCTGATAGAAATCATACTGCTGCATCACCAGCTAACCATAAACTCCATCCTCAACCACCAATGTCGTCAGTTAGCACAAACCCTTAATTTTCATTTGCCCCAAAAGTAAGAACCAAACCTCACTGAAAATGACCTCAAAATCCTGGAGGTATGTTTAATAATTTGCTGAGTCATTTTACAGAAAGAGCAATTTTCTTCTTATTTACTTCAAAAACAAGTGTTTCAGCACATTTTGCCCATGATTCATCTCTCTCTGGCACAGCCTGTTCCCCACTGAGTTGCCAGTGAGGACACAGACATTCAAACTCACCCTATTTTAACAAGGAGCTGTAGAGCATGACAATGACCTTATAAACTTTGCTGACTAGTGCTCTGACACTGAGAGGGGAACATTGGCTATTCATAGGCCCAAAAGACACAGGACTCAATTGAATTTGTCAAGATGTAACGCCTAATTTTGATATACCTGAGACATGCGCTAGTGAAAAAAAAAGTAAACTAGTACACTAAACTTGATTATGCTACAGAATACTAGTGTATGTTCAGTTACACTAATGATTAATTCACTTAAAGTACTGTATGCTGAATTGTAACAATTTTGTTTTGTACAAAGTGTACTTGAAATTGCACAAAAATAGTATTTAAAAACCTAGCTTGGATACATAACCACACTAAAAATGTAATGAATTTGTTGATTTGCACACATCAAGTAATGATGACTGTCCCAACCACACCAGTATTGTAAGATTTCACTAGAATGTCATCAATGTATCTGCACATGGATCGGCACAAGTTCAGTGGTGAAGGGTGCACTATGGTAAGGGAGAACCTCTCAACCACAATAGTGGCATGTTTTCCCAATACCAAAGGTCACAAGTCAGGAGGAGATGTAAAAAATAAACCCATCAGAGACCCCACTCAGCAAGAGACTGATTGGTGAGTGCCAGAGCATTTCATAGCTAACTTGTGGACAGTGTAGTGAGTGATAGTTAACATGACTAGCAAGTTGACAAGGGAACACAACTCATGCTAGTGGACGCAGAGTTTCTAAAAGGACTCAGAAAAGTATGAAAATTACACTCACTGCAGCTGGTGAGATAATAGGAGGTGAAAGAAGTCACTGGCTTAGGAGGACAGGGTACCCATAACTCTGATCAACATGTATGAGACAAGAAGAAGGAGGGTAAAATGGCTGTGTGACAATGGTATTTATAGTAAATACTACTACAAAAGGTACCCAGGTGACATGGACCAACCTTGGTGGTTAGCAACAGTGAGACAGAACTAAATGTTTACTTATGACTTTGAAAAAGCACATGCAAGGGGTAGGTGGAGACAGGGAGGACAGACACAAGGAGGGTAGAAAGGAAAAGTAAAAGCCACACTTAGTATGTAAAATAGCCACCAACAGAAGCCTAATAGGAAAGCTCTCAGGACTGCAATATGTTAAGTGTCTTCACATAATGCACCTGGCAACTATCATTGTATGGATGGTCAGAAGGACATGTAAAGATACATGGTGTTGCATGATGTTGTATACAATGATACAACTACAATACTATTGTACACATGGTGGTGTAGGTTAATAAACAAAAAATATATAATTTTTTGTTATGAAATACATTTTTGTTATAAAAATGCTCTAATGTGCTTTAAACATTACATATACAGACTGTTGAAAAAAAGCACTTCCCTAAATATTTAGACACACACGCACACACACAAAAAAAATGCTCACTAGCAATCCAGCAACCATCAGTAATGTGGTCCAGTGTGCAATTGCCACTGTTCAGCTGCATGTGTCTTACAGGCTACCACATGAATGGACCCTTTTGTTTATTTTAAGACTGAACATGCATCTTCAGACTTGAGGGGTTGGTGGCAAAAGGTATTAGTCACTCTCTGTCATGACCTTTTAAATAACTGCAAGGTGATGTGACTCTGGGGTTAATGTTCCCATATTGCAGCCAGACACAAGCCTTGACTAATGGTGTTTAATGTCTACCAGGCTGATACACCAGGACATCGACACTAGTGTAAGACAAAGACACACAAGGTTGATGGAAAGAACATTTTAATGTCTGGAGCTAGAGCCAAAACTGGCATAGCAACTTTATCAAATCCAGATCACTTAATGATGGATCTGTTACCCAATATTACCTCTGGTCATTAATAATTCTGTGAGCAAATAGTTCAGAATGTTCAGGGCTACAAAGTCCAGAATGGAAGAATATGAATTCTTCTGGAGTTTTTCTGTTAGGCTGAAATGATAAATAAATAAAATAAATGGAAAGGCTTTAACACATGGATTTATTTAAGTGAAGTGATTGTTTAGTACTGAATTTTGAGTGTTCTGCCAGGCCAACTGTCAATAGAAAATAACCACAAAACTCAAAAATCCTATATATTGCTTTTAAATTCCACATCTATTGTCAACCACTATGGGCAGAGACATTGTAATAATTAAAGTAATATTATAAATTGTAACAAAGGAACTTCTGTACATAATTCAGACAAAAAACTCTCTGGGAAGCTTGGAGCTGTAAGGCTACAGCACTTACCAACATTTTAGGATAGAGAAGTAGATTAGAAAAATGTTGATCGCAATAATAATAATAATAATAATAATAATAATAATAATAATAATAATAATAATAAATAAGCAATAATAATAATAATAATAATAATAATAATAATAAAAGAAGCAATGTTTGTATGCTTCTTTTACACAAAACAGACACATTTAAAAATGTTATCATCCTTAGATGAAAAAACTGGCTAATTACTGCTGTGATTAATTGCAAACTTAATCCATTATCTAACCTGTAATAAGATGATGTGTAAATGCAAATTTGGAGCTCCATGGCAACTACGTATAATACATAACGTGAGGTCTGGAGCATGAATCTTTCACAACCATTCCTTAAAAAAAAAAAAAAAAAAAAAAGATACACTGCAAAGCACCCACAGCAGCACAGCAACCATACTGAACCATTTTGAACTAAAAAAAAATGACAAACCTGCAACTTGGATTATGTTTATTTCCTGGGATGTTTTGATTGCACCTGCTGGAATTGATCTTGTCTAGGCAATGGGGTTTAGCATTTTCTCAGTTCCAGGAAATCTACTAAGACCTTAATGGGTCTTTGTAAGGGCTTGCAGCATTAAAATTGTGGTACCAAGAACAACTGTGTATATGAAAATTCTTTTTTTTCCCAGATGAGAATTCTTCTTTAAAACCTTATTTTTGTTTAACGTGGTTTCTCCCTCTGCTATCTTGAGATGGAGTGTGTGGCATAACAAATAAATGAAGTGCTATTGGTTATAACCAGTTCGTTTGTTTGTTTGTTTGTTTGTTTGTTTTACTTTGTATCATGTTACCCTGCCTGTCCATAAAAAAAAATAATAATGAGAAATTGAAATTTTAGTTCTTTTTACGTTACTTCCAAAGAGGTCAATTAAATACCACTTCTTATGATGAAGAAAATATTATACCAAACATGACATTTTAGAAATCAACACAATTTAGGGCAGTACCATTAAAGATTATTAAACTGTTATGGTAATGGTGGTAACCATGCTATGAATCAAACTATATATGAAATTATGGAAGCTATAGTCTGTGTATATTTTTCTTCAAACTTTTCTTAAATATCAAAATGTCCTGTGTGATGTTTGTTTTGGCACTTGCTATAATTGACATAGTCATAGACAGCTGCTGAAAAAGTGGGACTGGAACAATGTCTGTTTTATAAACAATAGAGCCAGAGCTGAAGTGCAGTATAAATTCTTGTGCCCCTCTATATACCTTTGTACAGTTTGAGGTAGCAAAGCTCAAAAGTGGCAAAAAAAAAATCCTGAGGGGCGCTTGGCACTGGGACCACTACTCTGAGTATGTGGCAGATGAGAGGGATATGACTAATACCACAGTGCCCAAAGGGACAGGGCAGGCTGAGCAGCTACTGCACAGTGACCTGAAAACCTTTTTTTTTCCTTTTTTTTTAGTGCCATCAGGAGAGTGCACTCTTCCTGTTGCCTTTCCGAACCTGACATGTCAGCAACACTCAATTCCGTTCCCTCCCTATTGCCATAGTAACAAAACCTTGTCACCATGGCTACAGCAAAATTAATGCAAAAACATGCAAAATTCATTGGCAATTCAACAACAAAAAAAACATCAGTGACCATGGTTACGGTAGATGAGTTCAAGACTTCCCATTAGCTTGTGGGTGGCAAGGCACTCAGGACCTGGGCAGATGTTGTTCAAGTGCTACTTGTTTCCCAAAGCTTACAAGTTCTCCTGCTGGGCAGAAAGCAAAAGCACACCAGAGTGAGTTTTAGACCTGCCAGATGAAGTTGATGCCTTCTGATTCTCACCATCTGCTGAGTTGAGGCAAGACTTAGCCCAGTGCTGCAGTGTGGAGCTGTGTTATAGTATAAGTTATATACATGGAATATGACTACTCATCACAAAATGATGGGGTTGTATTCAGGAGGTCAGGTTGAGGAGGTAGGGAGGCCCTCCTTCTTTTACAGATGCCACCAATATGGGTACAGTACAGTTTAATTTATTTAACTATATGGGGTTCTCAACACAGATATCAGAAAGAAATGGGATTTAAACAGGTTACAATATTTTTTTTTCTCTCCTAAGGGCCTAATTGAACTAATGACAACTGACAACTGACAGATCTTACATTTCAGTTTTTCCTGTTTGTCACTTTTGGCATCAAAATATAAAAATATTTATCCTATTCTTTTCTGGTAAAGATACATGATACAGTAGAGTATTTAAACTCAAAAAGGAACACATTTTGCTTTAATGTTTAAATACCCACCAATTAACAACTGCCTTGACTGACTAAAGACAATGAATCTTTTTAAATGCAAGCAGTGTGAAACTGTATATCATAATTATTCCATGCTATGATTTGCATCAAATTATAGTACCAAAAATGAGGTACACTGATCGGCACACTGTTCACATGAACCGTACTCCTCTGTGCTGAGATGTTCCAACAAAGTCACAAAGTGACTGATACTGCAGTATTCGTTGTAAATACTGTTGTCATACAACATTCATTCCCTGGCGAATTCTTGCTACACCAGCTTAAGTTATGAATGACAAGGAACCCTGGCGAACCATGAATATGAGAT
The DNA here is from genome assembly GCA_028570945.1 of Gogo arcuatus. Lineage (NCBI taxonomy): Eukaryota > Metazoa > Chordata > Actinopteri > Siluriformes > Anchariidae > Gogo > Gogo arcuatus. The sequence goes on from JAOTRR010000055.1 coordinate 23,695,124, forward strand.
TCATAGAAACACAGTTACAGACATAACTAGCATTCTATTGTACCTTTGCTAGGGAGGTCTGTTAAACCTGAATAACATCTGCCAACAATATCATGAGGGACATGATTCACCCTAGCACTGCCATGAAAGATGTTCAGAGATTACCTATGCATTCACATCATTAGGAGGTTCAATGTTAACATTTAAACCTGTAGAAGTTGTATAGTGATATCCACGTAGCAGCAGCACAGAACTTCTGGAGCTGTACACCTTCAGGTAAGACCCATTAGGATGTTCCTTGTAGCATGATATGTCAGTATAGGTGTCAGAAGTCCAGTCTGTTCTTAGGCTAAGCTGAAAATCATCCAGTGAAACCACTGCTTAGACAAGGGCGTAGCCCTGTCTTACCCCCATAGTAGCTGGTCTGTGGCTTGAATGGCTGCTGTCCAGTCCAAATAATACAAGATATGTATTGGGCACAGCAAGCAATGGTCTACAGATTCACCTTATTGAAAGCTGCAAGGTCAACAAATTGATTCATATATTAGGTAATATGATCTTTTGTAGAAAACCTAGATATAACTATAAGGTAACTATAGTGTCTTCTGGCCACCAACAAATACAAGACGATCTTAATGCCAGTGCATGCATCTCTAGAACTCTTAGGTAGCAACAGCAGAGTTATTACAGACAGCCACTTCATATCAACTTCACACATAGGCTCATAATTAGAATCCTTAAGAGACTCCAACACAAGATGGAGGTCTCACACAGGGATCCTAGTGAGACCAGTGCAGACCAGTGCAGATGGAGACAGCTTACCCCATTTATAAATACGGTAATAAGCCAATGGGACTCCAGAAAGATGCCATACACAGTGCTATGGTGTGCAACGATAGTTGCCATATACAGCTTCAGGGCAGAAGAACACTTACTGCTGTTCAGAAATCCCTGAAGATATTAAAGGTCCTATAACATGAACAATGCAAACGGAAAAAGAAAAGATATATAATAGGTGCTGAGGCCAGTCATGGGTCAGAGCATACCAGAGATCCCATCTCTGCCAGGGGGAACCACAGCTAGCAATGTATTAAAATGGCACCAGCAAAGAGGTCCACACACCTGGCCAAACCTGGATCTGGGTTACCACCAAGATTTATACTCAATTCCTCTTGATTTATGCACAGTCTTGGCACTGTGTCTGCTGCATCATTGCAGCCCTGGCATATGAATTACTCTCATTGAGGCCAGTTGTAGTTAAGCTCACCTGAGGAGGTTCTGCACAAGGCAAGGTGATCCACTTAAAAAAATCCCTGATGGGATGATGTAACTGACTATCATAACCTGACTATCATAACTGACTATCATAAGCTAGAAATGCCCAGCACTGCTAATAGGCTAATATTTGAGCTCCTTCTAGTGAGACAATGGGATAGCTAGTATTCTAACTCCAGTTTCATGCATCCACTTTGATGGTAGGGAGATCTTTTCCACTTTTCCCGATACATAATTATCCTAGTGACAGTGGCCTTCAGACCACCTAATACTTACATATCACCTTCCAAAATGTAGGAATTTGAATTGGAATCTCTGAACATGCAGAGGAAAACCTTCAGAAATATGTGTTGTGGCAACAGAACCATACAAATAAGCAGTGCACATACCCACTGATCTGAACCAGTCCTGTGTCTTCATACCTTGAACAACACTTGCCACTGATAGCATAAAAACTGGAAGGGGCTTCAGGAACCAGTTCAACCCTTTCAAATCTAAAAGTGGATAGACACTGATATCATTCTGAGAAAATAATTTGGATAGAACTCCTGACTTGAACTGTAGGGTCTACTTTTCTCTGCTCAAAAGGGAATGAACTGTCTTGGTTTTTAAAACCAGTGAGGCCTTAAACCCTTAAAAGGCTGGAAACCAGTGTTGGAACTGCAGTTTGTACATGCATCATCAGGACCATCGATCTGATTTAATCAAGGATTCAAGGCTTTATTGTCACATACAGATCAACAACACAAGGCAACACTGTACAGAGTGAAATTATTAACCTTTGCCCTCCCCCATAAATATAATAAAAGAAATAAACTATTAATAATAATAAAATATGAATTAGTATATACAAATAAAAAAGGGGGGGGGCAGGGATAATTGGAGGAGTAGCACCTTTCAGGTTGGCCTAGTAACATCTGGCATCCCAGACTGGTCTCCCCATATCCTGCATCATGTGAAGTGGAAAATACGCCCAATTCGTCATCAGTAAGTGGCCACTCCACCTAGTCTCTCACGTGGTGAAGACCATCCATTGTGCCTCCAAGTGGCGTCCCTGGTTTTTTTGCAGAATGCAGCAAATCTAGGGGAGCAAACCCTGATAAAAAACCAGGGTCAGTCCCTGCTTGGGTCAGCCCACTGACTCTACCTGACAGCCTCACTCGCTCACATATGGTGATTTGTGTCTCCATGTGATTCCACTCCATAATCTAGCCATTGAGGAATGCAAGCACGGAAGAGGGTAGGCTGCTTGACCATGGCACAGGGCCAGCAACCTTTTGCTGTGGAATCTTTACCAGCTACGGGCCCATTATGATCTAACAAGCAAGATTATGATACAAATAAAATATCAAAAAAAAGGATGAAATCTAAAATGTGGGTATGTAGAATAATAAGGTGCAAAGTGAAATATAGTGCAAAATGAAATATAGTGCAAAATGAAATCTGTGATCTGTAAATAATGCTGTCCAATCTGATACCCTAACTAATGATGGAGTTCAATATCCTGATGGATTTGGGACAAAAACTGTTTTTGAGCCTGCTGGTTCTGGACTGGATGCTCTGGTACCTCCTGTTTGATAGTAGTAGGGTAAACAGTTCATGGCTGGGGTGGCTGGGATCCCTGATGATCCTTAGGGCCTTCCTGCCATTCCTCTGAGTGTAGAGGTCCTGTATGGTTGGCAGTTTGAACCCGGTGATGCACTCTGCAGCTCTTACCACTCTCTGGATGGCTTTGCAGTCCTGCTCAGAGCTGCTCCCATACCAGGCCATGATGGCCCAGCCAGTATACTCTTGATGGTACATTGGTAGAAGTTGCACAGTATCCTGGAGTCCATGTTGAATCTCTTCAGTCTGTGGAGGAAGAAGATGTGCTGTCTGACTGATTTCACCACAGCGTCCATGTGTGTGGTCCATTTCAGGTCCTTGCTGATGTGTACCCCAAGGTACCTGAAGCTGATGGCCCTCTTCACTGCCACCCCTTGTATGAAGATGGGGGTGTGTGTTCTTTGTTCAATAAGAGGTGTTAGTTGTAAGATTCTCCATCATTAGCCCATTAGCTCTTCAGACACATGTGCAGGGAGCACAGTTCAGAGCCCTTTCTATAAGGTAGAACTAGGGTACCCAAACTTTTACCAGGAATATAACACAAATATTGACAACAGGCATATGTACTATACAAGGCCTGCTCATAATCTGTAATATTAACTGGATCTCATTGCACAGAGCCTGTATGTAGATGAGCTTGGTTCCACCAAGAATAGTGGGCTTCAATGTCATGACACACCTTGAAGGTCATCTGCAGGATGAATGCCCAATGACCTACAATGCTGAGGCTATGCTGAGGAATGTAGGACTCCCAGTTACTCAGCTTCTGGATCAATGATTTCTGCTTAGCCATGTTTTCTCCCATGGCAATCATTCATCTAGCAACTCAAATTGCTTTCTGGGCTTCTTGGGGCTCTTCCTGGTTGTCTGAGCCTGGGCATTTGCAAAGAAAAGACTGAGGACCCTGGGTCAGATTCAACTCTGACAAACGACTTGGCTTTCCCAGTCAAAGGAGAGACTGGCATTATTGCATGCTCACCGCAGGAGGAGTCAGAAACAGTGTCCTTTCTATGGTCATTGCCAAGATAGCAGGCACATGAGCTAATGTCCATCATTGTTTTCCAAGTGAGTCAGGCATTGTCTGCACGAGCACAAACCCTGTACCATGGTTAGCAGTTGCCAAGTACTCAGTAAAATATAGACTATAGGGGCAATTCAACCCAAGTGCAGAAAAAACAGATGTGTGCAGAGGGAATTTTTTTTTCCTTCACCCTGTAGGCCAATTGGCCTGTCAGTTGCCAGCCTCCTACGAGGCTGCCTGTGTCCGTCACGGGCACACTTCATCCACCACCAGCTTGAGAGGCCTGTCACGGCTTCCAGACACACAACCATTCACACCTGTGGGCAATTTAGAGTAGCCAATTAACCTAACTGCATGTCTTTGGACTGTAGAGGAAACCCACACAGACACGGGGAGAACATGCAAACTCCACACAGAAAGGCCCCTGTCAGCCCCAGGGCTTGAACACAACCTTCTTGCTGTGAGGCAACAGTACTAACCACTGCACCACCGTGCCACCCACAGAGCGAATACCTGCTGCAAATTAGTGATATCTCCAGCTAAGTATAGTAGATTTAGCAGTTAATGGTGTGTAGTATGAATGGTGTGTAGTTGGGAATACCAACTCTATGATGCTTAGCTGCATGTTACCCTTGTTAACTAGTAGAACGTGCCAGAATGTGGAACATTTTAATGGAGAAAACACAGAGGGAGGACCAGCTCTGTAGGAAAAACGAGCAGTATTGTCCCACTCACTCAACAGGGAATTGCTCACCTCACCAGAGGCTGTCCAAAGTAAACAATGTATAACATCACACATTAAAACAGGGGGAGAACCAGCTCACTGAAAATATATTTTAAATATACCACACCAAGTAGCACAGGACAGGTCATGACACTGCGTAGAAAGCATTCAGTTAGAAGAGGACAACAGAAATGCAAACAAACAGTGAGTGCTAAGTGTAGAGCATGGGATAAAACCCAATTCAAGGAAAGCAGACATTATTGTGCTCAGTAGCATTTTAAAATAATGCTTGTAACAACAAAAAAGAGAACACCCTCACAAATGAAGAATGGAAATAAGAAGGGGCTGTCCACACCTTTAGAGGACGGGACACCTGTAACATCCAACAATGATAAAACGCTGCTAAGCAGATAACTCCAGACCATGTTCATGTAGTCCAGCAGGCCTGCAGGCAAAAAGGTAAAAGGGATGTTTATTGTGTCATAGAAGTATTTATTGTAAATAATGTGTTTTACACCACCCCTGGCAGATAAGATTGGTGAAAATAGCACCTTTTTTCCAAAAAAGTGTCATAAATGAATACAAATCAATTTCCCACACTTATTAATCTTTTATGTTTAAGAAATGTAAGATCATCTTTTCTGGGGATTTTATGCTATCTCCCCTACATAGACAGGTACCTGAAACTTCTGTATACCATTCACATAAATGACTCTTCTCACAAAGAAAGGACAGCACCGTTTGTCCTTCACACAGACTTCTTACACATTTGTACAAACTGAACATTTGTTGACAAATTTAATTGTGTGCACAGACCTATTTAATTATTATCTTTTAAAGGCTGCAATATAATTCACTTGGAGTGTATCTGCCAGCTCTTTGCTTCACACTGACTGACAAAACAGAACAGTTGGCTCCTGTTCTCTGTTACAGTTTTTTTTTTTTGCTTCTCTCTCTCTCTCTCTCTCTCTCTCTCTCTCTCTCTCAGCTCACTGAAAAAGGTGTAAGACAAAGGTTATAATTCAAGGAGCAAGAAGGTCAAGTTGATATATTGTTCAAGTAACCTAAAATAGAAACAACACTGACAGTGTTGAGGCACCTTGTCTGTCAGTTGTTTAAGAAGCTAGAATATATGCTTCTGTCTTTTCGGTGTCTGTGGTTCCATGGCCAGCTCACAGGTCTTGAATCAAACAACAGAGCATTGAAACCATAATGAGGAAAACATCTACAAAAAAACAGCATCTTCTTACAACTTAATGTTTGAGTTGTAACCACTGAAAAATAATAATAATAATAATAATAATAATAATAATAATAATAATACTGTCATTTGCATTCTACAATGCAATATGTTTAACGCCTAACATACACTTATTGGTGCTGCTGTTGTAATGATTGTTGTGTTTATTCTGACCATCAAGACAAAGTTTCATTTGAGAGAGGCAAATGAGATCCATGCCAGGTTTACGGCTGATAGTGTTTGGTCAAGTCATTGGCTTAACCCTTTGCTGAGAGGGGAGCTGCTAGTATGTGGGTTTGGAAATGAAGGCCTTCCACAAACTCCCTTCTTGCCTGAGGAAAATTTACTACATAATTATACACTCTGAAAAACCCTCCCATGTCTTCTCTGAGCCTATTTGAGTGTCTCTGCAGAATTGTGGACACAATGAGGTCCTTGACTAAATCAAAAATTTTACCCACCCTCTAATCAAAAAGTGGGAACCTAGAACTACATTAGAACTCTATCTGCTCCTAAAGGAAAACCTCAAAACTAACAATTTAGGTGTAATTCTCAACTCAGTCAACATTTTCATTTTGGCTCAGGACAACAGAATGCTGTTGTTGCTGGTCAGTATGAAACAAGTCACACCGTTCCACTGAACGAGGTCATGGAGAGCAAAAACAGAATGTGGCTATAACTGAGTCCTGGTTGTGGTTGAAGCACAACTACCTTTCTAAATGGGTGACTCCAACATAGACTCTAACAATACTCCCATTGTAGTGTGTACATAACACATATTTTTGGTGGAGCACCATCAAAGAAGACAGATTGCTGGAAGAAGAAAAAGCAGTTGGACATAAATAGTGACGCTACCATGAATGACAGCAGGGCATGTTGAGCATGCATCAATTGAGTTGGGCAAGGTGCCTGACAGTGCTGGAAGAAATATTTGGAAATGTGAAATACAATCATCAGACTAGCACTACATCTAAAAAGTGCAGATACTATTTGGGTAACAGTAATGGTTGGGCACTAACACGGTGGTATCTATGCACATTAACATTTTATGTAGTAAAGTGTATAAAATACAGTTTTTCCCCCGACAAACCATGGGCAATTCAAATGAATCTTTTTTTTATGTTTTTTATAGAATTGGTATGAAATTAAGCATTGTATATATTTATATCCAATGAAAACCTATGTGCTTAAGATCACTGTGTGAATAACATTTATTTCTGTAATGACTGCAATAAGATTATAGCTACCGAATACAGTTCGGTATTGCACTTTTATTTTGAAAACTTATTTTATTTCCAGTTATTCTGTTAGAATTGAAACTTCAGAAATGAAACATCACAAACACTCCCCAGAGCATAGAGAACTAGTACTCACTGTATTCTAAGTCTTGTCTGGATAAAATGTACAATGATGGTACATGTTATGCTTGCTAATGTGATGTGATGGTTCATGGCAAGTTCTAAACAATCAGAGACCATTCATTTGGTTAAAGCATCAACATTTCTATTGATGATTGGAGTAAACAAGAAACATGAAAATATTATAAGTTAAAATTCACTGCTGTTTTACCTATATGGTCAAGCTAGGCTGATAGAGAAGGAAGAAGGTGGCAGACTAAGGGATAAGGAGGAGAGGGAGAGGATTTGAAAGAAGAATGACCAGTGTGATTATAAAGTCCTTGGCAGCTGCAGAGTTTCATTCATCAGCCAGACTGTTTAATCCCAGGAGATGGGCCTGGATGAGTTAGGCAAACAGGGATCCCTGAAACCCAGCACCATGTCCTGCTCTTGGGGCTTAACACACTAGCTGTGCCCAGATCTTTCTGCAAACAGGTTGCCATAGGCCACTAGTGGCAAAATAATTTATGAATATTGCCAACTGCTTGCTCTTAACCAGTGTCCAAAATAAAGGGTTGGGGTTACTTGGTCTCCCTTCCCATTCTCACCTTTTTGTGTCTTATTACATTTTAGACTGCAAAAAGAAGCAAACTTTAACTAATTGAAGAGCAGATGTTTTACCCTTGAAACTTGGATTACTGAAATCAATTCTGCAACTGAGGGTTATGGAATGTAATGAAAGTAGATCACCAACAATCACTTCTAGTCTCCTTGGGTTTCCTTATTTGACCAAAGACACAAAAAGACATGACACATATTGGCCAATAATTATATTATATTATACTGTACATCCTGAGTGTGTGTATATCAAATCATAACTTTATTACCTGTTTACCTAAAGGGTTTTAGGTGTATTGCATCTGAGGTCATACAGCCTCCATAAATTCTTTCGATAAGCATGTTGTTGCAAACAGCAGGGAGATTTTAAAGTTTAAACTTGAAGAAAAAACATGGAGTGGTTATACATATTCACTAACAATCTGATGGACACTTCTTTTGCTGACATCTAGTGTTTTTGGCTCTTCGTTTGCCTGTTCTTGTGTATGTGAGCTAGCAGGAGGGAGTCATCTATGTGGGTGACTGTGTACAAAAGTTGAAGAGCATGAAAATAACATTTTCAAGTAGAGTAAATATTCCAGAGACACAAGTAATCAAAATGACTGACACTGGTGGCGCCTATCTCAAGACTATTTGTAGAGTTAAATAGTGTAAAGTTGTTTCTAATTAAACTGTTTGTAAGGTCCCCTTACACAAAGGAGATTAAGTTAAAAGCATTGAATTACATTGAATACTACATACATACTACACTGAATTTAGTTTGCGCTGCATTATGTCAGAAGGTTATAAAAACCCAAATGATATTTTCTACAAGATTATCCACTAGAGCTAACATTTACAGTGGAAGGGTATTCTCTCAGAGTAAAATATTTGGTCCAAAAGAAAATTTAGTTGTCACGTAAATGAGGGTGTTGTAGGCGGATGTAAGTGCAGAAAGGCGTTTATTTAGAAAACAGACAAGCATACATATAAACCAAATCGGCGGGCAAACTCGTAATCGATAAACAGGCAATGGGTCATGCGATGAACGAACAGACTAAACCAGGCAAAGACAAAATCATAAACTAAATAACACAGACGTGGATTAAACTGCCAAGAATACAAAAGGTAACGGCTCGGTATGGTCAATGGAATCAACGCAATACTTCACAACCAGTGTCTGAGTAAAGTGTCCTTAAATAGTGCTGGGTGATTGTCCAAGTAA
>JAOTRR010000055.1:23710630-23727059 GCA_028570945.1 Gogo arcuatus
ACCTGTTTCAAATCACATCATTATTTAATTATTTTACCTCATTACTAGCCCTAAATTGCCCCATCTCAACTTTTTTCTGGAATGTGTTGCAGGCTTGAAATGCATGAATGGATGTATATTAATAAATGAAATGAAGTTGACCTGACAAAACATGAAATATATTGCATTCATACTGTCTGCAATGAAATACAAGTCAAAGTAAATTTAGAAATTACCGTTTTATTTTTTATTTTCATTTTCCATACGTCCCAGCTTTTTTCAAATTTGGGGTTGTACATCTTTATGATGTGATTTTCACCATCACTTCAAGAGAGCAAGTGTGAGTAGTACAACTAGTTAAATGACAAGATTTCTCTTGTCCAATAGCATAAGCCTGGCTTTAAATAATGTTTGCTGCTTGCTTTAAATGTCCTGTAAGTAATCTGTAAGCAAAATAAAGCAAAACAAATAATGGAAACAAAATGCCGCTTATTCTTACGTCCATTTGGTATGCGGAAAATACTGATCACCTTGCATCTCTTAGGTATCAAATTTCAGCGTGGTACTTTTTTTGGCAGGAGACATCAGTGGGATAAATGAAAGCTTTGGTAAAATGAAATTCCCATTTACGGTTGACCAGGCATAATCAAATAAACAGTGACTAAATATGTATCCAGCTTTCTGGGAAATAAAATACAACAGTCTCTGGTGCCTTTTAATGACTTGCAGCCGGAAGAATAGCTTAATGACAGAACCGTGACGTGTTCCAACAACATAATTCAGAGAATCCACAGATGATCTGTGCGACATTTCCACACTGGTTTTGTTAACACTTTGTTCTTTGATTAAAGAACACTCAGTCAGAGTGCTAGAATAATTGTGTGGCCATATGTCTCATAATGCCTTATATATTAATAGGCTCAATTTGGGGGAACCAAGTTTTATAACACCAGGTGCCAAAAATATTTGCTGCATGCTTGCTTGTATATCCCTATAAATTGGATTAAATTTAACAAAAATTAAAAATTATTTTTGAAGTTTAGAGAATGAACAGAAAGCTGGCAGTGCAATATACCAAACAGCTGCCAAGTTCCTTATTATTGTGTGATGACCTTCAGGCAGTGTCCATGTCTGATAAGGCTAGAGTTCCGCTGGGACTTTTTAAAAGGAGACCGAAGAAAAGAAAAAGTCCCTATCCTTTTCCTAGTATCATCTGAATCACTGCTGCCTGGCACAAACTTGACAAGGAAAACCACTGACCAAAAGGGGAATTCTCAAACATGATGAGTGATGAGCATGATCGGTTCCATAACATGGCAGGCTTTTCTTTGATTTGCATACAAGGAACTTTCCTTTTTTTTGTGTAGAAAAGGTAAGATTAATCTGAAAGTGATTATTTGCAGTTTGTTGGAGTACGTGCATAGTGTTTGGAAAGTCCCTGTAGGGAATTTAGTTTGAACTTCCCAGAAAGGGTATAGCCAGTTTGCCATGACTGAAGTAATGCATGTAGTTTGTTCACATGAATGTTACTCAGCTTAGTTTAACAGTAAAAGTGAATACATTTTCTTGTGCAATTATGTGTGATGGAAAAGGTTATTTACTTTGATAGTTACTTGAATCTAAATAATACCACTGTGGATATTGCTAATTCACAATTGTACCGTAAGGTTATCACCTCTCTAGATTGTGATTTGTAAAGTGTTTTTTATTTAATATTTTAATGTAATATACAGACCTATCACCCTAGGGCATTGAATGTGATATTCATCTAGAAGCAGGCAAGCCTTTAATCCCATTAAGTGTTTTGTCTACTCATTTGGTTAACCAATAAAGATGGCTAAATACAGGGCTATTAGGATCAAATAACCAATGAGAAGTCTGTTCAAGATTTCCACTCTTCCTATTTCCTATTAAGCACTGAGCTAAGCTCTAACATCTCTGAGAGATTAATGAAAACAAATAACAGAGCAAATGAAGAATGTCCTAGTAAAAATCCCTGTGGAGACAGCCATGCCAAAATCAAACACCTCCACCTCTGTATGTCCAGTCTTGTCTCGGGTGCTTCTCGGAAGAGGTTTTCTTGGAGGTGTGGTAATTGTATAAAGGTATCCCAGCATTAAGAAGAAGCATGTCACGGTAAGTGGAAACCCTTAGAGAGAGAGAGAGAGAGAGAGAGAGAGAGTGTGTGTGTGTGAGAGAGAGAGAGAGACAGAGAGAGAGAGAGAGTGTGTGTGTGTGTGTGTATGCATCCCATGTAATCGCCATATGACACTTTCCACCTGTCAGTCTCTGAAAAATGATAAGACGCCTGGGCAGGTGGTCTATATTTATGAAAATAAATGCAACGCTTTCCTGACTAAACGTTAGAATTTCTAAACATGGATGTGTAAAAGAAATTTTCCTGACATTACTTTTTTCTAGAGAGATTAGAGACATTTGCCATTGCCCTAGTTTATCAGGACACACCTTTCAAAATAATGCAGAGTTTTATTAGCATTGGCTGCTCTTTGGTACAATATGGATGTACTCCTGTCTTCATGCTTGGGTGATACAGTATGTGGTACCAATTTCCTTGTATTGCTTAGATTGGCAAATAACGCAAGCAATTATGCAGTATATGAGGAAATATATCACTAGAATGGAATTTTAATGTATCTAATTAATTCCTCATGAAGTATAGCCTCTCCCTTAGTGACATTTTGGCATGTTTCTTTCTTCTATGAAGTCATACTGATAAGATCATGTTTAGCAATAGGTTGTTCAGCTGCAATTTGTGCCAGTGTTTTGTGCTTATAGCACAAGATGGCATTCCACCAGTGACAGACGCTGAATAATATGAATGAAGGCCAAACCAGTGTTTGTAATGACATTGTGTTGAGATCACATGTTGAAAAGGTATACCAAGCATAGTAAAAAGTGAAAAGGCCTGAGCATATTCAAGATATATTTCAACGCAGTACTCATGTTACAATTGCTTTGTGCCATCTGTTTTGGTTCAACTGACCTTTGAATAGAGTACTCTCCCAGAAAATACTCAACACGTATGTTCTGTAGGTGGCATCACATTGACATAGTGCCACAGCTGCAGTAATAACAGGAATAATCACCACCAAACCCAACATCTGCAACGTCCTGGGGACTGTTGAGGAGTTGACGAGAAACTGTCTGGATCTCTGCAAACTTCATCTCTGTCTGTGGTTTGCATTGTCATGCTAATAATGCTTTCCCAGCTCTTGTGTGTGACATTAATAACTGAGGCAGGGGTGTGGTGAAACACCAAAGGGGAGAGAGGGGTGGGTTGGCAAATCTGTGCTCCATTACTAGGCTCTGTTTCTCCCTCTAAACAGTGCCTCTGTTAGCTTGGCAACTGGGATTCATCTCGTCGAGACCTGTGTGGAATTCTGTATTCTTGCTCATGTTCTAATAAGAGATAAGATTACATGTATTAATGTAAAATACGAAGATTTGAGGTCTCCCTAACTCGCCCCACCCCCCAAACACACGCACATGCATACACACACACATCTCCCTTTCCTGTCTATACAGTGCTCTGTCAGCCCACTCTATATCCCCATTCTTTCTTCTCAAAAGGTTGCATCAGCCACAGCCTGGAGTGATGATAAAAATACACAGGTGTGTGGTATTCAAGGGATTAGGGTTACATTGCAAACCCTGATTCCAGGACCCAGGTATGTCTACAGCATTAAAGACACATCTCAACTCATGCAAACTTAAGAGCCATGCCCTCTGGCTCATCCATTTTGCACAAGATGATATCTTTAGAGGAAATAATAAAAGAATTTGCATTGCAAGTGATCAGTGAGATTCTAAATGATAAAATTCTAAATGTCAAATGGATTTTATCAAATTTAATTAAAACATAAAAACAATCAAAACAAAAAGACTGGCTAGAAATCCTGATTGTACTTGTACATAAAATATGGAATATTTTAATTTAGATAAATCACTGTGTTAAAGATCATTGATGTACACTCAGAGTTATAAATTTCTTTTTTAAAGTGGCAACATCATTCACCATGATCTTTGTTGCAATAAGGGTTAACAGTAATTGATGACCACTTAAGCTATGCAGTGTGATGATGGAGTTGCTGCTGTCTCAATCTCAGATTTTCCACTCATGGCCCACAGACTGCATGAAAAAGATTGTGCACTTGTCTGGCCACAAGCTTCAGAATCCTGTAGGTTGCAATCTCTGGCTTTCATGCTTTCCATGTATGTGTACATGGGTAACTACCATTTGAATACTGTGATTAATTGGGACAAAATGTATTTACTTTATTGAAAAAGGTTCACACCAGCATGCCTTGAGTGAATTTTCTTAAAAGAAGTTAGTTGTGAGTAAATGTGATATACTCAAATTTTGCTAAATGGCTCTGGACAAAGTCTGTCATTCATTGATTGCAATATCAGTCAAAACTGTGAAAGTAGGAGGTTCTAGCCATGTGTACTGATACAAGTACCAAACTCTAGTGCATGCTGATGTCTACTTTGTGAGGCCTACCTTGTGAGGTCTGCCTTCTGAGGTTTGACAGTGGGCCTCAGCTCAATCTTCCCTGCAGCCCCACCAGGACCTCTATGGCACCCAATGCTCCCCTGCTTCCCTTGCAGACTACCATCAGTGCCTTGGCAGAATGCTGCTCTTCTTCTCACCTCTCTTCTCGAAAGATTGGGAGTGTTAAATCACTTCATCCCTCCACCTTAACTGCTGGTGACCCCTCCCCTTTCACCTGTTCACGGCTGATACCTGTGGACCATCCATCATCACATCACTGAGGACCAAGTCAGGAGAGAACTGCGTAGACTAGATCTGGCCAAAGCAGCTGGCCGTAGGCATTAGTTCGCAGGTGATCAAGATCTGCGCTTCCCAAATCTGTGGAATACTACTCAGGATCTACAACTTGAGCCTCAGTATCAAAAAGGTGCCTGTGTTATGGAAAACATCTTGTTTGGTTCCTGTGCCAAAGAAGGTGCCAAAGAAGTTGCTCCCTAGTGCTCCATGTGATTACCTGAGACCAGTAGCACTTACTAGACAAGCCAGGAGGAACTCTAAGGATTATGTTCTTCGATTTCTCTTGTGCTTTTAACACCATTCAGCCAGTCCGACTAAGGAGTAAGCTGTTAGGCAAGTAGACGCTCCCTTAGTTTCGTTGATTATGGGCTACCTGACAGAAAGGCCACAGTATGTGCAGCTACATGGCTGTGTATCTGGCACAGTGCTGTGTAGCACTGGAGCTCCACAGGGGACAGTTTTATCCCCTTTACTTTTCACCCTGTACACCACTGACTTTAAGTACAACATGGAAGGCTGCCATCTGCAAAATTCTCAGATGACTCTGTAATAGTTGGATGTATCAGGCATAGGAATGAAAGGAAATATAGGAGAGTAGTGGACAATTTTGTTGACTGGTGTGAGCTGAATCAGCTGCAGCTCAACATCAATAATACTAAAGAACTGGTGGTGGATCTGAGAAGACCATGGTCTCCAGTTACCCCCTCTGTCCATTAGGGGAGTGGATGTGGATATTGTTCAAGTCTACAAGTACCTTGGTTTGCATGTATACAATAAACCGGACTGGGCAAAGAACGCACTGGCCATCTATAAGAAGGGTCAAAGTAGGCTGTAATTCCTATGCAGACTCCAGTCATATAGAGTCTGCAATACCATGTTGTGGATGTTCTACGAGTCTGTGGTGGCCAGTGCCGTTTTCTATGCTGTCACGTGATGGGTGGCAGCATGAAAATGGCAGACACCCAGAGACTCAACAAACTGATCAAAAAAAGCTGGCTCTGTTGTAGGTGAGGAACTTGACTCCTTGATAACTGTGGTAGATAGAAGAATGTTGTCTAGACGTCAGTCTATTATTGTCACTGTTAATCATCCACTCCACAGTGTTGTGGTTGAACAGGGAAGCACTTTCAGTTGTAGACTGAACACTGAACACCACAGAAAATTCTTCCTCCCCACTTCCATCAGACTTTATAACTCCCTTCTTTGTCATGTACCCACACAATAAGCTTTTCTCTCTGTACCTTATTATGTCTCTTTTTTAGCTACTCATATGTGCCTTATTTATTTACTTATTTATTTACGTATTTATTATACTTAGCTTTTATATTAGCTCTATACCTTTATATTATTCCTTGTCTATTGGTGCCTTTTCTGTTTATTTGTGTAGTTGTAACATCAGCAATTTCCTTTGGGATAAATAAACTTTTCTGATTCTGATTGACTCTGAGTATTGCCTAGTGGGCAATAAATGACTTTAAAAATCTCAGAATATCTGTACTGCTCACACTACATTACTTATCACTTGTGAGGGTTTTTATTTTTTTGAACAGGGTGCACACTACACAAGCAATTGCAGATGAGACTCACATGCTTGTTCATCTGGAGAGATCCCTGCCAAAATACATCTGATCCTCAAATCCTGCATTCTCATGAAAATAAAAACACAAGAACTGTCAGTCATGTTAATTTATCTAAAATAACTGTCTGCAATGTATATTTATGCACTATTTTGTATGGAAACAAGTAAGAAAAATAGGAGAAAAAAGGTGGAGGAAAGATTAGTTGGCAGCAATGACTACAAAGAGACCTGTAGCTATAGTTAAAAGAAAAACATAGTATAAACACAGTATAAAACATTTTATACTACAGTTTACAAGGTATGTCAGATTTGTTTTTATTTTTGCTGTTCGTAACAATCATTTGGGTATGGCATGCCAAATACTTTCCTATAGAACCAATATGCTTACACTAGTTTCCTCTTGGACTCTCACTGGCTTTTGCTCATTGCTGTTCTTGCTACATGTGATAGAGGTGCTCACACAACAAGATATTTTGGTAAGAAATTCAAACATGCTTGAAAATATTGGAGCTTCTATGACAGCTTGCAGACAATTCTATCGCTGAACCACTCACATGATATGAGAAACTTGGGACGTTTTCGCAGATCCCCATAATTAGCCTGCAACAGGGAGCTTGGGGCTATAACCATGTAGTGTGCATATGGCTGTTTGAGTGCAACTAGCCCCTCTTGTAGTATGCTTCACATACCAAATTTACATATGTAGCTATAGTGAACTATTGTATCATGAGCAAATAAGCACATAATTATAATATATTGAACAGTTTGAATCTGCACAGTTATAAATGGGAATTGTGATAAATACCAAAACCATCTTGGTTAAAAAAAATCATTATTTATGTGAATATAAAAAAAAAAATTAAAGTTAATGGATGATGGAGTTGGTAACAGAAGTTGTATGTACAGACTAAATGAATGGTGAGGGAGCTTAAATAAATACACTCTGCTAAAGACCACTAAAGCTTTAAATAAGTGCACTTTTGCTCAGGAAGTCAGTACTCAACATACTTGTCTTTGTTACCATGTAAAATCATTCCTTGACATGTTGCAGGTTAAATGGTGCACAGTGGAAAGCAAACCCAAGTCAAGTGTCTCTTATTGGTCTGTTGTCTTCTTTACGTGCTCAATTTATAGAGCTTGGCTTGGAGAAGTCACGAATCTCCCTCTCTAATCCATCTGCAGGTAATAAAAAGCAAAGCTGCCTGTGGTTCTGCGTGAAGCAATGCTGTTTTTTTAATGCTGTAGTGGCCTTCTGATCTGGCAGGCAGCCAACAGCTGGATTTATGAATATTTAATTACTGCCTTCCATACTGCAATAATTACTCAAATTAAAATGTATAATGTTCAATCGATCATTCATTTCTCATTTGCATATTGAATGCATCAGTTCATACTATCCATATTCACAATTTTTTTTATCCTCACAAATTTATTGTGCAGTGGTGAATAATTGAGAATTTCCTAAACCTCCAGAGGAAATAGCCATTTTAATACTCCATATCCGATAGACCCAAGTTTATTGCAGTGTGGTATAATCTTGGTAAGTGTAGATTACAACAAATTCTTGGGACAGAGCCTAGATCATCTTCTAGGACTATTTATAATCAAACAGAGAGTGTTTATTTAACAATGTTTCTTGATAAAAAGCCATGTCTAGACATAACATTCAGTCACTGACCTGTGGGTCAGGTCAATGGGTTGATTGTCAGAATGGTTAATGTGTCAAGTATAAACCACAACACTATGAAATCTATTGAAACAAGAAAAAAAAAGTGTGTGTGGGGGTGTTTTGGGTCAGTATTGCCTGAAAATACTGATGCGGGCCATTATATCACTCTGTGAATAACCGTCAGATAGTCTGCTTTTTGCTGGACCCAGCTGGACTTGTGGGTGTTGATAGATCACTGGGGAATTTACAAAGAATACATGTCTGTGAGGTTTGTGCTCATATTTATCTGGAGAGCTCAGCTGCAATGTTTATCACCTCATAGTTAATACACTATCTCCAATGTCTATGTTTTGTAACTGGGTCACTTTAAGAGCCAGCTAAGAGAGAAAATTTGGTAAGCGTTCAACAATTTCTAAGAAGGTTAGACTGTGACATCCAGGAAATGAGGTTCATACAATGTTCTAAACACATCTGCTATAATAATGACTTACCACATAGAACATGGCTCACACAATGGCTCTGGTTAGACAAAAATATCACTATGGAGCTATTAGTGTTAAGACTCCTATGACAAAATGCTGCAGCACTTTCCAGTTGTTTAATAACATTATGTAAATTATACTACAACATTGTTGAATTCTTGAATCTGATTGATCAGAAGGTGATGGTACATCTTCTATAACTGTAGCTCTGACAGTAGTGCAGCTGCAAGACAAATCTGGGATTTATATTTATGCAATCATTTAACATGTTACCATTTTTATAGCAACACTAATTAATATTGGCCACAGGAGAGTCTTTAATTCAGAGGACTTAGTACAACATACTTTAACAGCTTCTCAGTAACTATTGTTAACAACTTCAAGAGAAAGAAAAAGAGATTAAAAAAAAGCTGATAAAAATGACTGTTTATAGCTGTTTTAATGTGATAACAAGAACTAACTTGTATCTTGTATGTTCCACAACATTAAATGTAAATACATACAGTTAAAAAAATGACATTTATGAATGAATTAAAAATAATCAGCTTTGTGTCAGCCCAGATAACACTACCCCATCATTGATTATTTTCCTATAGCACCATGCTCTGTTGTTTTATTCCTTACATATTCTCAGAAAACTTTGAACCTTCTTGAAACCAAAAATATCAAGAACTGTAACATTTAAAAAAAATCATATTGTCATAAGCACAGGTGACAAATGGATGTAAAAACAAGTGAGGTTTATTCAGCAAATTGGGAGATAAATCCAAATTGTTATCCAATAAAGCAAATTCAAGGTGTAGCAAGGGTTGAGCAAGGCACAGACAGAATATCAGAGGCAGAGCAGAAGACAACATCCAAAAATACATAAATGAAGTCAAACCAGGAAATCAACACAGAGAATAAAGGCTTGGTAAAGTCAGACAACAACACTAAGCATTTACTTCACAATGCACTGAATGAATGAGCATCCTTAAGTAGTGTGTGATGATTGGTTGTAATGTGGAACAGGTGTAATGCTGATCAGAATTCTGGAGAGGGAGGACGGTGCGGTGGTTCTTGGTGATTGTTGTCTGTAGTGGCCATATTTGAAGGCTGCTGTGAATTCTGGGATTTTGAGTCTTGAGCGAGTTCAGACGTGACACATATATGATTTATAACATTATTAATAATGCCATATTTCTCTTTCAGTCATACTAATTGAGTTCTGCATTAGCCTTGGCAAGGATTAAAATTTTGAAGTACTTCATACTGTATAATGAATAACAAATTCCAGTGAAAATGTCTGCAGCATGTAGGGTTTTGTCACATTTCAGGAAACTAAACCCTCAACCCCAGTTTTCAGCTCTGAGCAAACCATTGAACCCTTTAGAGATAGAAATCCCACTGAGTTAGCTGCACATGGCCCACTTATTTCAAACAACCATGAAATCGTGTGGAGCCAGATAAGACCTGCTTAGACATGTCCCAATCTGAGGTGCCCTGTCTGGCCTTTGTCTTGCCTGGCTCAGTCTTTTCCCCTCCCCTTCAGTACACTATATCATAGAGACTCTTCTAATGTTGTCACACAGCTTAACTTTACTTTCTCTATGCATCTAAGAACAGATATAAAGTATGTGCCCATACACCAAAATAGTTATTACTAACTGACCACTCTTTGCATTTGAACTCACAGAAAATTAAAGCACAAAATAAATGACTTCATGTCCTAGTCAGATGGCTAGGATTGCAGTGCCTAGTGTATGTGCATGCTAAATAGGCCTGGTCATTAAGCTGTGTTAGTTGCATCCAAGTGCTCTGTCTGAATAATTAAGTTGTTATTCTTTTTCTCAATAACAGCACACATGCAATTACCCTTTGGGTTTTCCTTGTCTGGGTCATAATTTGCAGAATGGGTCCAGGACTTGATTTAAAGGGGTGATGCAGAGGGATGTCATCCTTCTATTTTAAAACAAGGCCAAAATTCATACTCCGTGTAAAACAGACATGCCATTTCCATTTCCATTAGGTTAATGTTGTTATCTCTTTAAAAAAAAGGATCATTATGTAGGAATTTTACTTTAAAATATCAGCTTCAAAATCATTTTGATGGTACATTGACTTATAATAGAGATAATGGCTTGTCTTCCATCCTGACTTCACACCCAGAACACTAGTTTTAGCACTATGTAACTCTGGTGGAGCATCCCTGAGACCTCCTGTGAGAACTGCGTAATGCTTTACGGCACCATGTCACACATCAACAACTATGGGTCTTCAGCTAGCTATAAAAAGAAGCTAGCTTGGTATTTTCAGTACAGACATCATGGCAGAGGTGAAGAGACCAAAGAAGATGCTGTCAGAGGAAGCCAGGAAGAGAAAAAGAGAGAGTGACTGAGCAACAGACCGGACAAAAGTAAATCTTTGACTGGCTTTTACTCCTTGGCAAGAGCTAAGAGAAATAAAAGGCTGCAAGAAAGATGCCAAGCTAGGCTTCTTTCTGTGACATCTCACACCAAATAACCCTTGAAAGCTTGCAACCTTGCAAATATAATAAATGTATATTATATGCAATATATTCCCAATGTATATTATGTGCAATATGTGCCTATATCATGTTGCCAACATTTTATTTGATTACACACATATTTCACATTCAACTGCTTTTTTGTTATGTTTGTGTTCGTCTCCGATATCACAATAAATAAAATCATGTTTGTCATATTTGTGTAAAATCCTGTAATATTACTCTACCTTGTCAGTTGACATGGTTCTCTGGTTTCTGATGTTGTCTTTGCCAGTTCCATATCCTTCAGCTTGTCAGCAAATGCATGTGTACAGCTGTCCATTGGGGGGCTCAAAGCACGATTTGCATTTACAATAGTGGTGTAAAAATTAATTACACTCCACAACTGTAGGGGGAGACCAGGAGCAAAAAATACCAATTCTCGCATAACCGGGCTTTAAGATATCTATTACTGTATGCTTTTAGTAAGATTAGTGGTTCTGCTCTTTTTATGAATCAATACACTGGCTTGGCTTTTTTTTAACGATCAGTAATACTTAATCAAAACAGTAAGTAAGTAACATCAGTATGTTGCCCCGTAACAACTGAACTCCAGACCAGCTGACATAAATTAACCAAATAGCCATAATAAACATGCTAACTGAAATGGGAGGTACAGGGTTAAACCATCAGCAGAAGATGGATATCAGTTTTATCACCTGATCTCCAATATCTTTAATGTTTTTCGTTGAGCTGGCAGTTTTTATACCTACTGAAGTCAAATAAGCATCTGGTAGAAAAGTTAAATCAATCATGCAATCAAACATTCACCCAACCAACCAATTAGTTCCATGTTTGGACTGTTTGGGCCCCTGGGCTAGAGCCCAGGTTAAACCATACACTACATTTGCAGGCAGGATTTCCAGGCAACATTTTATGTTTAATGCAATGTTCATTTGTGTGTATTATGTTTTTATTTCTTTGTCTACTTTTTGGCAGTAGAATGCATCTGAAACCACCTTGAATGGATAATAAATCCAGTTCCATTTAATGCAGAGCTATAATTAGACATCAGAGTTGAGACATTTATTTTCTAATAGAAAATTCTCTATGAAGACTTGAATACTGTAAAAACAAACCTAAAATACATTACAGTTTAATGATGAATGATTTGGTTTCCTCAAATGAAACAATGAAATAACAAATTAAACAAAACCTGTAGGTATGAACATGACCACTGTAAACATGCTAATAAACGTATTTGGCCAAAAAGTGTCAGACATAACTTTGTTTTATTGTTCAGGGAATTGATTAATTGCAACCGCAACACATAAATATTTTTTGTGTTTGGTAATCAATGTGTTTCATTTTGGGTCATCTGACCTAAGCCTTATTTTTGCTTTATTTTCTTTGACCCAATCCACTCTTGACATAACAATACATTACTGGAGTGACATCTGATGGATTTGGGCAAAATATGGAAATATGGAATTTGGCCAGTAGTTGAACTTTGTGATATTAGGATTATGACCCAATATGAATTGACTGGCTTTTGTTCTATTTCTAATGGAAGCCTTCAGTAAGGTCACAAAGAGTTTCAGGTAATTATGGGTTGTTAACGCAGGCAGAAAACAGTGCTAGGATGCCTAATGACAGCTTTGTGCTTTGAATGGTGAAGGTATAATTCTTTTGTTTTGTTTTTTTTAGGTAGGCTTGACTGGATATTTTTTCTTGCAGAATGACTAGAGATTTTGCTGCAAATATATGAATTCAGTGTGCATTCTGTAATACAGGGTTTGGTGCACTATACCTCTAAGTTCTCCAAAATACCTGACTTAAGACTACAGAAACGAATGGAGTGTGTAACCCATGTCACTAGGCCTTAACTAGAAAACAGCAGCAAAATAAAAGTAAAGTACATAAAAATGGATAAAATTGATATTTAATTATTTTTGATGTTGATATTTTCCATAAAGTACATAACATAGGAGTTGATAAGTAGTGCACTGTAGTATAAGCAAAACTATGGTATCAAAAAAAAACAAACAAACAAACAAAAAAAACCCTAGACCTTGAACACAAATGTTTCAGACATTTCAAGGTGGTGATTTTGCTTGGTTTGATGCTATGTGCAGTTTAAGGTTACATTAGAATGGAATAGTTCTGAAATCTGTGTTTTATGTGATATTTGCATGATATTGCAGTAACATCCAATCAGAGCCTTTACTGTTTCGTGAGTTTGTGTACTAGCATTCCATAGTCAAACAACCAAACAACCAAAAAAAAAAAAAATCTTTTGTGAGTGAAGTGGTTGAATCCAATCTGTGAGAACTGTTCAATGGTTTAGTTATGTGTTGGTTATTCATTATTAGTCTTTGAGAAAACGCCATTTTAGTCTTAATGATTCTGTGTGTTATTTTCGAATCTGGCGGTACATGTCAGTTTGACGCTCTGCCTGTATGTATTGGGTAGTGCTCTAGCAGTGAAAATAAATCATTGGTCAGAGCAACTAATTCATACAGTCTGATATGTGTATGTATCTATATATAGATTATCCTAATGGTTATTCCTGATCATTAGTCATGTTTATAGGTGATTTAAGTATGAATAATGATGCACAGTAAGAAGTGAATTGCATAAATATGCGTAATTGGAACAG
Organism: Gogo arcuatus; assembly: GCA_028570945.1. Taxonomy (NCBI): domain Eukaryota; kingdom Metazoa; phylum Chordata; class Actinopteri; order Siluriformes; family Anchariidae; genus Gogo; species Gogo arcuatus. The sequence goes on from JAOTRR010000055.1 coordinate 23,724,294, forward strand.
TTATGATCACAACTATGTTTGAGTGTATAGAGAGTGAATATGTGATTCTCTTTTTTTGGCCTATTTTTGGCCCGAATTTGTGTGGCTTCGACATTGACATCTTTGAGGGAGAGTGGATTCTTCTGCTGCTTCTCTGTGCTGCTGCAGTGGTGTTAGGGTGCAGCAGTTGTGCCGAGCCAAGCTCATAGATGGACGATCCTGAAAGATTTGAACTGTGTTGCATCTGAAATCCTGGTAGGACTGAACATTATCAGAACACTGAAGGATAAAAAGTATTTTTGATAAGAGGTTAAAGGTGTTCTTGATACACTGATGTTAAATTTCTTTTTTGTGCCTTGAGGTTAATAGCCATTGGCTATAACATAAAAGGGGTTTATGTTATTAAACAAACAGTGTGTGCGTTAAATTAGATAAATAGGCTAATCCTTGGACAAACACAAAAATAGGTTGTAAAATAGGTTGAAAACAATAAAATAGGATAACTTGGCTCTTAATTAGACAACTTAATTAGATACTTAATAGCTACAGTACACCTAGGTGGTGTTGGGTCATTACATTTTCTATGATTCATTCAAAAAGGGATGCCGTGCACTGATTGCTGTTGTTTTATGTTATTCATTTTATTTATTTTTTTTATACAAATATTCAATACACATTTAAGTCTTTTCCAAACTTACCGGTTGGTCTGTGAATCTTCTTTGCTACTTATTACATATTGAATAATACTCCTTTCTCCTGTGAGTGAACCTAAAGTCTCTGATGTGCTGGTCCAAATGATTATTGATTTATGTAGCTGTATAGATATATGTGTCTGTACCACCCAGTGTCTACTACAATAAGTTAGAGCTGAGCCCGATTACAAGTGCTTTTCAAAATGCTTTCTCTAAGAACTGTTCTTGCTACTCAACATTACATCACTTAGGGAGCACTCATCAGTGGTGGTCAGTGTTGTGAGTGACACAGCTGGCTCAGAGGAAGGATTTTATTAAGGCTCACTGAACTGCAAAGATTATCTCCTGGAAAATTCCCTGACACATCTTTCATGCAAGAAGGCCAACTGTAATGTTAGTTTCTGCTGCACATCTGTGCAAGGCTCAGGGCCTGGTTATCTCTAACATCATTTGCCTGTTTCCTGCTGGAGCACACAGCATGGCCAGGGCTGATCTCCCCCTCGATCTCTGTAAACTTGTCCATGGTCAGGCTTTCCTCTGCCCTTTCCTAATCTCTTTAATCTCTGTCCATAATTTTGGCAATGAATTTTCCATTACTCAAACAGGGCTACCTCCTTTGTTTAACCATGCAATGATTTGTAGCCCGTGTTGATGGAAACTGCAGGAACTGATTAGAGATTACACACTTTGCATTTTGCATTTAGGCCTTTGGTATGTCTTCCTCAGGTTTTGAAAGAGACTATTATTTATTTATTTATTTAAATTGAGAATAGTCCAAATGGACACACTGAGGGTCTCATTTTTTCTTCTAACATATGTCTATATGTAATTCTTTACTTGAACTCTAAATAGCAAATAATAGATATGGTTCTTCACTTATCATTTAGGTGAAATTCATATGCTAAGACTGTAACTTCATTATATGCAGTATCAGTAGATTGCAGCAGGAACCCTTGAATCTGTTGGGGTAAGGAAGGAAAGTATATCTGATATGAGTGTGCTAGGCACATGCACCCAAGGGGTTGCTTTCATGCTTCATACAGGTGATGGTATTTATGATCAGGGTCTTCAGGATTTGATTACTTCAACTGCCATTTTATGCTGTATACAGTCAAAGATCTCTATTTTTCTCACTTGGTGGATAGAATAAGCTTTCCCAAAGGATAAGCTCTCTTAAATAATAAGGATAATTTGCTATCCTTTGCAAATGACCCACACCTTTAGTTTCCTCGAACTGAAACCTGTCCGGAGGAATGACAATTCTTGCTAGTTATTTCGTGCATTTTAATGTATCCTGCAATCTGTTGAAAAGCCTTTTCCCTGTTTGACAGAAAGTAATGAAAGAATAATAAAAGAGCTAAAAAAAAATCTTAAAAGCAGTAAAGTTAAATCACTAAGGGACATAATTATGCTGTAAGAGAACAACGAAATGATTCAGACCCAGAACTGTGAGAATTGAGAAAAGAAACATCAGAGGGATTATGCTAAGCCTAAGATTGAAGGAGTTTGATTGCTTTCTTCCTGATTATTTTTTCTCACAAAAAATAAAAGCACCCAAGTTTGGGTTTTGCAGAAAGGAGCTGTGCTTTCGTAACAACTGACCCTCCTGTGTTAATTTTAGCAGTTCCTTCTTCCCTTTAAGATATAGAAGGGAAAGGGAATTATGTAAAACCCAGCAGAAAAAAGAAAATAGGATTTGGCCTGTATACCTCAGCAGATGGCTGCAGCATTTAACCTTTCACTGGTTTAACGACTGAACAATATTACATTTCAGGTTACTAAACTCTTGTCCTCTCTATAGTAACTAATGATTAGCTATCAAACATGTTCATATTGCTGGCAAAGTATTAGTTGATGAGCTTTTTAAGAGGGATGCAGATTAGCTGCAAAGCAACGGAAATAAATAAGCATAGGTCCAAAACCTTTTCCTGAACTCCAATATTACATGCAATATGTATACACAGTATATACAGTGGCACACCGTATCTCAGCTTCTCCCTACAGTCTCTATGACCAGGCATAATTGGCACTTTTTTTGATACAATTTCTCTCTCTCTCTCTCTCTCTCTCTCTCTCTCTCTCTCTCTCTCACACA
>JAOTRR010000055.1:23768294-23785016 GCA_028570945.1 Gogo arcuatus
ATTTTAAATCCTTTTATCTTAACTGTTCAAGCACCAACCACCAAAGCAAATTCCTCGTATGTGAGAATGTACTTGGCAATAAACTTGATTCTGATTCTGACAATGATTTGAACTTTCAAGCAACTCAATCTGATGAGCCCATAAGCCTTAGAAAACAAATGCTAACTACTGAGCACTGTTTCTTGGAATTGGGAAGGTTTTTTGGCTACCAACCGCGACTGATCCCATTTAATATAGAAAGATATAAGTAGACATATTGTACAAGTAAAAAGTATGTAAGAAGCATAATAAAATACCGTACAATTAAGCCCTTTTGTCTTTCACCAGTAGAGAGTCTGACCTCCACGTTCACTTGATCTCTCACCAATTCTGTGGGAGGAACCTGATAACTTGGTGCGAATACCATGTCTCACTAATCAAAAAATATTAAGAAATGGTAAGAAATGAATAACAGCTTGGAGTGCCATATAAGCACGATGTCTGCTGAAATGCCATTAAAGTATGCCTCAAATATAGCAATCTGCCACTTAAAATAAAGGAGAAGCAAAAACAAATCATGCATCTTTTAAAAATTTCAGCAAGTTTTAAACGACAAGAAAATACAATTATGCCCGAAGAGGAAAATCATGGACACAGTCATACTACCAGCAATGACCTATGGAGTTGAAATATGGACCTTGACCAAACACCAAGAAAGAAAATTGCCAGTTGCCCAAAGAAGCATGGAGAGATTGATACTGATCATCACGAAGAGAGACAGAATTCAAAATGAAATGGTAAGGGAAGAGACTAGAATTAAAGACATTGTGGACAGGGCGTGAATTATGAAGGGACAATGGGCAGGACATCTAGCCAGAATAGACAATAACAAATGAGCAAAAAAATCAACAGAATGGACACCAAAAGAGGGAAGAACAGTGAAAGGAAGACTGAAAAGGAGATGGAGAGATGACATTGAAGAAAAGTGTGGCACCTTCTGGATGAGAGCTGCGCAATACAGGAGGGAATGGAAGAGTCTGTGGAGGCTACCTGCCTGCAGTGGCATGAACAGCTGATGATGGCGGCTTTGGGAGCTCTGGCATCTAACGAATTTCTGTTATAATGGAAATACGGTATGTACATCACACAGCACTTTTAGCATGCTGATACACAGTGCATGTCAACCATATTTTGAATTTAGAATGATCTAAACGTACTGCCATAAATTACTTATAGCTAAACAATGTATGACCCATATAAGAACAGTTTCTATACACACACATATACACATGCAGACACATTTGTGTTACTATCCTTACCTTCCATTGACATTTTGTTTGAACAATTAATGCAGTTAAGTAATACTATGCCTACACCTAAACCTAATCCAAACATTAACCTCAGTAAAGAAAGGAAGTATTAAGAAAAACAAACAAACAAACAAACAAAAACTTTCTGGGACCAGCCAAGTGTCCTCAAACAGCACAGCACAAAACATTCCAGCTGAACTGATGACACATTTTAATTTCACTATAAAAGTGGTGACATGAAGTTAACTCAATTTAAAAATATGTTAAATGCTTCAGTATTGAATTGAATTAATATGCCTGTGAAACAGTCTTAGCGAAAAAGCTGAACAAATGGCATGGCTGCTTTTTGAAAACCAAGTTTATTTAAGGCCAGCACCAGAAGGATGCATAACCTGGTGTAAGTTAGGGCACCATAATTTGTGAAACATGGTTTTGTTTTGGTTTCGTGTGGAAACTGCAAATTCTTTGACCATAATAAGATAAACTTTGGGCACTATTTTCTTTTCCATAGAGATTGGTCTGCATTTAGAAATGGCATGAGTTAAAATAGTCCAAGGAGCATCTGTTAAAAACAGATGTGTGTCTATGCCATCCTGTCTACTTCATATGAAGCTGTGCATGCATATTAGCCTTCTGGTGGGAGGAATGGTAATGTGATCCTGTGGAATGCCTCTGCAGTTGAGTCCAGGGTTTGTAAACATTTATTCCACTGCATACTGATACACATGCAGCCTCCACTCATGTTGTTTCAGGAACATACTCTTCTGAGTGTTGATCAGTGAAAAATGCCAGGGTGGAATTCCTGTGTTTGAGATCATGCCACATTCATCGTTACAGTGCATGAGCTAGGCAAAGGGTGTGGATTATTAGAAAGAAAATAAAGCCTGTTTTGTGGTTACAAGTACAGGAGTGCAGGAGGTTATAAACTAGGACAGAATAACACATACATAGTTACACATCAGCAAAATCACCAGGATACACAATGCCTGTGTCAACGTTCATTGTTTAAATGTCACATTTAAAAGGAGAACAAAACTGCAGACAGAGTTCAGAACGATGATGATAAAATGATGTGATGAGTACGATAAACCAGCCAGTTGTGCCAGAGACCACAACAGGGATGAGAAATGGAAGGTGGAGCATTTCTTCCTCTGGCCCATAAGCACATTCATAATCAAAACGACTCATGGCATACACAAGATTTGGCAGATTCACCCCAGGCTGAGATATCAACCAAATGTGCCGTGATTCCCCACTGAACTGGCTCCAGGTCCAGCCCTGTTTACGTGAGAATGCTGTGCAAGGCTTTCAATAACACATTCACTTTTAATTTACTGCACATACAGAGTAGCTTGTCTTTTCCAGATCCATGTTCAAATCACTTGAGCTTTCCCTGTGTCAAAATAACTTTTTTCCCCTAAGAAACCAGAGCTCATGAAAACAAATATTAATTTAACCCATTACTATGTTGGATATAATATTCTATGCTTTGACAACAGGATGGAGGACTGTTAGTCACTTGGAAAACAATTGCTTTCTCCATGGAATTTAATCTGCATCATTCCCAATAAATAAAGGTGCTGACAGCAAACCTTCCTTGAAGCATTGGCACATTTTATGCTCTAGGAGTTAACATGACATTCATCAAATTAATTGCATGGTACTCAAAATGATTGTGTGTTATTGCATTTGATAACACATTCTTCTTAGCTTAAATCACAAAGCCCATTATGATTCATATTCCTGCTGTCATAACTCACCTATAAATTTTCTTTTTAAGAATTTGAATGGGAATCTGCAGTACCTGAGAGCAGGGTGGGGGTTCTCCTCAATCAGGCCTCAAGTGTATTTTGGTGATAGCATCACTACATACCACAGCTTTGGACACATATTTTATTGTTGTGTGTCAGCACATAAGAACCATGGAACCAGAAACGAAAACATTCTTTATATGTTCTCCATCTTTCAGTAGGCATGTTTGGAAGCACATTTGCCCTCTGGTGTCACGCCTCTGTGAAAGTAGTTTTCAACATATGTTGTTGACAAAGATATAGTCACTGCATTCTCAAAAACACAATATATCTCACATTTATGTATTTTTATGAAAGATGGAATGGGATACAAAAACATGCTGGGTTTTACAATCCAATACTGTGGGTAGAATAGGGATGTACTGAATATGAATACATTATTCAGATTGAACAGATAATGTGTTCTGAACGGATACAAACAGGAACCACACTTTTTTTTTTTTGAAAGCTTTCCAGGATCGTTCACAGGACATCTGGTTGATACTAAAGGTGTGCATCAGGACTGGGATCCCATGGGATGCAATAAAAGCATAGATTTTTACTGTGGGCATGAGGGTGTGGTCAGATATGAAGCCTTCAGAACAAAAAAAAGGTCCACATTTATTAACATGCATTTACAGCTTTCCTTAATTCATCCTTAGTAATTGCCTGGTCAGAGTTGTGGTGGTTTAAATTAGGCTACTGGCTTATTTGTAGTCTATGGAAATAGAACCAACTAAATTTCTTAGAACAGATACATGTTCAGAACTTTATTTCTCTTATACCACAGCAATTTGTGGTAAGCCAGCCAACACTAACAACATTTTATTTATTAAATACTAACATACATCAATTTATATTTTAATGTTGTGGAACACTCATGAAACAAGTTACTTAATGTGATAACATTATAGCAGCTATTCCCTCCCTCACAGTCATTCCCTCACCAGCTTCTGAGCAGCGTTGGGTGTCAAATGAAAGAAGTGTTTTAATATTTAAACACAGCAGTGTGCAAAGTCTTGACATTAGTATTATAAAACTCAATTTCGCATTTCAACTACATGTTACGTAAGGAATAAAATACTTGGGGGACTGTTGTTATAGGAAAATAATCAATGATGTGGCCCAAAATGAAGTGTTACTGGTACCACCCCAAAGTTGGTTTTCTTACATTTCCTAACAATCCTAACAGTACATCCAGAGGTACTTTATTTCACTTGTACCACAGAAATGTGCCAATAGTAACGTTTCTTTATTTATTGAAGAGCAACATACAGTTTTTTTTTTTATTGATTTATAGTTACTCGATGTTCTGGAACATCCACAAAACAAGTTAGCACCTGTTATCACTACAGCTGCTGTAAGGTAAAACAGTTGCTCCCCACCTCTGTTATAAAAGAATGACACTGGATACTCCTTAAAAAATGCTAAATAAATGTCTCCTACCAGAGAGCTTCACAATATCAACAATTACACACATTTTAAAAATCTGTTTATGCAGAGCATCCACTGTACAAGTCCCTGTCTAAGTTGTTACAATAGAAATTACAACAAACTAGAAAAAGCGCATTTACATAAACTTTGCAGCTGTCAGAGCTGCTGTTACAGAAAATTAATCACCTTCTGACTAATCACAATTGAGTATTCAACAGTGCTGTGGTACAATAACTGATACCTAATTTATAATATTACTCTGATTATTGTGCTATTAATTGATTCACCTATAAAATGGTTTGTAAGAAGTACATGGGTTATTATTATTATTATTATTATTATTATTATTATTATTATTATTATTATTATAGTTTATCAACTCTATGGTTAAAACGTTTATTATTAAAGGGTTAAAACTTGCAGGATCATTACATGACAAGATCCTGTGCACTCCCTTTCTTTAGTGAAATACCTATGGCATATTTATTTAGATAAAAACACACCTATTGCCATTAAACTCAGTCTCCTGGGGTTATGGAGAATTTTCAGTGCTCCACACATTAAAACAAATTTTTGACTGATTACTCAAAATGAGTCTAGAGTGAAAACTGAGGTCACTATTGCCATATTTTCTTTTCAATTGTAGTCTATTCTCATATGAAACGGTTTCCTCCCTTCATGGTGAATGAAGTGGGGAGGTCCTCCCTTCTTGCAAAATCGGCTTCCAGCCTTTCGGCACAGTACAACGTGCACAGGCAGAAATGGGAGATTCCTTCAGTCAACAATACTGGAAAATTTTGCTGAGTCAAAAAAAAGTCTTTCATATTACAAAAGGTATAACCCAGGTCTAAGACACGACAACTAATTCATCAATCAGTGCCTGCATTTAAGTAAACACTTAGCTTTAAATCCTAGTCTATAGTCTTTAGATATGTTTGTCATCTCCTTGTTGACATTCTTAAATTAGTTACCAACACCATTGTTGTAATGCCTGTGTTCATGTTTCTGTGTGCTTCGAGACTGCCGTTGGCAGGTGTGCCATTGTTCACCAATGAGTGGGAGTATTACAGGTGAGCCCTGCCTTTGTTTTGATTCTTCAGCTCCTCTGACAAGCAACAACAGCCATCAGTGCATGAGCTGTTTAATTTTCCACCCCCTTGCAAGAGTGAACCGATACCTCCATGGCTTCCATGGCATTTCCAACCAGCAGGATGTTCGGTATTAAGGTGGAACTTATGACAGTGCATCCTTTCCATTGTGTATGAATGTCACCCAGAGGATGTGATCATTGTGCAAGAGGATCTAGCTCGAGACTAATTGTAGTTTGCCAGGTTTCGACAAGGTTTCCATCTATAATGTTAATCTCCACCCAATCTCCATGGAACCACCTCTGACAAAAATTTATTTTGTATAGCTTTCCATCCCACTTTGATTCAAATGGTCAAAATAGTTAAATATTTTGACATAACTACATAGGACCTTAACTACCAGATATCAGAATCCACTGGACAGCTAGATTGTGTGATGTGATCATCGTCCTGGAGGTTCTACCTGAGATTGTAATGTCCCCAATTATTCTGATTGTGATTTGCCAGGTTCTGACAAAAATGATTTCCATTGCTAATGATAATCTGCCCAAATCTCCATGAAACCACCTCTGACAAGAAAAAGTCATTTTGTACTCTATACCTTTCCATTTTACACTTCCACTTTGAGTCAAATAGTCAAATCTTACCTAACTGCATAAGAGCTTAACTGCCAAATACAGAATCCATTAGACAGCTTAGATTCTTTTATTTGATCATTCTCCTGGAGGTTCTAGCTAGACTGTGACGTCACCAATGACTCTGGTTGTGAATCGCCAGATTTCAAAAAAGGTGCTTTACATTGCTACCATTAATTTCCACCCAAATCTCCATGGAAGTACCTGTAGCTAAATCAGTTTACTTGTAACCTGTATCTTTCCATCTTATACCTCCAAGACCATGATGTCCTAATTGACTCTGATTATGGTGTTCCATGTTCCTACAAGGTGGCTTCCATCACTAACTTTAATCTCCACCCTAATCTTCATAGAACCACCTCTGACTAAAAATGTTATTTTATATCCTCTATATCTTTCCATGTTCCACCTCCACTTTGATTCATATGATCAAATAGTTAAATTGTACCTAACTGCATAAGCTTAACTACTAGATATCAATATCTATTAGACAGCTTAGATTCTTTTATGTGATCATTGTCTTGGAGGTTCTAGATGAGATTCCAATGTCTCTGACAACTCTGATTCTGGCTTGTCAGGTTTTCACAAGATTGTTTCCATCACATGTATAATCTCCACCCAAATCTCCATGGAAGCACCTCTGACAAAAAGCAATTATTGAAACTGAACTCTATATATTTCAATGTTCCACCTCCACTTTGTTTCAAAAGGTCAAACATTTAAATCTTACCTAATTACAGGAGCTGAACTACAACATACCATAATCCATTGGACACCTTAAAATCTCTGTATCTATAAATATGGTCAAAGTTTATCACTGGTCAAGAGTAACATGTATGGGTGGAGGTTAGGTGTTATTTTTAATGCCATGCCAGCATCAAGGGATATATCAAGGGCACAACATATCTCAGGCAATAAATCTTAATCAGTTATCATTTTTCATTTATTTATAATATTTATGTTTTCACTCCTGTGCACTAAGATTCTATAATGTTATTTTCAGCAATAAAAGACACTTCATGTCTTAAAGTAATGATGGGCTGTCATTTCTCTATACTTAGTTGAGTGGAGCTTGGCATAATATGGATTACTACAGTTGTCATATAGGGCTATTTACTGTATTTTTATTAGTTATGATTTGCTGTTTGATGGTCTCAACCACATTAAGAAGGCAAGAAATTCAACTAATTAACTTTTGACAAAACACACCTGTTAATTAAAAAGCATTCCAGGTGACTACATCATGAAGCAGGTTAAGATAATGCCAATAATGTGCAAAGCTGTCATTGAGGTAAATGGAGGCTACTTTGAAGAATCTAAAATATGAAACTTTTTTAGCCTTTTTTGTTTACCACATAATTCCATATATATTCCATATGTTATTTCATAGTTTTGATGTCTTCAGTATTGTTCTACAGTGTAGAAAACAGTCAAAATAAAGAAAAACCTACAAATGAGTAGGTGTGTCCAAACTTTTGACTGGTATGTTGTACTATATATAATTCACTCTTCTCTCCTGTGAATTTCTCATATGGGGATCAATCAAGTGTATTTTATTTTATCTTATATTCATGGCAGGAGCAAGGCTACAAAATAATAAGAAAACAAACAAACCAATAAATAAATAGACAAATAAATAGGAGACATTATAAGTAGTAAAAATAGATTTACACGTATAAAATAGTCCATGCTTTGTTAAAAATCTATAAGATTGGTTTCAAATTTATTTAGGATTTTAAAAAAAATTAATTCTTTCTATTAATTGCAGGGGTGGAAAATAATGCACTACTGTGTACTCTCCTTACAGTACTTGAGTACATTTCACTGTAATGTTCCTTTGTTGAGTACAATTAAATCATAGTGCCTTTACTTTAGGTACTATTTGATCACTGTTCCTGGCAGTACGTGTAAAGTTTCAAGACCCAAATCAAAATAAAATGCTTTCCTGCTGAACCTCTTCACTTCAGGCACCAAATGGTAATTAATCATCAGTAGCGATGTCTGAGACAGTCAGGACAGATGAGCATCCATGGCCCAACATAGCAGGTATCATCAGCTTACAAGGCTTTTTTTTTATTTATTTTTTTACATTATTTTTTTAAAATATAAATAATAAAAACTCCAAATGTGATAATGATCTGCAAATTACGTGATCCAAAACCTGTGGAGAATTTCGCAGCTCAAAATCCAACCTGTGGAAACATGTACAGGTAAGCCATTAGCTAGCTGAGTGAGCTACACTATCTAGCCAGATATGTTATTTTACAGTATGCTCTGTATTAAACTTAGCAATCATTAGCAATTCCCTGTTGTGTTAAATATATGTAAGTGCTGCTACAGCCCATAGGTGACACTTAGAGTGATGTGTAAGGGGCATCTTTGCTTGTCATTACATAACATTTTAGTTGCTTTTCATGTATTTTACTATGCCATTCAGTTTTCTTTATGTTTCATTCAATTTTCTTTCACATTCATAACAAAACATTCAGTTGGCACCAAGTGCATTTGTTTGTTTTTCCTTTCTCTTTTGCACTTTCCTACTTTCTTCTAACAAATCATTCCCATAAAGTTATTCTGTAAATAATACTATAATATGAATGTGGAAACAGGGGTGTGGTTGAGCGTCAGAGAGGAGGCAGGAAGAGCCAGCAGGTAACACGTGATGAGTCTCACCTGTGTTGGATTGCTGGCAGTTTATTTATGTGTCATTTATGTGTGCTTGCATAGAGAACCCAGTAACCAGAGACAGAGAGAGCAGCCCATCTCTGTGTGTCTGCAAGCATATGTTTGCTGAGTGCAATAAAACAGAAATCAAATCATTGAAAAGCAGAACTAAGTGAGAATAAAACGTACCTCGAGTAAGCATTGATGAGTCTATCTCCCATTTCTTCATTTCCCCCCAAACCATGAGAGTGTTACGCTTGTGCCGAAACCCAGAAATTGAGGAGAAAGCACCATCATGGAGCCCATGCTAGTCGCCAGGATCCTCCAGACCCTCGTCAACATACTTCAAGCCCAACATCAGGCCTTTGTCATGCTGTGCACAGAGCAGGAGCAGTGCTTCCAGGCTCTGCTCCAGGCCCAGGCAAAAGACCGGCAGGTGATCCAGAGCCTGCTGCAACCAGCAGGTACTTCAGCAGCCACTCCAGCGAATGCTGCAGTCCCACCCCACGTTCTGCTCATCAAGATGGGTCCACAAGAGGTGTTTGCAGAGCTGTTTGAGCATGCCATGGAAGCGTGCGTGCATGTGGCCAACCGCGGAGTGGGGGGGTGCTGCCTTTTGTCGCTCCTATCAAGGGAAGCCCAGCTGCAGCCAAAAAGCTCCTAGCTGCCAACCTGCTGGAGTACCTGGATCTGAAGTGGGCTATTTTGCAATAGGTCAGCCGCACCCCTGAATAGCATCACCAGCACTTCTGTGCGCTGGTATTCAGTGAGCTTGACTGCCAGTTCACTTTCACCAAAAAACTCCAAAACTCCTGCCGACTGCTGCTGGCAGAAGAGTGCGACACCAATGACATCTTCGATCAAGTGGTACTGGAGCAGTTCATCATTCGGCTGCAAGAAGGAGCAGTGGCCTGGGTCCAGTGCTACCGTCCGGTGTCACTGGAAGAGGTGGTCTGGCAGCCAGAAGACCATTTGGTGGCGTTTTCGGGAGCAGGTTCCCCCATAACTTATCCCCTCTCCCCCCCCTCTCTTTTCCTTCCCTGGTGTCTCTCTGCCCTCCCCCTGCCCCATGGAAATGGGGGCCAATTCCACCAAGGCCAAGAACCCGAGTCCTTCCCTGTTTTCCCTCAATATCTTTTGGTTCTGTGCCGGTGCTTCCAGTAACTCCCCCTCTCTCTCCACAGATGGAACCACCCATACTCACCAGGACTGGGACAAAGCCCAGGCAGGTCTGCAGGTGTGATGGGAAAGCTGGGCATTTTCAGGATCAGCATTCCTTTAAGGAAGCAAGGATTCTGATCCACATTCCTGACACACCTCTGGCCTCCCCCGATCAAGCAGGAATGTACCGAGTGGTAGTGAGCATTCAAGGAAGTACACATCAGGCCTTGGTAGGCTTAGGGTGTAATCAGGCCACAGTTCATCAAAGCCTGATTCAATGCAGGGCATTGCGAAATGCAGAATTGGTGAAGGTGAGGTGTGTACACTGGGATGTTCATGAGTATCTGTTGGCTCCCATCTCAATTAAATTCAGGGGAGAAAAGCAGAGAGTAGAGGTGGTGCTTAGTTTTCACTTCACCCATCTGCTAATTTTGGGAACAAATTGACCAGGGTTTCAGGTATTGGTAAATTGCCTATTTGTGGACAGTTCTGACTGTAGTGAAATTTGGGGGGATTCCAGTGCAGCTTTGGCTGGGGAGCAGTCCCAGGGCCATCTGCATCCGCTCCATTTTTCCCTTTTTGGATTTCCAATTGGAGCAATCATGGAATGAGACCATGAGACATGCTTTTGACTTAGTGAGAGTAATTGATGGCCAAAACCTCCAGCCTATTGTTGGTCTTTCCTACCCATATTTTTCCATTATTAAAGATCAGTTATACCGAGTGACACAGGACACACAACTAAACAGGAAATGACCCAGTTGTTGATCCTGAAAAGCCATAATTAACTTTTGTTCCATGCGGATCATCATAATCCCATGGCAAGGCATTTAGGACAGAATAAGACAATGAACCATCTTATGGCCCATTTCTATTGGCCAGGCATTTGTGGCAATGTTCACAGGTGGTGCACAGCATGTCACCAATATCAGCTGGTGAATCGACCAGCTGGTGAATCCACCAGCCACCCCAAAAACGCCATTGCGCCCTTTACCATTGATCAAGATCCCCTCCGAAAGAATTGGTATGGATCTTGTCGGGCCATTAGATCGGACTGCACAAGGGCATTGCTTTATATTAGTCCTAGTGGATTATGCAATTCAATAGCCAGAAGCAGTGCCTCTAAGCAACATTTCCGCACACAGTTTTTTTGCAGACACACTTTTTTTGTATTATCTCCCGAATCAGGATTCTGAAAGAGATTATGACTGATGAAAGCACATTTTTCATGTCACACACACACTTTGCAAACTGTATGAATTACCGGGGATTAAATTGATTCGTACCAGTGTTTACCATCCACAGATGGACGGACTGGTCAAATGGTTCAATCAAACGCTTAAAAACATGATTATAAATTCATACATGGGGACACGCAGAATTGGGATAGATGGCTGGAACCCCTCTTATTTGCAGTTTGAGAGGTCCCAGAAGCCTCCATGAGGTTCTCACCATTTGAATTACTGTATGGGCACAAGCCTTTTGGCATCCTGTATGTCATTAGGGAAAATTGGGAGGAGGGAATTTCTGCAAGTAAAAATGAAATTCAGTATGTTCTTGATCTGAGAGCAAAACTCCACATACTGAGATACCTAACCCAGGAGAATTTGCTACAGGCACAAGAACAGCAATCCTGGCTGTATAATAGTGGCGTTCGGCTATGTGAATTTACCCTGGGAGATAAAGTACTCATTTTACTACCCATGTCAAGCTCTAAATTACTTGTGAAGTGGCAAGTACTCTAAGGTCACATGGTGAGTTGGAGAAGTCCACTACGAGGTCAGACAAACAGATAGAGTTGATGCACTTCAGATATTCAACCTCAATCTCCTAAAACCATGGAGAAAGGAAGTCCATGTGGCTCTGGCAATGGTGGTTCCCCAGAGGGAGGAGCTGGGACTGGAGGTAAGTCCAAAAAGTGCAGCCCAAATCACCCCTGTGGAGACCACCTCTCACTTTTCCAAAGAGCACACGTTGCCAGATTGCAGCAGTGTTTTCTGATGTGTTCTCACCTCTACCTGGTCACACTAAGCTCATAGAGCACCACATTGAGACTCCTCCAGGTGTGTTTGTATGCAGCCATCCATATCACTTACCATAACACAAGAAAAATGTGGTCCGGAATAAACTCAAGGCTATGCTTGACATGGGGGTAATTGAGGAGTCCCACAGTGACTGGAGCAGCCCAGTGGTCTTGATGCCCCAGTCAGATGGGTTGGTCCATTTTTATGTGGACTTTAGAAACGTGAACGTGATGTCTAAATTTGAAACGTGTCCAATGCCTCGCATTAATGAACTGCTCGATCGGTTAGGCACGGCTCGCTTTTATTTGACACTGGATTTAAATAAGGGGTATTGGCAGATTCCCCTGACTCCACTGTCCCAAAAAATGGCCTTTTCCACTCTGTTTGGTTTACATCAGTTTGTCACCCTTGCATTTGGGTTATTTGGGGCCCCAGTGACATTTTAACGATGCATGGACAGAATCCTCTGTCCGCACAATGCATATGCCACTGCCTATTTAGATGACAATCATTTACACTAATGATTGGTAACAGCATTTATAACATCTGAGAGCTGTCCTGAACTCCTTGAGACAAGCAGGACTCACAGCAAACTCAAAGAAGGGTGCATTCGCATTGGTGGAAGTATGGTATCCGGACTTCCACTTACATCATGGGCAGGTGTATCCCCAAAATAAGACCGCAGTAATTGCAGCCTGCCCAAGATCCAAAACTAAAGAAGCAGTTCCTGAGGCTGGCTGGCTATTACAGAAAGTTTGTACCTAATTTTTCAGATATCACCAGCCCACTGACTGACCTCACTAAAAGGGGGCACCAGATCCGGTCCAGTGGATGGAACCATGCGAACAGGCTTTCACCCAGGTAAAAGCAGTTTTATGTGGGGGGCACATTGTTGCATTCACTCTCCCATTTGTTCTGCAGACTGATGCATTGGACAGAAGACTAGGGGCCATTTTGTCCTAGGTGGTGGAGGGAGAGGAGCACCCCATGCTGTACATCAGCCACAAGCTCTTGGTGTGAGAGAAGAAGTACAGCATGACAGAGAAAGAGTGTTTGGCCATCAAGTGTGCAGTCCTCACTCTCCAAGACTACCTTCTGGGATGCCCTTTCACTTTGTGTTCTGATCATGCCCCGCTTCAGTGGCTCCTATGCAGGAAGGACTCCAATGCACAGATTACTTGTTGGTATCTGGTGCTTCAACCATTTAAGTTCAAGGTGATCCACAGGCCGGGGCCACAGATGGTGGAGGCTGATTACCACTGCTGCCAAAGGGGTAATCAGCTGCAGACCAGATGACTCCCTGGCCTGAGTTGGTCAGTGGGGGTATGTGGCAGTGGGGGCATGGTTGAGCATCAGCTGTGGACAGGAGGCAAGTAGAACCAGCAGGTAACATGTGATGAGTCATTGACTTGGTGTGTTAGAAGTTTGTGTGTGTCACTTGTGTGTTTTCAGAGAGAAGCCAGTAACCAGAGAGAGAGCTGAGCAGCCCAGCACCATGTGTGTTATGAGGTCAAGGAAAGATGTGAAAGAAAATTCATAAGAATGTAGGAGAATCCAACTGCACTTACACTAGGCTACGCAATTATGCAACGGTGCATGTTATTGATGTGGGGCTGCCATGTGAAACAACAGTGTTCTGATGATGACCTACAAAAAGTGCATCTTTGCTCTATGTGTTCTTACTGTGTTGTTATATGCATAATATATAAAAGTGAATAAGATGGGTGAAAAATATTATTTCATTACCAAGGTTGGAATTGAAATAAAAACATTTTAGAAAAAAGAAGAAAAAAGGAACTGCTCAGAATTAACCAATCACATTCAAATTCATTCAAAATCAATTATTATACACCTGTCCTCAATTAAGTGATTCTGATTAACCATAAATAAAGATCAGCTATTTATGTAGGGTTTTCTTGACATCATTATTTCATCTGACTGCAGAAGTACAGGATCTCATTGTTGCATGGATTGATGAAAGGACAAGACAGAAGCTTATCAGGGAGGCCGCCAAGAGAAATACGGTAACATTAAAGTAGCTACAGGAATATCTGGCAAGTACTAGTCACTCCCTGCATGTTTCAACAGTCTCTCATATTCTTCACATGTCTCGGCTATGGAGTAGGCTGGCTAGATGGAAGCCCATTCTCTCCAAAACAAACAAACAAAAAATCCAAGCTCCCCTAAATTTTGCCAAAACCATGTTTAAAAATGGTTTATCATCTGATGAGACCAAGGTAGAACGTTTTGGGCATAATTCTAAAAGATAGCACAAAAACAAGACAGCTAATCACTCAAAGAAAACCATACCTACAATGAAACATGGTGAATGCAGCATCTTGGTATGGGGCTGCTTCTCTTCAGCTGGGATTGGGCCTCTGCTCAAGACCAAGGGAATCATGGATAGCGCCAAATACTAATCCATTTTGGCAAAAGGCCTGCAGGCCCCTTCTAGACTGCTGAAGCTAAAAAGAAATTTCACCTTCCACTGTCTTAACAACCCAAAGCACAAATTGAAGCCAACAAAGGAATGGCTTCAGAAGAAGATGATCAACATTTTAGAATTGGCTAAGTCAAAGCCCAGATCTAAATCCTATCAAAAACCTATGGAATGACTTGAAGAGGATGGTGCACAGGAATTTTTGCAAAGAAGAGTGGTATAATAATGCCAAAACAAGATGAGCTAAAGTGGTAGACTCTCAGTCCAGAAGACAGTGCTGTATTACAAGCAAAATGTGCTTTAACAAAATATTAGTTAAGGGGTGTGCACATTTATTGAAGGTTTTTTTTTTTTCCCCTGAAACATTTATATTTGTTTTTCACTTGAATTTTGTTGATTGATATCCCATTAAAGGTGGAAAAAGTAACTTGCAGATCATGGTTGCTAAGTTGTACTTGCCAAACAATGTGGGCTTTATAGATAATTGAGCTAATTTTGAGGGCAAGTCTGGTCTTTTATAGTGAGACAGTATCCATCCCACTTGGGAAGGTGCTGCTCTCATTTCTTGTAGCATAGCTCATATTCTTATGACAGGCCTAGTTAATCAGTGACAATCCAGAACCAGGCTGATGGTCTGCTTACTGCCTTGAGGCATTAGTCAGGTTTCTCTATACTGAGCCTGTGATCTCAGAACATTTGTTCTGATCAACATAATATTAGATCATACGAAAATGCACAGCCAGCACCTTTGATCTGGATCTAGGACTTCTAAATATTAGATCCCTTACATGTAAAGCGCTTATTTTAGATAACATTACAACTACTCAGGGATTTAAGGTACTTTGTTTAACAATGACTTTGGTTAGACCAAATGAGTATGTAGCTTTAAATGAGGCAATCCAACAGAATGCATTCATTTAACTGATTTTCCCCTCAAAAAATCAACTCGTGCTCATGATTTGATACCTTTAAACAATAGAAACCCTGTTTAAAAATAGTAAACTAGCAGTTTTTAAACTATTGACTGAAAAACTGACATTGATCCTTGGAAAATTCTATGATTATATCAAAACTCCCCTTTGTTTTCAAGATTCTAGAAAAAGGTTGTAGCTCAGGAATGACAGCCTCATTCAAAAACTTGGTTTCCCAGAATCCTCAGTGAATCACTTCACTTCCAAGACTCTCAGCCATCTAATGAACTACAGACTGTCACCTGATTTGTCACATGACCTGTATCCTTCAACATCCTCCAATTACTAATCATGCACACCTGTTCCTAATCATCCTACTACCTTTAAATAACTGGAATAGTCACCTTTTTGGTTTTTGCCAGTAATGAGATTGTGCCTTTTATTTTGATTGATTCTGGTTTCAATTTAGTTCTATGTAGTTCAATTGTTTCTGTATGATCTCCTGACACCTACTTGCATAGGAATCACTTACACACAAACAGTGCTGGTTCAAATTATAAATGCCTTACTACTGTTATGAACAGACCAGGGTTAATATAGTTAATGGAAACTAAGACTAAAACTAGCAGTGAAAAAGTCCTATCTGTTGTGTCCTATCTCATTATTATGGGATATCTATGGCTGTGCAATACCTGAAAAACTAAAATTAAGACAAAAACTAAGCTAAAATTAGTCCATTCCTCAAAATCAAACTACTTATG
Source organism: Gogo arcuatus (assembly GCA_028570945.1). Classification (NCBI taxonomy): domain Eukaryota; kingdom Metazoa; phylum Chordata; class Actinopteri; order Siluriformes; family Anchariidae; genus Gogo; species Gogo arcuatus. Next base: position 23,784,492 of record JAOTRR010000055.1, read on the forward strand.
CACTTGTAAAACTAAACTAAAAAAAAACCTATAAACTAAATAAAAAATAAAAACTAATGAAAATTTCAAAACTATAACAACTCTGGAACAGATAGACAGACAAGAATGCAAGTACATTCAGTAGTTATTGAGAAAATCCAGGCAGACAAAGCCACAACACAGACTTCTCAGTGAATAAACAGGCACAAGTTTGAGTGAACAGCAAACAAGACAAAGAACACAGGACAATACTGTATTCAACCTAATTAGTGCACCTGCTCCTATAAGTGCACCCCCACTTTTCTGACAGCATGAATTGAGTCAAATCACTGACAAAAAAAGGTATCTTACCTTATTGACTGCTGAATAAATCTCTCATAAGTAGTTCTTTGCCGATAAATCGGAAGCATTCTACTAATGTTGAGTGGTTATATTTGTCAGAAGTAATGATATATAATTTCCCTGTCGTTTTTCAGAAAGAAATACGTGACCTTGCTCAGTTCTCTTGGAATGTGGCCTACGGTTTTATCATTGTTCACAACAGCC
>JAOTRR010000055.1:23982498-23996438 GCA_028570945.1 Gogo arcuatus
TTGTGTTGGAATTCCAGCACAGACACTGGAATGAAATGGCTGCCATACATAGAGACGCTGATTTAAGAAAAAATTGAAGTGGTCTCTTAATTCTTTCCAGAGCTGTGTGTATATATATATATATATATAGCATATAAAAGTGACAGAAGTGATCTAATGATATCACTTTTTCCAGGTTATGAAGTGCTGCAAATGTTCACAAAGCTTAACCAAGTCCATATGGCTCAGTGTATGTGCTTGTGTTTAGCGGCATCTCCATTGTCTCTAATCTGATAAAAGTTCACTGAGCAGAAAAAAAGCAGATGCATTGGCCCTTAGGAACTGACCTCATAATGACCTTATAAAACATGGCCACTGAGGACAGTAGAATTGTTTAAATGGGTTATATGCCTCCTGTTTATATCTAAATATAGATAAAATAGATGCTATTCCCAACACACAAAAACACACATGCCAAGACCTTACCTTGCTCTCTGGATATGTCTGGTTTATACCAAAACTTCGAAGTGTCTTGGACAAACTTTACATTCAGCCTGGTCTCTGGGCTTCCATCTACAATATAGGAGATGCAAAAGATCAGACTAGATACATTTGTCAAAAATATTCACCCTTAAACATATTAACTCACACACACTTGCTCAGGATATGGCGGTACAATTACAGTGTATGTCTAAAGTTATGTTATTAGTTAGCTACTGTAATGAATTTGCATTAATTACAATCTCACTAATTTAATACAGGATGCATTCTATACAGGACTCAAGACATCCTTTCCATGTACAGTACCAGTCAAAAATTTGGACACACTTACTCATTCATAGTAATGACTATGACATAGTAATGACTAGTACTGTATTTGTACTTCTTCAGCTGAACTGTTACAACTCCTTACAGAACAATAGGCAAGTTTTACAACCATTGAGTCCAAAACCCAACCAGTGAGTACCAAAGGACATCAGTTGTCTTTTTTGTCAAAGGGTTTTAATAATGTGATATGTATACTCATTTGAATTGTATTGTCTGATATTTATTTAAACTGATACAGTATTTATTAGACTTGCTAGTTTTGGCTAGGAGTCTCACTTGAATGTGTCATGCTGTGACATTTTATAAACTTGAAAATTTGACCTTGAACTATCACACAGCTAGATACACAAATGACAGAACTAAAATATGCCCTGGGCCTTCCTACAGATACACATATGCATCTATTTTCTGCTGTGTTAAATTGTTGAAGTGTCTTCAAGTAAACAGTCACCAGCAATAAATAACAATCTGCTTACTACAGTTAGTGGCATTTTTAAAAAGCCTTACCACACATACTGAGTTTCGAGAAATCCGGAAGTGTATGGAAGAAGTGCACACTTGGAGTGCTCCCTCCACTGGACATGGGTGATGACACCTTTCCATTGAGGGTGCTGTAGGAGAGTACACCATTTGGGCGCTCGCCACTTGACATGCGCCTTTTCTCTGGCAGCTGTGGCTGCCTGAAGCTATCAGAGTAGGAAGCAGGTGAGACAGGGAAGGATGGGGTGGAGGGTGGATGGTAGCCTGATGAGCTGCTCTGGCGTGAGAGGGCACCATGTCTCTCATCTGGCGTGGTGTACCCACTGTGCATTGGGTGCCTGTCCAGGCTGGGGCTTCCATGGGACACCTGAGTGACAGAAGGGTGGCGTCCCAGGATGGGGCTGCTCTGGCCAGGGTGGGTGAGTGATGTCTGCCTGCTTAACACTGGACTGATCTGGCTGGGCTGGATGACAGACTGAGTGAGGGATGGCTGATACCCAATTGAGGGGCTTTGAAGACCTTGTCTGTTCAAAGTGGGGCTGCTCTGTGTGCCCTGACTTACAGGCATCTGTCTGGTCAGCACTGGGCTGCTTTGGTTGGGTTGAATAATGGGCTGGGCAAGAGATGGCTGGTACCCACTTTGGAAACCTTGCCTACTCAGGATGGGGCTGCTCTGCGTGCCCTGGCTAATGGGCATCTGTCTACTCATCAGTGGGCTACTTTGTGTTGCCTGTGAGACCATGCCATGCCTTGGAAGCACTGGGCTGCCAGCTGCTCCAGGCTGATAGCCATTAGCTGGAGAAGGCTGATGGCTGAGAATGGAACCATCATGATTGACCAGTCTTTGCTGGAGGGCAGGAATGGATGATGTGTCAGTGGATATGGTGTAGTGATGTGTGCCAGGGCTGCTAGGCATGGGTTGGCTACCAGTGGTGCTCATCTGAACATGCTCTGGAGGAGAGGAATTAAGATCAGGAGTGATAAAGCCTGAAAGGCTGCCAGGTGTTTGGTAGGAAGGATAGGATGGAGTTGGAGTGTGTGAAGTGCTCTGGGAAGGCAAAGAGCGGAAACCGGAGTCTCCCACTGCATCAGATGGTGTGCTTAGGCCTGCTCTGCTATCTGCTATGGCATGCTCTCTGAAACATGAATAAACAATGTATTAGAAATGTAAGGTCATAGTCATTGCCTGAAGTTTATGTCCATTGCATAAGTCTATTTCGCTGCTTGATTTTCTACAGATGGGAACATCTTCAAGATGATACCACTGTTAAGTGGCCTTGGCTTACTTCAAACTTCATAGGTATGATATTCTAGATTTAAAATAAAAAAAACCCCTAGAAAATCCAACAGTGAAGTCTTCTCACCCCTCTGGTCTTTGCACAGGGCTGCTAGAGGACAGTGGGGGGTTAAAGGGTTGAGAAGCTCCTCTGGCCAAATTGCCACTCTCAAAAGAAGGAGACACGGGACTAGATGGCTGCCCCCCAGCCACTGCTGCTGAACGAGCAACAGATGCCACATAGCTCCGGGGCTCTGCAAGCACATACAGATCAGACATTATCAACTACGTTACAGCGTTTAACATCTTAATGCTGATTCAACATGAGTGATTAATGATTTGGACACCAACAAGAACTCCGAACAACTGATGAAGAATTTATATACTGTTTTTAAAAAGGTCTTGCTACATATTTCGACTCCCAACTGCTAAAGTGAGATTCACATCTTTATTAAAGTACATGCTGTTTTTACCAAAAAAGAAATAGCCTGAAACACAGCATCTTAGAGCAGCAGGAATTCTTATTAATTCCAGCACCTTCAATGAAGACATTAAACTAAATAAATATATACTCTTTTTTTGAATGCATTTGATCTAACACATGGAAACTATGATAAACATTTTCAATTTGATGAGAAATGGGCATGATCTGGAATTGAATAAAAAGGAAATCAGTTGGTGAAATCAAGGAATATGATCATGGGAGTGAATAGGACACTCTTTATTAGTGCTAAGTTCTTACCTTCCTCTTCCTCATTCTCTGTGCCATGCAACATAGATGATAGCCAGGGTGAAAATTAGAGGGTGGGATGATTAAAGAGAGAAAGAGAGATTTAACAAAACTGAATTATATTCAATTAGAGAAGCATAGTAAAGATATTATGCTAACAATTACTACAGACAGAAAAAGAACAAAAGAAAGAAAGAAGGGTTCAAGGGTGTCACTCTAAAGGAAGCATTAGCCCTAACTTGCTTGGGAACGGAGCTAAAACTAGCATTGCGTGAGACTTTTGGACTCAGAAGGAGGCATAGTATCTTAAGCCAGCCAGCCAAGCTAAACAGCTCTCCCAACACATTTCTGTTATCATTCAGTCTGTTTAAGCCCCACATACCTACCCTCACTGGCCTCTCAAACTGAAATCAAAAGGAACCATGCACACTAAAAGGGACTGTATTAATTTTTGTACTTTTCCAGGTCTCTTCATAATCTTACTTGTTTGATATTGGCTGTTTTGATACTGAGGTCAAAAAAGCATGAGGCCGTTGAACACTGTTTTTACATTTTCTTAGCCATAAACCTTTCCCTTCTTCTGTCACTCACACACACACAGACAGCGAGAGAGAGAGAGAAAGAGAGAGAGACAGACAGACAGACAGAGAGAGAGAGAGAGAGAGAGAGAGAGAGAGAAGTTACAATTAAGCCAACACAACCACGTATGTAATATAAAGACTTGTCAATTTAGAAGCAACTATGAGCTTAATGTTTGAGAAAGTAAGGTCAAGATGCTTGTAAAAGAGAAATGGGAGTTCACTTTAATATACTGCAGAGGAGATGGATTTATTTTTATTAGCCAGCTATGAAGACCTTAGGGGCTGGTGATATTCCAAATAACTTCCTGTTTCGTGTTTATTTGCTCACCTGAGCCTGTCTGGTTGAGAAGGATTTCAGCTGGGTTGTGTGGCTTCAGACCCAGGAAGGACAGTGGTGTTTTAGCCAAACCTGGAGGAGAACGGCCTGAGAGAGAAAGAAAGCACAAAGATTAGCATACAGCTCAGGACTGGGCAGGTCATCAACAACACAGATCTGTATGTACAAACACAGCATGAGCAGAGGAATATAAGCAGCTCATTGGCTGTGTTCTGATATCTGATTCCTAATCCAATCAACATTTCATTGCTATAGAAACACAGAAGCAAATAAATTGTCTTCTAAAAATCTAAAATATAAAAACATACAGATCCAGAGCTGTAAAGATGACATAATTTCAGAGGAAAATGTACAGTAATCACATGGAAATATCTGGGGATGGTGCAAGTGCCTCATGCTAGCTAGCGAGGCCATGCAAGTGTTTCATTCAAAATGTGAATGCTGTAGACGAAACACTCTCTTCAAGTTGTTCTGACAGAACGAGCACATCATGCAGACAACCAAACAATACTCAAATATCAATTAACTGAATTTGAGGTGTAGCTTCTCACATTTGTACACAGAACAGGTGATGGTATCACTTTATTTGCGCGATCCACTGTAGACACTCTACAGTCGATAAACCATCAGTATCAGCTTATCAACTAATTCTCTTCAGAGTTAACAGCAATAGTCAAAAGTGGTAAAGTGAAATGTCAGGGTGAAACAAAATGTGACCACTTCAAAATGATGTGTTTATTTATAGCTATGAACTAATCAGTCCATTCAATCAAGTCATTCAGTCATGTTAGTTGCTTATATGAACCTTTGCAGGTAAGGAAATTTATGTAAGGAAATGTATGTAGCTTCAGAAAAATTTAGCTGAATACATCTGATCTATAGACTATTAACTTTTGCTATTAACCTTTTAATTTAATAATTATTACTATTGACTGGTTCTAGTCCCATCACTGGACGTTAATGATACATTTTATGACATCTTGTTTCAAGGTTAAACATTAACCTTGTTTAAACTTGTTTCTAGTTAAACATTATTTGCTATGTTAGTCAGAGTCAGCTGATAGCCTGCTTCACTGTTAGTTTAGAGATGGCTTGTAGAGTGTCAACATTGGACTATCAAAAAAAAAGGTGTGACTCAAACACTAGCAGGGAATACTGTAGAATATTAATTAATTAATTAATTGATTGATTGATTGATTAATTAATTAATTGGCTACAAACAAAAAACATTCATGCAGACCATACAACACTATGGACTAGATTGCGGTTGTGGTACAAAGTCAGGGACAGTCTCCACATGCATGCCTATTGAAGCAGTGTGCTGTTAAGTTTGGACATTGGCCATGAGGTTTGGGGCAAACTTAACACTGGGACACACTGGGGTCTGGGACAGTTCATGCACATCCTCCACTTACCAAAGAATCCCATACAATTCTTTGTTTGACAGCCCAAATAACTCAACATGAGACAGAAAGGGGAAGGGAGGGAAATAGTGGGGTAGTAGAAGACTCAAAGGTCCTCTGGTTTACTGCAGGAGAAGGGGGCCACAGTGACTCTGCTGCTTTCAAATGACTTTCAAAGCATGTGAGCTTCTTTACCACTGACCAGAACTGACAACCAATGCTGTCTCCTGCTCCCCACAAATGCAAACATGCCTGCTTTAAAAACCCACAGAGTATATGTTTTCTGCTGAGAATGCTTTTGACATTAATCTGCATGAAGTGTTGAAAAACAAAATGTACATTATATATCTCTGGCTAATACATCATATGGCTGAACAGTCCTATTTTTCATATACATATACCAATACAGCAGTATGTGCTGTCAAGCTTCATTTTGGCGAGCCATGACAGCAGTACTCTAGAGAATGTCCTGGTTTCTGATGAGTGTAAGGCAGCTTTGTGGGTAAAATTTCAAACAAACCACAACCAAAGCAGCAGCACTGAATCGATTTCAGACAGCATGTCTGGTAAGAAGAAATGCAGTACTGGGCCAAATAAAACAGAGCAGGTTGAGAGTGCATGGAAGATGCTAGGGTCTACTCAAGGAGACCTTGCAAAGGGCCTTTTTATGAGGAAGCTGAGGTGGAGGGGATGCAAGGATAGGATGATGTAATAGGTGATTAAAAGTGATCTATTCTGCTTCCTCATAATGGGATCAGCCTATAAATATGAGAGCTTGACGACCTTCAGGGCTTACACATGCATCTGAAAATAGCTGATGACAGCAGTTTATGAAACGTGGGGTTGTTGGGAAACAGGAGAGAACTATGAGTTTGTGGGGGGTTTTTTGCCTTTAGGTGTCTATGAGCCAACACGATATATACTCTTTGTCAGTAATCGACCACACAAAGGAGATCATGAAAATTGAGCAAAAATACTCATATCTGCAGCCTTGGGTCATCTGTTAATAATGTTTATATAATACCCCCAAGATAGGATTACAATTAGCTGCTCAGCATAGTGTGGCCTGAGGTTGGCTTGTAGAAAGTGTGTCAATATTGGTCTGTCATTAATGAATCTAGAGTAGATGCCCACTATGACAATCATGCAACACTGCTTTATATAAGGAAGATCTACTTACTACATAACCTATCACACATCAGACACACTTTAGATCTTCAAAGTAATTTGATTGCAATATGCATTATGTCAGAACAACATAAAAGCCCTCAAAAGATCTTGTGTAAATTTTGACATATATAGACACTATCCAAGCTGGCTCTCTGAGAAACATGGTCATGATGTAGTATGTTCTCAGTGATTAAGCTCACTATGATATATCTTCTGGCTAAGTGAACTAGCTAAGAAAAGACATCGCTTGATCTCTACAGCACCCTCCTCCTTCAGTTGGGAAACTTACACAGGTTGAAGTAAGGGGTTTGTGGCGAGACAGGGAATGCAGGGGTTTGGGGGAGGACCTCACCGCCCACAGATGCTGGAGGGCTCACTGGGCCCATATCCATCTCTTCGAATGCCTCCCTGTAACTGTGCATTTGTCCCTAGAGGATCATATGACAAGTGAACACACACATATGCAAACAAACACGCCCATACACATCATATTATGTATGATCAATGAGGTATAAATTTGAACATCCAAAAGTTGTCTTAAAAATCAAAAGGACATCACTGCTTTAGTTGACCACTAAGTCTACCTCCTTAGGCCGGCCCCCTGGGTTTAGAGCAATGGTATTAGCCAGTTCTGGTGAAATGCAGCGAATGGGGGAGCGGACTCGGGTAGGGCTTTCATCGCGGGGCTGTCCCTCACTAGTAGTTCGGTGTCGTCCCGGTCCTGAGTCTTCATCCGTTGATGCCTCATGAGATTGTACCCCTGGCAAATCATGCAATAACCACACAGACACTTAATCAGTACAATTTATTTTAGCCAATAATAATAATACAAGAACCTTCTCTGTCCATTAAAAATAATCCAGTTTCACAAATGTGTATATATGAAACTGGCAATGACCTTTAAAGGTTTTACTTTTTTCTATCAATATCTCAAGGGCTCAATTCATGTAGAACTGAATCCTATTTGGAAAATATTCACCATGAACATTGTGCTTATGGGATTATCACTAGCAGTAGCACACTGGATCTTTATTCATTGTATCTGGGTAATAATGTAATAGCAAGTAATAATCAAAGCAAGCCATGAGACCCTTTCATCAAATCGCATAAGAGACCAAAACCCACCTCTAAAAAATCATATAGGATTTGTGTAATAGTTGTATTCTATCTCAGGTAGAAGGTCAAAGAATAGTTTGAGTAGTTCTACTCTACATAAATATGAACACTTTGAACTCCATCGTCCTTTGTGTACTGAAACACCAAGGGCATGAGATATAGTAACTGGACACAAAATTGCCTCCTCACCAGGTATTCTTTGGGCAAAATATATTCCCACTTCCTTCGCACTACTGAAAAAGGGTGGCTTATTTATTTAAGTAACAAATCTATTAATTAAATTTAATTAATTAAATTATTTATCTTAGTATCTAATGGAAAAAGTGAAGCATGTAATCAGTAGTGTGCAATCTAGGCAATTTAAAGTCCTGTTCTTGTATTTTCACTCTGAGATTTACACGGAATTGGACTGTAGTCCAACCCAGCTGGCTTCAAAACAACTCACGTTCCTGGTCTCATCCGACTGCAACCCTGCCCAACTTGGGGTGTGCACAAATACACCCTTGTGTGAAAACGAGAGGTTTGGAAACCAGGCAACAGTCCGAGCAAAATATTTACCACTTTTCTCAGTGATGGAGTGAGTATCATGGTGTGTCATGAAATCCAAGTCATAGCATGGACAACAATGGACATTAGGAGAGCTCACAGAGCTGCCAAACCTCTAATGCCATGAGTGTTTCCTGTACGCTAAAAAGATCCATGGCAGTTTGGTTGTAGGACTAAACCAGTGAGCTCAATTTTCTTAGATCACTGGTCCTCAGCTCGACTCCTTGGAACCCACTGGCCTGCATAGTTTGAAGACAGTCCTAGGAAAAGCTTAGGGATTAGAGATAATTTAAAGCTAAGGATGGCTAAGTTAAATATGTCTTGGAGTGGAGAACCCCTGACATAAGTGTTATATGGGTAGATCAGAAAAACAAAGAACCTGAGACCACCTCTTGGTGTCATGTAATATCCCAACTGAATGACATGCAGAACTGTCCATCTGCAGAATATTACAGTTTGTATCTACTTGTGTTGCTAGAGCAATGTCATAACACAAAGACCCCAGATTTATTGACATGGGAGGGGAAGCCATATTCAGAAAGGATTTGGATCTAGGCCCAGCTCCCACGAGCTGGAAAGGTGCGGAGTCACATTCTCCAGCGTCATATCACTTTGGGCCATTTTATGAACATGCAATGCAGACGAAATAAGCACAGCTGTGCATGTCAAACACTGCACACTGTTTCCTCAGCAACTGCCTATGCCTAATAGACTTAAGCTGATTCAGTGGAGAACCCTAGTGCCTTTGTACTGCTCATCGTCATTTGATCTATGCAGGAGCTGCTGGAGAGTGAAAGTGAGATTTTTTTCATCTTTCAAGTGAGATTTTTTCCTCTTTCATTCACTTCTAGAAGCATAAAAGAGCTTGTCATAGGAATGTGTTATCTGAGGCAAGGTCTGAGAGGGTCATAGCCTATTTTAGGCCATTGTGGACTCTATATTGGAGTAAATGTGAGTCGGAAGAAGTCCCAGACTGGGAACAGAAGCAGGCATCTGGCTACTGTATGCTGCCTTTGTGAGGACCAAACAGTCTGTGCCCTAGACATTTATTCCCCAATGGCTGATAACAGCCACACAATGGTTCTGCAAGTTAGAAGGCTTTATTATGTTTTGTTCTTTTCCTAAATGCTAACGCAGACATGGAAGAGAGGCCTTGAAAGAATCCTGTGTCTTGATACTTCTGATTTGTTCCCTGAGTTTGGCAAACTGTATCTTGTGACATGTGAATCTCAGTGGATGCAGACAGAGTGGTCATTGTCTTCACCCTTTGTCTCACTCTTGTAAAACCTTCATGCAAACCTTCCTGAATGCAGTTTGTTGGGGCCATTGGCTAACTGTGAGTCAAAATAAGTGCTTCTACTGAGTGTGTTAAGAGGTAGAAATTCTGGTGTCTGTTATAATGTCTTAGAGGTGAGAGTTCATTTGTAGGAAAGTTAATTTGTGAGAAAAAAAAGATAATAAAAAAGATGATAAACAGAGAACAGTACAAGGAGAGAACAGTACAGGGAGAAAAGCTAGAGTGAGATACAAGACACAAATCCATACAAAGACACCGATAAGGGTGGTGTTATGGATAAATATGGTTTCAGAGAAAAAACAGTGATACATGAATAGATATATAGAAACCCAAATGAAAGAAAGAGTCAGAAAGATAAAAATAGACATAGATATACAAGAAATGACAGAAAAAATTCTAGGACAGACATAGTGAAAGATAAAGAGAATTAAATAAACACAGAGATAGAAAGACAGTCAGAGAGATGGATAGACAGAGAGATAGAGAGAGAGAGACCAACCAGAGAATGAGAGAGAGCGGCGGCAGTTGTCAGGTTCAAAAGTGGCTGTTCTGTCTTTGAGGTCTTGGATACGAGCTGTGTACTCTACAGAGGAGGAGCACGGGCATGATGAAGAGCAACAGGAGGTAATAGTGGAAGGTGGAGGGGAGGGTGGGTAGGAGGTGGAGAAGATGATGAGTGATCCACATATAGAATTAATCCAAAAGAGGAAAGAAAGAAAAAATAATAATTCAAATGTAAAAAAGTAAAGTTAACAAATGTATTTTTTAAGAGAGAGAAAAAAAAAAACAAACCAAACAGGATAAAACATTTGAAATAAGTCTTATCTAAAGGTACTATCTAGAGGTTTATCTAAATTTCTTGTGGTACTGATACCATAATTGCTACCATATAATAGCTTTGATCCCACTGATACCATAATTAACATTCCTCAATTTAGTTGACATGAGGCAGTAGTAGTCCTAGCAGTATAAGTCATGGATAAGCCCCCTAGTACATGCCATTGTCACTCCAAGACAAAAGCTAAATTTGGCCTTTTTATGTAATGAATGCAAGCAGTAACTGTCTTCATAAACAGAAGCCTCTGTGATGCTTGAGAAATGTGTGAAAATGTGGTGAAAGATCTTAAAGAAGTCCCCAAAGGATCCTACACTCCCCAATAGCCACTCACTTTTGAGACATATTTATCTCTATTGTCAACACAGGTCATATCATCATAATAAAACACAAGTGAGGCTAGTTTTCACAGTTGGTTCCTTATGTCTACTCTCTCCACTTTGAGGTTAGATGCTGCCTTCCAGAATCATTAGCTCAACTCAGAGTGTAGGTGTGGGAATAGAGCATGTTTGGTAGAGAAATATTTCATAGAGAAATCTTTGGACTAACAGTGCTGACATGCAGAAGTCATTTTATTAGGGTCTGCTTTTCAAACACAGGCTCAATCTTATCCTTGTGGCCCGGAGTCTTTACTTACTAGAGTACTTAAATAAAGAGTATGGAATCTGGCACATTTTCAACTGCTACACCAGTAGAGGGCAAGTGTGTACCTATGTAGATGAAGCTATACTGTATTTCCTGTTAATATGGAGCTTGGAAAAAACTTTGTCTTAGTGTATAGCCATCATTTAGTTACCTGTAGTCTCCCGGTCTCTGAGACTTTATGTACAATAACTGTAGATTAGCTTTCTTATCTTCAGTGATTCAAATACTAGAAAACTTCAGCATGTTCTCCAAAAGCATTGTAATATGAGCATTCAAAGTGATTATGTCTTTACCATAAGCTGATCTTTAAGCTCGTGGGTTTTGGACAAAACACCTGTGCAAGGCTGCACTGACAGCATTTTAAGCACTACAGCTGCATTGTATGAATCCATGTTCTGGCAAAGTACGTATTTGTATCCACAGTGTAGAAACAAGGCCTGAGATGAGAGCTCGAGCCAGCAACACTTCACACAATGCTTTCTTTGTGATCTCACTGAGTTTGTCAACGCCAACGTGCAAATGCTGAAGAAAGACATGGCTGGTAGTGCCATTTGAAGTAGTGTTATTCATTTTGTGAAATGTTCCTTAAAAAGCTGAAAAACCACAAAAACAAAGGATGTGTGTTCTATGATTTGTATAATTTGATTTTATGTTTTTTTTTGTTTGTTTGTTTCACAATCTGTATTCAGTATTTTAGAGTAAAGTTGCAAATCTTCTGTTTCTGTATTTGAGTGTTAGTCCCCAATGTGTTTCCCAGGACATAAATGAACATCTACAAATTAATTGTATGAATTAATTCTAGAGAAACAAAAATGTTAGCTTACCAGCCACACGGTGAGCCACCAACCCTTCCAGGTTGTGGTTTATGTTCTCAGGTTCAGCCTCTCCAGCAAGTGGGGAGGAGATTGAGTAGCTCCTGCAGGGGGCACTGTGTGAGCTGGACTCTAGAGGATCAGGAAACTGAGAGGCTGTGCTGGCAGGATAAGTGTTAAGGGGCTTCAGCTCCAGACTGTTAACTGTAGGAGAGGGTCCAGAAGAGTGGATCAGACTAGCAGGATCTGGAACTGAGGGATGGCATGGAACTACTGACCTCTGAGGACTCTGAAAAGAGGTTTCTGTAATTTGGGATTGCAATGTAGATGGAGCCTTTTGGACAGGTGAGGTATGTTGCTGGGGCTGCGAGTATTCACCCATTGAATGTATGGCAGTATCACCCTGAAAGGAAGGTCGAGCCTGCGTCTGGGAGAAGGATGGCTGGGTTGTGATCACAGTGCCTTCACCAGAAGGGGCACTGTAGGACTTGGGAACTTGCATTTGAGCTGGATCCAAATCCAGCATGAGCAGATTGAGAGCCTCAATGGATTGTTCTATCTCATTCTGAGAAGGAGCTTTAGGGAACTCAGGCAGGCTGTGGCTCTGGAGTGCAGGGCTGAAGTGTACCCCATCTACAACTGGTTCCTCTGGAACACCATACTGCTGCCAGACATTAAGTCCCCGCTGCACAGCATCTCTGCTGCTGGTGGTACGTGCTGGAGCTTTGGGCATGAGTTTCTGTTCAGTGTTGGGTGTCGCTCCAAATGACTGTGAGCGATAGATGCCTCCATTGTGGCTAGGATAACTGCTGGATGGTAGCCCTGAATTGCCCAGACTCTCATGAGTGGAGAAGGAAGAGCCATAAAGTAGTGAAACAGGTTCTGTCTCTTTTCCATGCCTGCTTCCCTCCAAGTAGGACACTTCCTGCCCATTGATCACTGTCTCAGGTTGGTAATACAGGTCAGCTGGAGTGGCTCGACCCTCAAGCGAGGACAGAGTACCCAGGCTGTCCACACTGTTGCCTTCATGGCTGTTGGGCAGGTCATCATCCAGTATGTCTGTCTCCCTATCTATGCTGTTGTGTCCATTAACATGGACCTGAGCTGGAACCAGGTGGAGGATTCCACCTCCTCCTCCACCTCCTCCCCCATGACTATTTTGGTAACCTGGCTGGTGCATGGGAGCCTCCAGGCCACTGAGCAGTTGCTCCAGCTCTTGCTTTTCCTCAGGACTGAGGGGCTGACTGGGCTGCTGGATCACTGGCAGTGCCTGTTGGGCAGTTTCATCAGTGCGATCAGTCTTAATGGAGGCAGTTGAATTTCCAGAGTCACTGCTAACAGACAGAGCATGGTCCACTGGGGCAGGAGTGTGTTCGACAACGGGCTCGACTGCTGTGGGAAGGCCGTTAGCTGTAGCATCCACTGACTCTTTCTTCCGGACTTTAGCGTAGAGGCTACCATCCAGAGGACCTTGCATGTGAATGACGTCTGTAAAGAAAACAAAAACGCTGCTGTGAGTATTTATATATGGCCCAAATTCAACCACCAAGTGTGCCACAAATATCTAGTCGGGTCTCTTTACATATATATATATATATATATAAAGGTTGAGCAACTGTAAACATATTAACATTTTGTATGTTTATACAAGAAACACCTGCATGCAGTACTTATTGTATATTAATCCAGGATTATTATCTCATCCAGAATAGGACACAAAATTAACGAGTGTGAGTCACTGATCACTGTTTACTATCCAAAATATAAAATCTGCAGAGTCAGCATTCATTTTCATTGGTGTGATTGATTGTATCATGGTTCTAGCTTATGCTAGTATGACCTTCTCCTGCCATAAAACACACACACACACACACACACACACACACACACACACACACACACACA
>JAOTRR010000055.1:24000922-24020466 GCA_028570945.1 Gogo arcuatus
AGAACCTTCTTGCTGTGAGGTGACAGTGCTAACCACTGCACCACCGTGCCACCTGCTACACAGCCAGATACTTTCATTTTATTTTATTTATTTATTTTTTTATTGTTTTTTTTTTCCGCCGTCCTTAAATTCCCCATTCATGAATCCAAGGCTTCATTTAATTGAAGCCTTGGTGGATCATTGTGGAGTTAAGTCAGGTGGGCTGCAACAATAGTGTGTAGCCTCGGGCATTGAGAAACACTGCATAGATTAAATCTCAGTTCACAACATGAGCTTATAAGGATAAACGTATGATGAATGCTTTATGATGAATGCTTTAAGAATGAATTCCTCATCTACAGGTAATGATTTCCAGGGGAGTTCCACTTTATTCAGCTCACTGTTGGTTTAAGAGTGGAAAAGCTCTGGGCTATTTTGAACACCATATGAAACTTAGATTCAGCCATAACAATGATTTACAAGTGCAGTAAAGGAGCTCTGTGTGTGTACCTACATGACCGTATGTGTAAGAGAGATTTCTGTTGTTTTTTCCTTATTCAAACCTCTTAACAGCCAGCAGACAGAACATTATCTGCTTTAACATTAATTCATTGTTGTCCACTGAGCGCTAGTCAATGGTTGAACCATTAAAGCACCCTTGATCTCAAACACTAAAGCTTAGGCAGTTCTCGAGGACCTGATGCTGGCTCTTATCCAAACACCATCGGGACAATGCCTTCAATTCTGTCCAAGTCTGAAACCAAGGACGGCAAATGTCAGTCTCTTATATTTTCCTATATGGGAAGAAAATAAACAGGAAATTCTCAAACACCAAGTAATAACATATAGCTTTCACGTATCTCACGAATTGGTTTAACAAGTATTTGTGTGTTTTAATAACTGTATGATGAAACTAGGGCCTTAAAATGAGAGTAAAGGAATCTTAAGAAAAGTCTAACACAATTTCCCATATATCATGTCAGCATGATATTTCAATACATACACACACAAGCCCCACTACAGAAGTGCACAAGCTAAAATGTTTCCTGCAGTGACTGCAAACAACATGCTGCCCTCTGTTATACGAGCTAATTATTATAGGTTAAGTAAGGCATCAGGAATGCCAACAGGTCCCTTGAGATGAGTTAATTTGCATCTCAGTGCAAAGAAGAAGGAATTTGGGGGGGAGCCCCCAGGAGGCCGAATTGGGTGGGGGGGGTGCCCCCAGGAGGCCAGACAATGCGATCCTGAGTTATGGCACGTACAATGCTTAATAGTTGCACACACTGGTCATATGCAAAGTATGTATGATGAACAGTGGCCTTAATAATTATTGCCCCCCCCTTCCTAAAAATGACTGCTGTGATTGTATAAAATAAACATTACATGCAATAATTAACATTTTCCATTCAAACAATAAGAATAGGATTTCTTACAAAACACATTCATTGCAACTACTTTTTTAAATAATAGTATTTTCTCTAAAAATACAGTACATGTGCCACAATGACTGACAACCCTACAGAACATTTAAAATACATGTAAACAAATTCATTCATCTTCAGTAACTGTTATCCTGTTTAAATTTGTGGTGGATCCCGGGAACACTGGATACCTGGTGGAAATACACCCTGGATGGGATACCAGTCCAACGCAGGACACTATGCACATACACAATCACACAAAATGTAAAACTGCACACAGACAATTACCGCAGTTCAGGATTGAACCGGGGACCCTGTAGCTGTGAAGTGGCACCGCTGCTCCACCGTGCTACTCACAAACAAACTATTATCACACCCCCCCACCCCAAAAAAAATAAAAAATTTCATGTGTATTCAGTCCTCTGGATCTTGTCTATTGCCTTTAACAATGTCCAATTTTCCTGTTTGTGCACATGTAAATTCCCTTTGTTATCCATTACCATGGGAAGTAAGCAAAGTATTTTCAACACAAAAGAGACAAATGGTTGTTGACCTGCACAAATCAGGTAATGGATATAAAAATACATAAGCAATTAAAACACCATTAAGAACAAGTAGAGCCTTAACAAAAAGTTTCACAGGTCTGAAACAGTTGGAAATTTGCCAGGAATTGGACACATTGGTGCAGGAGGAAAAAGAGCCAAATAAGCAGTAAATGGGAACTAACGCAATAAACTAAACCATGATTCTATTCTATTCTATTCTATTCTATTCTATTCTATTCTATTCTATTCTAAAGCTGTTTCATAGTATACTAATTATTATAATGCAAGTCTCATGGTATTAAGAAGATAATGCTCCATTTCTGTTTTTGTACTACAAGTGGTCTTCATGTTACTGGCTAAGTTCTCATCAAGTGCACCTGTAAAGGGACCTGAGGAAAGTGCCTGCACTGATACATGTGGTATCATGTAACAATAAGTGCAATAACAGTAAATCTGAGTGGGACAGGGCTAGGACACAGACAGAATTACAGAAAAAAAGAAACGCTTAAATATAGTGGAAGGCAAAATCGTCCATTTGAAAATTTATCCCCAGGTCTATTTGATTCGCTTCACAATCCAAATCAACACATTTGATTTTATTGTGTGCTGAAAAGAAATGAAGAGCTGCCTGATAGTTCTGACATGACTCCATTACTCTGCAACTGCACATTAAGTATTTAAGAAAGAAACAAAATAACCCTGCATCCCAGAAGCATGCTGGCTCTTATCTCAGCTCTGGCTACTGTAATAGCAGTTCTTAAGTACGGCATATTAAATATGCATTAAAGATGTTTTGGACTGTCCACTTTTATAGCAAGACATAAAAGTGTTCGAGGATTGCAGGATGAGAAAAAATGGTCCACTGAGGCACAATGAGGTCAGATATTCAGCTAGTGGGAAGTGCTGAATGTGGCTGCATCAGCAAAGCTAAGACAACTCTTTGTGTTTATGCAACAGGACTGAAAAAAAGGAAAATGGTGATGACTAAATCCACCCTGTCTTGCTATCCTACCTTCTTAAAGGTCAAATACCACACCCACATTTTGAGTAATATTTTAGAGCAGCATTCTTGAGGATACATTTACATGAAATAATCAAAAGTCTTGGTACTCTTATAGCAGACAATTTATTTCTGGCTGGAGAATTTCTAAACCATCGGGAGTCTCTCAATACTGTATGATTTAAACCTGCCCTAGACTAAATGTTAATGCTGCTTTCAGTCAAATATTATAGTGAATCAAGCCAAAACCAAACTCTTTGCATGCAGAGCTCCATGTGAGTCAAATTTAAAGCGAGACATTTTATTAGCAAATGATGTAGCATGCCAGGAAAAGTAATCAAGCTCCACTCTGAGTACTGAAAAAAAGACAGGGTATACAGGAAGCCACTCCTTGTTAGCATAGTGGCCAGCTGTGGTACTGTAGAGACCAAACATGGCAATTCCACTCACAACACACACACACACACACACATCCATGAATATCATGAATTTTCTCTCTAAATCTGGTTGATTTTAATATTATAGAAGTGGCTTAAGCTGGGCTGCACAGCAATATTTCCCATGTGAAAAAAACTACAGACCTATTCTCGCTACTTGGTGTGTGTAATAGTAAACAATATTTCCCATCTGCCAAAGCCGTTTACATCTAGTCTAGTTACACAGATGAAAATTTTAGAAAAACCTACCCTTAAAAAAATACTACTATCCAACCATCCATGTTCTATACTGTTTATCTGTTAGGGTTGCAGGGGACGCTGGAGCCAATTCCAGCTGACTTCAGGCAAGAGGTGGGGTCCAACCTGGAAAAGTTACCAATCTATTGCAGAGCTAACACAGAGAGACAGACAGCCATTCACAGGCAATTTAGAGAGGCCAGTTGATCTAATCTGCATGTCTTTGGGCAGAAACCGGAGCACCCAGAGGAAACCCAAGCAGACACGAGGAGAACATGCAAACTCCACACAGAAAGGCCCCGGTCAGTCGTAAGGTTCAAACCCAGAACCTTCTTGCTGTGAGGCGATAGTACTAACCACTGCACCAACATGCTGCCCCAAAATACTACTATGAATTAAAAAATAATAATAAAAAGAAAAGTCAAATTTCTGTTCATGTCATAAAGTGTAAATTATAAATATTTATATTATGCCCATGTGTATTTTTTCATAGTTAAATGACTAATTTATTTCTTAAATAGAAATGATCAGGTTTTTTAGAAGTCTTATTTTAAGGTTTTATCTCACTGTTATGGTACTTAAATTTTAATACAACCAGCATGGCCTCCATCTTGCCAATTCATTACAATTTACACTATTTAAGTTGTATTAAAATATATAAAAGTTAAAGTTAGATTTTGAGGTGTGTTTTTACCTTTTTATTTTACATCTTTATTCATATAAAATTAAAAATGTTATTCAGGTAATCATTTCTCATGAGACCTAGGGCTTTCTTCATCATCCATATATACACAAAGTTTTGTCAAGGTAGTCTTGTGCATGAGGTATGTATATTTAAAATTATTCCTGACCTGAAAACCAGTCGCTGCTGCTCAGGATGGCTCCATAAGGACAGCCTAAAGATCAGTGAGATTACTGTGGATGGTACCTGAGGACTGCAAATGCTATGATAGACTTAGGACTGCAATTATTATGAACAGTTCTGTACTCAAGTCTCCATCATTGAACAGCTGACACTGTAACTTCAACAAAACAGACTTCATGTTAAAACTATAATGAATTCAGAAATGACTCTGATGCTCATATTCATAAGTTGCTCATAGGTTACTGGTTACACAACTGCACTATTTGACTATACAATATACTGTTATGGAAGGGAAATAATTTACAATCGCACTATCCAGTATCACCCAGATGAGGATGGGTTCCCTTTTTGAGTCTGGTTCCTCTCAAGGTTGCTTCCTTATATTGTCTCAGGGAGTTTTTCCTTTCCACTATTGCCTCTGACTTGCTCATTGGCGATACATTTATAAAGTTCTATTTTATATCCAGAATATATATATTTCTGTAAGGCTGCTATGTGACAATGCCCATACAAATAAAATTGAATTGGAATTGAACTGAACCATGTGTATGCAGGAACCATTCATGTCAGAAAAGTGTAATCATGGGTAAACTGATTATGAAGAGCTCTCACCCCAATTATTGTCAATCATTTCAGCATAATTGACAGTAATTTTCTGACTATAGTGTGCAGTCAGATGACAGATAAAATATACGTGTGATAAATGCCCGTCTTCTAGTGCATACTGGAGGATCTTATGCACAGAATTAGAACTGAAAAGGCACAAGAACTGAAGAAACCATGATTTAAATCCCAGGTGGGCCAACAGACTTCTCTGGAACACTGGCACCATCTTTTTTATCTCTTACTCTTATGAAATCCAAGCCATCTGAGTAGCTGTGCAGTTATTAAATGCAGATTAAAGAAACTGTTTTCAACTGAAAGTGTATCTTGATGAAATAGCCATATTTAGATGTAGCCAAAGGACTGTATGTTCCACAGACATTTGCAGTACAACTGAGATGGCTTTCTTTTCCCTGAAATCATTAGTTCCTCATTTGCTCATGAGCCCAAATTCCATAAAACCTGGGCCCACTAAAATGTTCCAGTATTTCAGCTACCTGAGAGAACAGCAATTAAAGAACTGCAATTAAAATTGAAGCTGAGGGAAACTCTGTAAATCTGGCAGACAATAAGATAATTAGTTACTGGATCACTATTAAAATCACCAGTGCTGAGTTTAGCATTTGGTTTTTGTCCCAGGACTACCTCACAAAACCAGTAAAAATGCAATTGCTGGCACCGTGGATGCATTTCAGTTAAATTTAATATTAAATCTACAGCTTGTACATGTCTCTGGGGTGTATGTTTGGGAAATGCACTATAAGAGTGATAACACTAGCATTAGCTGCACTCACAGTATCAGAGCAGTGATTGGTTAACAAATTCTTTATGGACTAGTCTATGAAAACTAATGGGAGGTGTGCTGGATGGAGAATAGATGAAGGAGAATGGATGGAGCCAGAGACACAGTCTCATAAATATCAACACAACAGCCATCTGTTACAGGTCAGAGAAAGCTATTTAGGGAGACTATCTGACCCATGCTGAGGTATGCGTACAGGCCTGGAAAACATAAAGGAAACAAGACAATTGTGTATTATGAAGTCAGAAGGGGTGAATGGGATCCTTTCCTTCTGTTGTCCTCCACCCACACTTACAGTTCTCATCAGACTTCTCAAAGGCTGAAGAGAAACATATACGTGATTACAGCAACTGGAGAAATGGTGTAAGTTCAGAAGTAAATGTCAACCAAGCATGGGACTTGCTATGTTTCCCCCACCAGGACAAGTTAAAAAAAAAGGCTTTATACAGCTTTATTTCCACAAAATGCACTGGCTTCCAAGGTTGTCTCTGCTCAGAAACTCTAAGCCAATAAAGC
Organism: Gogo arcuatus; assembly: GCA_028570945.1. Classification (NCBI taxonomy): domain Eukaryota; kingdom Metazoa; phylum Chordata; class Actinopteri; order Siluriformes; family Anchariidae; genus Gogo; species Gogo arcuatus. Next base: position 24,007,331 of record JAOTRR010000055.1, read on the forward strand.
ACCCCCATGAAGCAAGAACACTGAATAAATAAGTTGCTAGGTCTGTTATATAGTAACAAGTCAAGCTGGTACATGTTTCAGTTGATTCAGCTATGTTGTTACACAACCCTCACTGACTGGACTCAAAGCAATTTAATCTGTAAAGCCTCAACTGATGATGGCATCAGTTGATTGATTAGTTGATGATTACTCTATTTAACAAAATAGGATAAGCCCTTATCATCTGTGTACTCTAAGCAATTCAATCTGCTGTTTTCTCAGCAAACATGCAAGTTTGTGGAAGCTCTAAATGCTCATGTTACGGTTCATGTCCATTTCTGGACGTTTTACAAAGCAAATCATGTATCTTAGAGTAAGGCAGCTGCATTGGCGTGTAATAGGTGAAATGACAGAGTAATTCAGTGAAGACAATCTCAAAGTCAAACTAAGCGGGAAAAGCAAATGCGCCCAGCTGATACAGGTACTCATTGCTCCCTGCCAGTCCTCCAGTCAGACTCCATATGTGTGCAAACTGAACAAATTGGTGACAGTTCCCACTCTCGTGTCTGCAAAACAACCATAAAAGTCAGATGGACCACACACATATCACATGCATCAACAAACGTCTTTTGGAGAGTCACATCCATGAAGGGAAATGCAAAACGTGCACCTCTGGTGTCATGTGTTAACAGGTGGAAACTATAAAATATTCGGCACCATTCTGACAGGCCAGCCTCTGTCAGAACACTTGTTAAATGCCATGAGCTCAGAGTTTGTCTAGCATGTTCTGAACAATGGAGCCTGTCGAAAGGGTTAATGCATTTTTTTAAAACCTTTGCTTCACATATTGTTTATTTTGACAATAAAGATTTCATTTTACCACTATAAGAAGGATTAATTAGATCTAATTCTGCTATGGACATATTTATATATGTAGGAACTGCTCTTAAATGCACAACTAACCACACAAACACAGCATAATGGTTTTCTGTGAAGCGCAGCTGCACTTCAGCATGCAACACAAACACTGCGGTGCTCAAATAGCTGATCTGAGACTTGAAAACTGTTAGGAGCAGCGTTTAAAGACGTGTTAACCACATTCAATCTAACTTTGTCAAAGTCAGTCTGGCCTGTGATGGCTTGAAAAATATTTACCACAGTGTGGTTTTTCTGCTGTGGCAAAAAGCTGTTAGGACAGAAATGAGGCAATTATTGTACAATTACCCAGCCCAAACGGCTGTACACTAAAAACCTGGATAAACACAAGGCTATATACAATACCTAAACTCAGATTACCTCTAATGTATGGTGGCTTGGGAAACCCTTCACATGGTGACATTTTGATATTTTTTACTATAAATTTTGTATAAAAACTGCAAAAGAGAAAATTGCTACTGAAACTACTGAAAGATCCCAACACACTGATAGTCTAAAAGCAACTCCTATGTATGGATCTAATTTAATCAATATAACCTGTAGAAATAAAATCTAGGTGTAGTGTAAAAATATCTGCCTTTATTCATTGCCTATATTTCTACATTGTTTTAGGAAATATATTTATGTTTACTTATATCAGAAATGTTATAAAATAAAATGTTATAAACTCAATTTTGGTCAAACCCCAAGTTTCCATCAGTTTTGGCTATTTGCTAGAATTCAGTCACAGTGATAGGTTTTCCCAGACTCCCTTACATATAGAGCAGTTATTAAGTTATATTAGGTAAAAACCCAAAGTTCCATATCAACAGAAATCAAAAACCCTCTCTGTAAGCCATACACCAACAACTCTGATTTTATGATCAGGCTGGAAAATTAGTGCAGCTGTCAGTGTGCCATACAACAAAGGAATGTGTGATATCATCCATGATAACAGTATAGATAAAATAAAAAAAGTAAATAAAATAAAAAAAACATGAAAGTTTAAGGCCTACCTGTGGACAGACAGCATTCACTCGTTTATTATCCTTCAAAACACCCCTTGTGTCTATTTCTAAGCACCAGCAGATCTCAGATCTTGAAATGTGTGTGTAGCGAACAGAAGCTACTGAGTCATTCCTTCTCTAGTGACAGACAACAAAAAGGGATTTGGTGTCTCGAGAGGCTGGAGGAGTTGTCTGTGGCCCTGACAGCCCCTGTCTGGTCTCATCTCCCCACCTCCACACTTTTCACACCCAACCATTCTGAAAATGTCGTGACCATGGACTCTGGACAAATATGAGGCAAGCCACAGTAAACAAAACCCCAGTGGGCTCTCCTGTGAGAAAGGCCGTGAGATCTGGGGCACTTCATTGCAGCCCTGGGAGAACCGGCAACCTCTTTTGCAGTCACATCCTTACTCTCTCCTTTGGGCTAATTCAAGTCCCTAGTTTATAGCACAGTTTATGTCTTTTATCTATTTTCGATCTGAGTAATGAAAACTGTAAATAATCTGGCCACATATTAACATATGATTACAACAGCCTGTGTCATTACTGCATATGAGGCTGGTATAAGGACTTTCAGCTGTAGTTCTTTGGGTCACATTTGGTAAAGTGCAGCTTCATGCCACACATGGAGACACTATCTGACAGTGAAGTGTGTGCTGTCAAACTCTAGCCCCTGAGGTCATCGTGGACAGATGATAAGCAGCATATTACCTTCATTCAACATGTCAGTGGAGATAAAAACATTGACCTGTGTTACCCCACTCATTTGTAGACCAGTCAACTGTAATTATAAGCTGCTGGCCTGGAAAATAAGCTCCAACAGCCATAATATTTACTGTACGTATGCAAGCTTCATACACTCTTTCTAATAAAAATGATTTTCCGTCATTTTAAAAGTGATTAAGAACATCTTTTTAAGTGTATAAGGCTATTGCTTGTACAAAAGACATTATCTAAACTTATATGCCATTACATTACATTAAGTGCTGATTCTCAATGCTTGATAATACACACATTTATACTACAGCACTGTTGAATTCTCGAATCTGATTGGTCAGATGCTGTTGATTCATTTTCTACAACAGCAACTCTGACAGTAGTATCAGCTACATGGCAAATCATAGGTTTATTAAAGCGTTTGTTCTAATAACTTATTATTTCTATCAGCAGATCATTCACAGGAACATATGTGGTGAACACAGCACATAATATAAACCTATCAATAAACGAATTAAAGTGTGTTGCTGTTTAACAAAGAAAAATGTCTGTTGGCAGCTATAGGAAACCTATGGCCTAAAGGTTAGAGAAGCAGCTTTAAGACCGAAAGGTTGCTGGTTTGGTTCCCTAGACTAGCAGGAATAGCTGAAGTGTTCTTAAGCAAGGCACTTAACCCCCAACTGTGTGCTGTTATAAGAAAATTATCAACAACAGGGTGGTATGGTACAGCATAACACAAAGTAGAGTTACCACTATGAGCTTTCAATTTCTGGCCAATTTATTTACACTATATGCTACTTCTATAATTAGAAAATTATGAAATGCCTTTATTTTCTACCAAATTTATCCACATAAAATGAAAAAGGAAGCACATATAGCCGTTTATAATATTTTGAGCATCTATATAATCCCTGCATATGTTCCTTTTCTTAGTAATATATCAATGATGTTTCTGCAATTAAAATGAATTACTTAATAAATTAATGAATCTCCATCTTGTAAAGCATTACTCCAACACATCATGTTCCAAACCATAAGACCTCCAAATTAGAAATTTTGTGTATTAACAATAACAAAATTAATAAGACACAAAATGCTACAGACAGAAAAGTCACCACAAGGTGAGTGTTTCCTCACAGACTTGGAGAAAGGTCCTTCTTCAGTGTCTATCTCACAGCATTAGCAAAGTGACATGATGAGCACAACAGAATAACGTTTGACCCCTTATCTCACTCTGGATTCTGTCCTTTGGCTCTCATGGCTCAATGGAACTGTTTGTCCCAGTTTGTTTTTTGTGTGCGACAGTAGTCTGAATTCATGCTCTGTCTGTCCTACATCACTGCAGCGTACGTGTTGTAGAACGTTCTCTCATATTCTTCTCCAGCTGGCTCACTGCTGCAAGCTAGCTGGAGGTGTGGCTAGTTAAAAACTCGAGTACTTGGCCTCTTGACCAACAGTTCCAGCCAACCACAGAGACAGACTGGCTTACAGCACTGTTTCGAAGGCTACAGCCAGAAGATCAGCATCCCCTTATTTCTGGCTGGCCTATTTAAAGTGAGGACTGTTTAGCAGGATTGGATGTTTTATGGCTAGACATCTCAAATGACTTGGAGTGGGAACTAAATTAAAAGAATGTGTGGTCTGAAAGGACTGAAGCCTTGAACATTTTGGACATACTGAAAAAGTGATAAATACAGATATGTTTAACTCATCACATTTTTTCTGTATATTGAACTACAATAAGAGTAAAACAGATTTTATAAAAAAGCATTATGCATGGATATTTTCTTTGAAATCACAATAGAAGCTGAGATTTGCGTGTGCTATAGCTGTTTTAGATGATGACAATAGATAGTCTTGGTCAGATACTGACCATCTCTAGATAGCTGGAATTACAGAGTTGGCATCAGTGGCTAAAGACTGGAATGTGCTATATGTGGCTTGCTGATCGCACAGACACAAGGTGGGTTGGGGGAAGGAGCCAGGATTTAGTGGCCTGCCATGCTGTGGTCAGGTGTCCTCACACCATCTTCACAGTTACGTCCATATGAAAAACAGGAACAAAGCCATGACTAGGCTTGTTTAGTATTTGTAACGCATGTTTTTACATTCATATTTAAATATGGTGGTTGAGGAAGTTATACCAGGATCCAGGGTCTGGAAAAGAGGATGCAGTTTGATATATTACAGAAATAGTTAAACTAGAATACTCAACTAAACTTGGATTTACACTGTGTGATTTCAGTGGTCTTTTAACATTATTACTTGTCATGCTTTATTCCTCAGCATGGCTGAATTCTCAGAAGGTGTTAATTCATTAATTATCTAACAGCATGGCTATGACAATGGTTCTAGCTGTAACATAATGGTTTATATTAATGATGAATTTATATTAATGCATTTGGTTTAATACATTATCATGTCTGTAGTAACATCTCATACAAGGGACTTGTATGGCAGATGATACACATCTAAAGCTAATAATAAATGGGTTTTAAACCTATGCTTAACAACAAAAAATGTATAATCATTGATGTTGTAGTTATTTTCTTATAACAGTCGTGCTGTGCGTTCTTTAAGTACAACATGACCACAATAAAATCTCGGCTGACGTGCAATAAGAATGGGCTAGCCTAAGCAGAAACATTCTTCAAAGTAAGCCATTAGTATGCTTTTTTTATGCTTTACCATTGACACTACTATATTTGTAGTTTTGCTGTGAGTTTTGAGTAATCCTATGCCTTCTGCCTAATGATATCTTTAGACAAGCACCATAGCAGCAGTCACACTGCAAAATTTTAAAGAAAAAATTATGACACTGCCAGAATTTTGTCATCAGCTATTTTTGGTCATAATGGCATCAACCGCTGAAAACTGTGTAGTGTAAACCTGGCTTTCGTCAAGCAATCTAACCAATTTCAATAAAAAATTCATAGCCTTACTTTGACTATAATCAGGTCTTATTTTTGTTTTACTTTCTTGAATGCTTCAGGCAGATACAGACATGCCACAAAATCCTAAATCTTCCCTGACTCTCTGTGTATTGCCATCCAAGATGTCCTTCTAATGAAAGCAGATCTTCCAATTTAACAAAGCCATATATGGACAGTAACCCCTATATGCAAGGATGACATGAAATCAGGGTTATATCAGAACAGCGTTTACTCAAATAATGAGGAAAGCAAGCAAACATGCATTTCATTGCATGGCTTCATCTTATTTTTTTTACACATTGCTGCAGGATGAGACACATGGCTGAACACAACTTGTGGATGAATTTAGTTAAGGAATGTGAGAAAACCACTGCTAACTCTATTAGATGTGACTGAATCAGTCTCTCTGTCTCACACACACTGACAGTGTATAGGACAGTTTATTAAAGCTGCTCACAGAACAATCATGGAAAGAAGTCTCGGGCCAAAACTCTGGCCTGCAAATGCATTGAAATGGATTAGAAAGGGTTTGATGCTGGGGGAAATAAATAGCCAATAGTGACACAAAATACCATATCATAAGCTCATATGTCAAATGAAATTAGTCCATACATTTTTAAGACACATATTTCCAAGCTTTGAAATATATTGAAATTTATTTCATGACTATATAAAGACTATACAAGAACAAAAAAGACAATCCCAAAATAATAACCTGCCACAGTCATATATTATATATTATATTATATTATATATTTTTCTGGAGTACTTACCTTCCATTGAGTCTTCAAAGTGCTGATTAAAGTTTTCATAGGAGTCCCAGCGAATCAGAGGATCCTGGGTATTGTAGTCAACAGAAACACAGGGTCCGTTTTCCAGGTGGCCCATTTCTTAAGAAAAGAAAGCAGATTATTAAGCTATTTTTAAAAAATATATAGCTCGACTTCCCCAATGCTTACTGATTGTATTTCAATATAAATATTTAAATATTTGACATTATGAAAAAAAAAAAGGTCCTTACCTTGGATTTTCTCTGGCCCAAATGAGAAGACAAACTCTACTTTTCCATATTCAGGAAATCTATCATCTGAAAGAGGTAATCAGTACAATGTTAAAACACTGTGGTGACCTAGAACTGTTTAATGCTGTTTTTGGAACTGCCATTAAAGTTGCAGCTTGCAAGGTGAATTGCAATAAAAACATTGACAAGCCTTTCCATTCCGTACCTCACCACCTCCATGAAGACTATGTATGCTTTGTGGCTTGCGTTTTAAAGAAAAGACAGCAGAGCAAAGCCGTCCTGTTCCTGCTGGTGGTGGGACTAATTTCAGGGCAAGAAAATGTCAATAATTGCATGTCTAACATGACAGCACTTCCTGTCCTGTATTTATAATCCATCATGTCTGCATGTATATTTCATGCATAATATCTTATAATGCTTAGCATATGCTTCTGTAAATGCTTATAAGTAGTTATATGCAAAACACTTTATAGGATCACAGTGGTTGACAATTAATAAATTCATTACACATAATACTGGACAGGTAAAAGCTGCTATGTCCTTGCATATACCAATGATTTATTTGTCTGGAATCCTATTTAATTGGGCTAAAACTGGTAGTTAATGTAATTAGCTCAAAAGATTGATAATTTAGTTATCTATTTAGGAACATTAATAAAGACTAGGAATGACCATGGAAATGTAATATTACCTGAAGTTCAAATTCCCAAGAAAGGCTGACTTTATGCGGACATAAAGTAATTCATATCTTCATTGGATATTGTCCTGACACAGCATATTGTGTTTGACTAAAAGTCACTGGCTAACATTTCACTTATAAACATGCTTTTCTCTCCCTGCATTGCACATAAAAGTAATTATTCAGGTCTAGTTCGTGTCTTTATTTTCAACATGTTTTTAACCACAAGGTTAGAGTTGTGATTGGTTATATGGCAGTCCTATCTGTTCCTGATTTTAAAAAAAAGGAAAAAATGAAGAACAAAAACAAAAACATTGACTGTGCAAGCAAATTAATATATTTAGTAAAATGTTTTGTGAAAGTCAATAAGGAGTAAGGTACAGAAAAAAATCACATTAGGGTCTGATTTTATAATGCCAGGTTACATAACACATAATATCTGTAATATCTATAATATCTAACCCTGATTATGGATACTATATAACACATTATAAGTAAATAATAAAACAAGACAGAATATGCTGTTGTATGAAAATACTTGTAATTAAGTTAAAGCTTTACATCTGATTGTAACAAAGTGCTGACACTGGAGACTCCTTCCAAAACTGCTAAATACAGGTGTTAGTTGTTAGTATAGAAACTATAATATATTAGAATGAGCCAACTAATATAAACCTTGCAGCCAGAACTAGTGCATGCCAAATCTGTGTGTTAGAGAAAAACAATCCACACCTTTTGTCCAATCAGAATCAAGAATTCAACCAGACTGTGGCATTTATAATGGATTATGAATACAGGATCCACAGGAAGTATCAACACTTTAAACATTACAAATTGCACTTTTAGTAAGTATTTAAGAAGTAAGCGAAGACATCTTACCTTTAAATGTCTCATCCAGCTCATCTTTGCCAAAGACAAGACCTAGGTCATGGACAGCACAGGTATGAAACTGCACTCTGAAAATGACATCTCTGGAAGGGCTGCGGAAGCGCTTGTGATAACACTTGAGCTGCATGGGAAAAAAAGATAACACTAATGTAAACCATTACATCATACACACAGCCTTAGTCCTTAGGGAATACAGAAACATTCTAAACAGTAAAAATAATTACAGGGTTGGAAATGTTCATTTGTCTGCATTTCAGAGTGGTTCTCTGTCTCTCTCACACTTCATACACAAATCTATAAATATGTGGTCCTTCAAAATTATTATGCCTTATTATACAGTCCATTTCCATCCACTTAGGACACTTGAAAAGCTAAAAGCAGTGCAGGAAATGCAGTTTGTGGCCTGGAAAGTGCTGCTCTACACATTTTACAGGGCCCCATCATTCACAGGTACTATTAACCATATCCAGCTCTGTGATTTACTGAAACAATGTGCACAAGTGAAGTTGTGGCCAGAACAGCAGCTGTCTCAACCATTAGGGTACATCAAACTCCCGAACACATGCCAGCACTTTTATTTAAGAGTCATCCTTCACAAGCAAGCTCTATTAACCATATTAAATTAGATTATGGTTCTGGATGACCAGGACTTTTTCATTCTTCCCATGGAGAAAGAATTCCAGATATACAGTACACGTCTATCTGATGTAGTATAAGAGAATGCCTGTCCAAACCTCAGACGAGGAAATAAAAATGTCCCCACAGGCCACTGAAGTAACTGTATCCTGTTGCCTAGGATAGCTGCAATTAAACTATTTTGCTTGGGGCTGACAGAAATGAAACACACAAGTTTCTTCTCATAGAAACAGAAACAAAATAAACAAGACAAAATGCAGGAAGGTGGGAAAGGAAGCCAAACATCTTGTGGCTTTGAGTCACTACATTCATGTATTCCAAGCTATCCCAGGGATTGTGTTTTCTAAGGTGATTTCATTGCATAGACTACAGAGTTATATCCTGCATATGTACTGTATGAGTCTATCAGCATTACAGATGTACTGGATATGCAGTAGAAAGCAAAGATGTACATAATAAATGTGTAGTGGCCTGGGAAAACCCTTCAGATGGTGAAAATTGACATTTTCTACTATATAAGGTTTTCAAAACTATGATACAGTGATACAGTGGCAAAGCAGTAGTGTTGGGTTCAAGACCACCTTAGCCAAGACTGAGTCAAGAACAAGACCATAGCTAATGTCATGTGTCATGATTAAGTATGACAGCAATGGCAAGACCAGTGAGACTAACACCACACATGGCCAAGTCCTCATCAAGACCGAGACCAGAAGCTCAGATGCTTTCATTTGCTGATAGTAGTATCTTTCTAACCTAACATGAAATTTCTTTTGAATTAACAAAACTAACCTATCTACTTTGGTATTATCATTTTGTACAAAAAAACTACACACAACATACATTATATAGGACATATTCTCATACAACGTTCTGTGACCAAACATAGCTGCACATTACACATACTTGTGTTTGTTTGTTTGTTTGTTTTTAAGAGGATGAAGCATTTTGAAAAATAGTCACTTAAAATTTATAGGCACTATATAACGCCACATGCAGAGATAGACATTTATTTTTTATACTCTAACAGGAACATTACAACAGGAATAAGTACTTGTTCATAGAAATTATGTTATTGTCTCTGATGGTATTGAAAAAGGTGGTGCTCAAAAAACCCAACCAACCAACCAAAAAACCATATTTTCTAGTTGAACCCCTTAAGGTGGTGGACCATGTGGATCAGAAGTGTTTTTTGTTTTGTTTGTTTGTTTTTTTGGGGGGAAGGAAGGAACTTCTTGTGATTGATACAAGAAAAGACACAAGCAAGCAAGACAGTAACAGTGGCAGAGATGAAATAAAGTCAGTAAAATGTTTTAAAACTACTGTCTATCCCAGTGTACTACTTTAGTTATGTAATTCTAACACAGTCATGAAGTGTTATTCAAATTATTGCTTGATTTAGAGAAAAAAGCTATAATGTAACTTTAAAGTGTTCAGTAAGCACACAGAGAGTTACTTTATTTTGTTCCACTTTTCTTCCATAGTCATCAGTTGAGTTATAATATAGTTCATACTGATTTACAGCATTCTTTAATGCTAATGCCAGTATGTAAATTCCCTGGCACACATTCAGCTTAGTGCTCTTTTTAAGTCACCTTCATTTTTTTTCTTTTTTTTGCTAAGGACAATTAAAGATGAGCTCATCGTTAAGATGCTGCTCTCAAAGCAAAACCTTAGTGCTAATTAAATTTATTACTTTGATGGGCAAATTACCCACCTCTCTGGCCATCTTCACAAAAAGGTTGAGGTTGAAATAAATCTGTGCTGGCATTTTTGCAGATTGTAACACAAATGCCTTTCTCCAACAGCATTCTTAAAGAGAGTAATGTCATCTCAGGTAGTTTTTCCTTGTCACTATCACCTCTGGCATGCATTTTAGGGCTCTAAAACTGCATCTGGATTTCTCTGAAGCTCTTTTGTGGCAATGTCTAGTGTTAAAAATTGCTATACAAGTAAAATGGAATCAAATCTGATTAATGCCCACTTTGACATTCAGTTAGAGAGCCTTTATATGGCTCTATAAAATAAGGCAAAATTGATGCTAAAAATCATTTTTCCTCACCTTTAATGGCTATGTTTCATATATGACCTATACTGAAAATATGAGTTATACAAGGAGTATAAATGTGAATGGAGCAAAATTAACTGTAATCAAAAACCAACTCAAAGTACAATGTAATACAAACCCATTAAAAATATCAAATAAGGATGTAATTCTACAAACCTGAATAGTCTACAAAGGGGGCAATATTTGCTGATAGTATACACCTTATGTACATAGACTTACCAGAATGTCTCCTTTCAGCAGCAAACCAGGTTCAATAGTTATGCAGATGCTTGTTTGACTGTCACCTTGGACATTACTGTGAATTATAGATAGAGAATCATAGCAAAGTTCACAAAATCCACATAATCACAATTACAAATAATTAGAAGTAAGAAATAAATATAATCAGTGAGATCTAAGATATATTTGTAATATTTCCAGAGACTGGTATGACATGAAAGCAGAGGATTCTGGGAATCTGGAAGCTGTATGAGTGTGTGTTGGTATTGCTGTCAAAAGAGAGCAAACGTTGGACTCCAAGTGCTCAGATATGACAGAAACATGTCCTGATCGATGAGGTGACAAACATGATGGCTTTGACAGCGGTGTTAGCATTAAAGTTGAGACTTATCTATTTGACTAGAGTGTACTGATGACGAAGTGAGAAGCCTAGACAGAGTAAAGGACTAAAGTGCTCCTGCATCATTCTTTTAAGCAAGGGCTAACTACCACTGGCACCACTATCATCAGGTAGGCTAACAGCATTATGATTAACACTATAAGCAGGTAGTGAACAGCATTATGGGTAACACAGGAAACTGTTTTTCCAAAGTGAAAGTAGACCAATGAAGTCAATAAAGTTTCATTTTTAAAGAACTCAACTCAGAATTTCAGTACAAACAAATCTTGGACACCACTGGAGATCAAGTCCTTCCGGGTGGATTTTTCCTAAATAATCTTGAGGTCTGAATGCAGAGGTGCAATTATGCAACTCTAAATATGGCTGTCAGTGAGAGATTAGCATGATAACAGACAAAACACCTCAACATCCATATACACATGGGATGTCTACATGTGATTTAAGCAGGCCTCTCGATTTTGCCACTGAAATGCCACTTCAAAAACCTGTTGTTGAAACCAAGCCACTCTCAGGACACTAAATCACAGCATTTCATTATTTCCATTTAATCCCATAAGGCTGTAATGAGTCTTGTGGTTGCTAAAACCTCACATGCCCTACAGCCAACATGCCACTCTCTCATCTGGTTCCAAACTCAGTGCATAATCCCTCTGATCTGGTCCTCCACTTCTTTGGCTGATTCTAGGGGCTTATGCACAGATCTGTGTAATTCACATAAAATTGTATCGATTTTCTGTATAGACATAATACTACAGCAGTCTCAAAGCACTACATGCGGGAGGTAGATATATTACCCTATGTACGCATGGTACAATTTACTAGCTCTCTTTAAAAAAAATAAAAAATAGGAGGGTCCTGGGAGCACAGAATATTTTGTGACTAGTGTGTGTGCATGAAGTTTGGCCAAGATGTCAGGACAAGGTAGTGAGTGAAAGTATGAAAAACAAAGACGGGGTCTTACTAGATCCCTGATGTGTAGACCGGCTGCATGGCCTGGTAGATCTTGAGGAAAGGGCGGCAGCCTGAAAGTCACAAGAAACAGAAAGAAATAAAGAGGAAAATAATGAGGAAGAAAGTTGAGGGGAGAGAGAGAAAACAAGGCCTAAGTGTAAATAGTGGGAGAGGGAATAGCTAACAAGAAGGGGTGGCCTACCCACATGGCTACTACCCACTACTTTGAACTAAAATCAGGCATCTTATGCTTGGCAAAGGCATGACACTATAAAAGAAGGCAGCTATCTCAGTCCTGTGTGGTCTTTTCAGTTCTCAGCAGGCCGATCATGCATGAACACAGACAAGCCTCACCTCCTTTAGACTCAAAGTTGGGGATGCCATGCATGATGACGTGATGCAGGAACAGAGGCTTGTTATTGATCTTAATGTGGCCGGAGAGCAGCCCACTGAAATACTGCACATACCTGAAATACACAAATCAACACACAGAACACAGATGTTAAAATAAATGAATAAAGATATAACAGCAATGTAGTACATTCTTGAGATCTGGGAAGTTTGAAGGCAGTGGTACATAAGCTTCTGGATTACAGTAGCTGTAAGTTTACAAATGGACAACATTAGTAGGTGTCACGTCAGCGAAGGCTCGGAACTCCGTATCCCAGAATGCACAGCGGCCTCCCAATATGGCCGCTGTCCGACGCGCAGAAGCAGTGGAGC
>JAOTRR010000055.1:24031018-24045180 GCA_028570945.1 Gogo arcuatus
ATCATGTTCATGCTATCAAGTCATGATAATAAGGTCCTATCATGTAACTCTGCATGTAACATCTGTACTGTATACAAGGACAATAATTGCTAGGCCAATAACAATTTAGTGAATGAAACAATTCCTGACCTCATATTAATCTATAATTTCTATACTTATTACAGTAAACATTCTGCTGTTTTCTGCAATAAATATTCATCTTGAGAAAGCGTGTTGCACTCTGCTGTCCTTTTCACTATGGGGTTACTATTACAGCTAACATTTTCTAATTTGTAGAAATGTTATAATTGTTTTTATGTTTTCATTTCCGGCACCGCGCGAGTGGCAGATTTTTACTGGAGCTCCTACCTCCTTTCTGTGTTTTTAGTGTATTTTTGTGTATTTTTGTATTATTATTTTCTGATATTTTTTACATTAATCTCTGTGTGCAGCTGTGGATATGCAATTGGTGAGATTAGCGGTTTGTATTTTGTTGACTTTTGGACAACTTGTGAACTTCTGCTATGAGGATCAATAAAGTTTATCTTAGCTTATGTTATGAAATAATACAAACTAATGGTATTTTACCTTCTAAAAACTGTTGCTGTCCTAAAGACTGTCCTATGCTCATCCCTGGACTTATTTTTTTCTCTTTTTTTCACTTATGCTCATATCAAACATCCGTTCAAAACACTTAGTACTGTTTCCCTTTTCTCCTCTGCACCTGCATACTGTAATGATTTATAATCCCATTATCTTGTCTCCTATAAGAGGAGGGGTTCCCTTTTGACTCAGCTTCCTCTCATGGTTTCTTCCTCATGTCATATCAGGGAGAGTTTCCTTGCCACTGTTTCCTCTGGCTTGCTCATTTGGGATCTAAATTTACATCCAGACTTTTTTAAAGCTGCTTTGTGACAATCTCTATAGTTAAATGCTATACAAATAAAATTAAATTGAACTAAATCAGTGGAAATATTCTGAGCATGTGTACAAAGTGAAGAGCATATGAGTAGGGTTGTGTCTGCACTGGCCAACAGCTGCTGTTCAGTTACCCTACATTCACACCAAACGTGGCGAGAGCATCAAAATTCACTCTGGCTGCCCTGACAATGACACTGGTAAGTTCGTGGACGCTCTGTGACGTAGATGAAATAGGCGGCTACAAGGTCATTCAGAATGCTTCATCTTGCAAACTTCATTTAAAAGGGCCGTAAAGGAAACACGCATGTAAACCGGTATCTTATATCTTAATAATAATAATAATAATAATAATAATAATAATAAAGAATAAAATAATTTAAATAATTAAAAATAATAAAAATAATTAAAAAGAAAATTGGTTAACAATACCATTAGGGAGACCAGGTAGACTTTTCGTTTTTACTTGTTTTTTTGCCATGTTGAAAAAAAAATCAGCAAAAGTGACTGCTTTCATTTCAACATATCCAGCACACACCCTCCCATACAATGGGAGGTTTCGTAATACCTCCCGTTCGACAGCATAATTCACTTCACATGTAAGTAAATAGCCAACACTCTTTTGCATGCTATGGCACTAGTTAGCATGCAATTCCGTCCTATTTTCACAAAATACATTATGCACTTCACCAGCTCACCTAAAACAATTGTTGTTATTTTAATTTAGGCTATGTACCTGTATGCAAACAGAGAAACATCATAAATAATGGGGAAACCTCCCACTGCAATTATCAATTTCTCCTCCATGGTAGGCTACTAGGGAACGGTTGTAATGGAACCAAAATTTACACGACTGTGTTCTCTAGGATTCTTTAGAGCTTCTAAATTCCAATTGGTTGCTACTGAACCACACCATAGCTCATTAACATGAGTTGCCTGGACTTCAACTTTATTCTGATGCCCCTAGTGCCCAAGGTGCGCAGCCAATGGTCTCTCCACTGAGAGACGCTGGGTCACAAAGAAAATGAATGACTTCTGGTTGTTTTGACACTCTTCCCATGTTTGGTGTGAACGTAGGGTCAATAATTTCAAGTGCAGACTGACTCCCAGCACCTGCATTTGCCAAAAAGTACACAATATAACCATCAACTCTGAAGTTGACATGCTGACGTACGTTACAGAGTGACTCTACAATACAGAAAGATTAAAAAAAAAAGCACCTTAATTCTGTTTCTTTCTGTGCACCATGATGTTTTGCTGCCAGTGTAGATTCACATGGGCTGCAATATGGTTTTCTCATTGAGGATAAGTGGCCAAAAACAGGGCTTTGCCATACCACATTGAGAACTAATGAAGAATGATGATCCTCAGAGGAGGAAAAATAAAGATCACAGTATCTCTTTTCATCCTTCACAAAGAAAGAAAGTTGCAAAGAAAGCTAAATTCATAGATGAAAGTGTTTCATATTTTAGGAACTTGACAGCGTTGTTAAACTTGAGTTGTTTACATACAACATATATAGATTTGGGGACAGGAACAGGGCCAGGCCACTTCAACATCTAAAGGCTTTTTGTATGTTTTTCCATATTATGTGTCCATAAAAGTCATCCTCCTCAAGCATGCTGAAACAAGCCAAAATACCTGGTGTAGCCTAAAATGGTGGTGCTGTGCTATAGATTTTGGGCTGTAATTTCTTCACCAGCTGAATGTAAGTTTGATCATAAGTCAAGGTATAGAGTCGATGATAAACCATACACTGACAGAAATTAGTTTAAAAGTAGCTCAGTGTAGAATTTTGGTTACACCACAGACACTTAAGGTAAATTGTAACTAGTAGTGCATAAAGTGATCGTAGATCAAAAACAGAGTAACATATTTCACCATGGCCAACCAATCAGAAACACAATCCAATATAAACAGGCAAAAATAAAAATCACTTGAAGTAAATACACAACTGTCTCCTTTAGGAACACCTATACAACGGAGAATAATGTGAAAAACATCCAGTGAGTGGCAGTTCAGAGGGCAGAAATGCCTTGCTGATGAGAGAGGTCAGAGGAGAATGGCCCTAATGGTTCGAGCTAACAAGAAGGCAATGGTAACTCAAATAACTACTCTTTACAACCATGGTGAGCAGAAAAGCATGCACAACATGTTGAACCTTGAGGTAAATGGGCTAACAGAGTAGAAGACCACATCAAGTTCCACTCTTGTCAGCCAAGAACAAGAATCTGAGGAATCTGAGAATCTAGAGTAGGGACAGGTTCACCTAAACTGGGAAACTGAAGATTGAAAAAATATAAGTAAATACAAGAACAAAATACAAGAACAAAATCAAAAGAATTGTGGTTTACAATCAAGAGGTGACTATCCATCTCTTGTATTTATTTTTTATACTAGTATGTGCTTGTTCTGTTCTTCTACTTGGGTCCCTATGCAAAATATTTAATGACATATTAGCAACAAACCATAGCAATGCCTGCAAACTTAATCTGCATTGAATACATTGAATGGCAGTATAATATTACATTAATGGTAAACATCTGAAATATTTTTGTGGTATATATTCCTACTACCTCGTTAATATCTCAATTCGATGACATTCTGCACTACCCAAGGAATACTACACTGCCTGTTAATGTAGTGTTATAATCGCTCTGGTTTATATGCATAGTTATACAAACTGTATTTCTCAAGATTTCCAGTAAGCATGCAAAGAAAACAACATGAAGTAGTTTTATTTATTTTGAATGTGCACCTACTTGGTTTAAATTTTAAGCTATAGCTTAAGGCTATGTTGAAGCTGTCCAATGGTGCCACTGTTAATTTTTTTTATTCATGCATAAAACCAAACGTCGTAGCCATGGGCTACCAGGTGGCGCAACTGAAAAGTGTTCACCCTATCAGATCTTAGGTCGAATCCCAGTGATGCCACAGCCATCTGTGGCCGGGAAATTGACCTGTCCTCTGAGGGAGGGGTAGCATACTCTCAGTCCCATGTCAATTACAGCAACGCTAGCCAATCATGGGCAATCATGCATATGGAAGTGGGCGGATAGCTCTTTTCTCCGGGTGTGTTACGCCACCCCCTAACATTGCATGAGCAGCAGTTCGAAAAGATGTGGTTAGATGGTGTCACGTGCCTCGGAGGAAGCATGTGATGACCTTTGCCCTCCCTGGTTGGTAGCTGTTGTGTGATGGGGAGAGCTGTCTGGTGGTGACTAAATTAGCGAGAAAGTTGTGGGAAAAAAATGTAGTAGCCATTTACATTCCCTTAAAACCTTATAATCCTGTGACAAGTTTGGCCTTCAGCTATGATAAAATGCTTGAGGCATTGTTAGTATAATCCTCAGTACATCATCAACATGCAAAGCATGCACAATCAAATGATCAGCTTTCATTTAATTAAGACTAAGAATAGCCAGAAGAGCTAACACAGCGAGCATTCTTTAACAGACTGATGACATGCATGGACAGCTGAGCTCCTCATACCTGGATGGTCTCCGGCGTGATTCCATGCTCTTGGAAGATTTAGTCGAGCCCTGAAACCACAAAAAAGACCAAACATTACAAGTGAAATAGTTGATAGTTTAATTCATTATAGGGGGAAATAATTCAAGGGAACAAATAGTTGGCACCTTACAAAAATTCTTTCCAAAGCTTGCTGTGGTAATTATTCATCATTGTGTGAATAAAGAAGTCTAAAGAACATTCAGAATCGTTCTCTCTTTCATGCTCTCGCACAAAACATAAACAGTACCAGGAATATTTACTGAAAAAAAAACCTTTTTAAACCTTTCTATTAGAACATGTTTACCTCTTGGAATCACACTATGACTGGGGTTAAACTAAGTCTACACACACTGTGCTTGTGCTGCTCAGACGTGACTTGAAGCGCAAGCACATCTTGGGGTAGTGTTTGGGTCAGGTATAGTGCATGTTTTGATTATTCTAGGATTCTTTCTTCCAGTATTTTACATAGACTAATGAAAAGTGGCAGCCGACATTTCCCAATCAGAAAAGGCATAGCTCTCACACAGCTATATTTGACCATGATCTGTCATCTTTCTTTCATCCCTTCATCCTTTTTTTCAGAGTCCAAATCATATCTCCATATCATTAGTGCCCACAAATGATATTTGTTCAACGTTCCTTCTCCTCTGTAAGCTGTTTGCGCTACATCCCACCATATATCCATATGCTACAGTAGATTACAGAGAGCTAAACTTAGCAGCTCCATCTGAGCAGTTACTTATGTATTTCCCTCTAAAGCCTACAGAATATACTCATCCACTAAAAAGGGAATGACAGGACTGTGGAATCCCGACCAAGAAGAAAGCATTGTGGTGTGGATCGAAGGTGTCACACGAGCCACTTGTCTAAAAAGGGAGAAGTGGAAAAACTCTCTGTGACTCATGGGCTTTTTCATATGGAGGTGCATCTTTGAAAGTACAGTTGCCTCCATTCAGCATTTAAATGACATGGTAGAGTATGACCAAGGAGACCAAATAGGAACAATGCTTACAAAGAAAAACCCAGAATCCAACAGCATAATTATATACAGCACTTAGGACTATTCTTGAAAGTACACACAGGCTGGATATGGCTCTAATAATAGAAGGCTTTGATTATGATCACGAAACACCATATGAAGTGTCCTAATATTGTGTTTGGCTGCTTTTGGCATCATATCCTTCTGTTACTTCTTATGCTATGGTGTATCTTTGAGTTCTATTGATCTCACAAATGAGTCATTCAGTAAAGATGGTAGATGTAATTTAAGCTTGTTTGGAGCAGCAGTTACAAATTTGTGCTGTGTTATGGTAGCATTGTTTATTATATGTGTGGTGTTATGGGAATATACTATGACATCTTAAATTTAAGAAACAAACATGGTGGTCCGTTTGTCTAAAGAAGTTTAAAACCTTGCTGGCTAAACGTGATTTCCTCACACAGTGAATGTCAGGCTTTGATCAAGTTGTTGGATATTTAAGCGGCATAGCAAAATGGACATAAGCATAATCAGTTCGGTTTGTAATCGGATACCGGCTGTCAAAACGTCTGCAATGCTCCTGAGTTGCAGTCGGGTGAGATACATACAAAAGAGAAACATATTTCAGTTCAGAAAAAAAACATGTAATTTCAGAACTATATATAATATAAAATGTGAAGTGTTTTCCCAGTCCACCACACGTGTGATATATAATTGTCATTGTATAATATATGATTTGGTGCCTATCAAGTCACTTTCAGACATAGTTAACACTCTGCCAGTGACATTTCAATGGATATTGATTCTTTAGGCCAAGAAACAACAGCATGAACCATCATGCTAATAGAAAGAAACCCCAAAGTAACACATGCACTCTAACAAAACATATAATTACACAGCGAGTGATCACCAAGATAGTACAACTCCAAGGCAGGACATTAAAACACATCAGCTCAAATCCAAACACGCCCCCACCCCAATCACACTTCCTTTCCTAGCACAAAAAGAAAAAAAAACTTTTCTTCAAGGCTGGAGTGGAGGCCTGTACACCCAGAGCCATACAGCGCCAGGCTCCAAAAAAACACCCACCCCTCCCTTAATCAACCCACAATTACGAGCCCCAGAAGAGCAGCCAAAAGCAGGTGGGGGAGGTGAAGGGGGTCCTAGGCGATCTTGATCAAAACCAGCTGGACACGCTGCTTATGAGCACGTCTGACAAATTAACTATCAAATACAGAACTGGGGGATGGAAGATGAGAATAGCATGAAAGAGACAAAAGAGATCTAAAACTTGTAAAAGTGGATGAAGATGAGCATGTGTGGTCCTACCTTCATCAGGTAGCCCGTGCTCCAGCGCCAGGCGCTGCGTATTGAATTGAGGCGCCTCCGTAAAGAACCGCTGGGGTTCATGGCTGAGACAGAGTGCTTTCTGTCGTTCTGCATTTTCCTCTCCTACAGCAAGCTTTGCCGTCCCAGAGTGAAAAAAAGCCTCTATTTTGGGTCGGTGCCTCTCACAGGATGCCACATGGTTGGCCAAGAGCTACAGTAGACCACAGCTTGCCTTCTTTCCTCCTTTCTTCTACTCCCCCTTCTCCCTTTCACTTGTTTTCACTCCTTCCTTTGCTCGTTCTCGTTCAATCTCTCACTCTCTACCTCCCGCCTTTTCCAACCTCCTCCCTCTTTCACTTGTGTGGTATCTCTCAGTCCAACCCCTCCCTTCTACCCCTACCTCTTTCTCTCCTCCCTCTTTCTTGGGATGTGTGTTTTTGGTTGCCACCCATGTGAGTTTGGCTTGGTTCTCCTCTCTACCCTGTGTGGGTCAGGCATTAAGCAGCTGACTGGGGAACACCCTTAAAGTTGTGTCAAAGGAAAAGATTACAGAGTTTTCAACTTTAACCATCTTTCTACGATGAATAAGTCTGTGCACCAAGTTTTGCTTCGAGTTTCCAAATCATATAAAAAAATGGTGCTTCGTTCAGCACCATTTGTTCCAAATGCCAAAATGCCATAAAGTTTACATGAAGTAAGAAAGTAAGAAATCATGAATGCAATTTAAACCCATTTCCTTCTTCCTGTGTACACTTTAGCAAAATGGATACTATCTAAATATAAACATCTTGCTTTATCTGTAATCCCAAATTTAAAACTGCTCAATATAATCAAAACAGTCCGTAGTGAGTCACTCTATGAGTCACAGCAATCAGAAGACCTCAAACCACACACTGGCAAAAGAGATCCTGTGATTAGGTCATATGATCTTAAGACCTTAATAATCCAAGAAAAAATATGCAGGCTATCGTGAGTTGAAGACGTCAGAAGAACCACACTGTAATGTCCATGACAGAGCCTAGAGCAGCATTTGGTGCAAATCTGATCAAATATCCCAGTTGCAGGTTTAATTACACTCACTGAGGGCACTATCAAACCAAGATATCTCTTAATACTAGCCATATGCTCTACCCTTTCCAGGCCAGCTTCAAGCGTATACCCTGAGCTGGCGAACTGTACCTTGCCAAGAATAATGGAATATTATGAATGACAACCTCATGATATTTGATCCACAATAACATCCAACAAAGCCTGGGTTTTGAAACATTTTGGATTTTGAATACTAGAGAAAGTTTGGGGTAATCAGCCTGAAATAATCTGAAGAAATCAATCTGAGAAGCAGGGTTAAAACACTGGCATGCTGTGCTCCATGTTTCTTGGCTAAATCCTACTGATCTGGTTTGCTTCCTGTGTAAGATCTCATTCAGAGAAGCATGTACTATAAGGTTTAAAAAATGGGGATGGGAGCTCAAAGGGAGGTTCATTTTTCTTTATTAAACCCACAGGATGTTGACCAAGGAAAGCAAATGACTTCTAATACGATTACCGAATTACCAAATTACACAGGAAAAGCATACGTCCCAGAAAAACATGTACACATTGCCATGTGTACGCAATGTATACATTGTGTACACAGATAACATTGCTCTGGCCAAATTAAATACATGGAAAATTATCCCACTATGAAAATGTTTCATAGCTCAATCCAAGTTCAACTATGTACAAGTATAATTCTATTTCTTCTCCTAAACATAGGCTGCCTCATGGCCAGAGGCTATAATGCCCAATTTGTAATGTGATACTTCCTTCCTTACTTACTACAAATCAGTCCCAAACCAGAAAATGAGTCAAAACCTATACTATCATGTAGTGCTCCAAGAGAAGGGTATGATGGGAAGCCAGTCTTACACTACATTTAACTATCATTTCCCCACAGAAACACACCAAGCTGCATACACTCAAGCAGTGAAAATAAAACACAGATGCAAAGCAGTAAATCCATCTACTTGTGTGTAGGCTACGTTCTAAAGGATAAGAGTTCTTAAGAGTATTTACTGCATATCCTTCAGTTGAACTGTTGCACAGCACAGCAGTAGGCCTTATGTGAAGTACTAATGATTGATGGCAAGGGCTCATAAGAAGAAGCCTTTAATTTTGTCACATGTACTCTCTCAAGCACCCAGGGAGCATTTGGGGGGGGGGGGGGGGTGCCTTGCTCAAGGGCACTTCAGCCATTATGCAGAGGGAGGGGAAAGTGTTGCTCACTCACTCAACTCCTCTCACATTTTTCCTGCCAGTCCCGGGAACTGAACGTGCAACCCTTTGGGTCCAAGGCTGCTTCTCTAGCCTTCAGGCCATGGCTGCCCCCAGGCAAGGGTACAGGCACATTCTCTATAGAGAACCAGAATGTCTATGATTGCATGTATCCCAGTGTCTGTAGAAGCTGTCATGGGTGTCCAAAAGTCACTATGATAGCAATCATCATGTGTCTTACATTACCTAGAACAGCTATAACTACCTGCCCCACAATTTATTGAACAGCTATAATCACTTCACTCACAATCTGTAGAGCAGTTGTGGTCTCAAATTCATTTAAGTCTTCATCACAGCCCCCTGAATGGTAGTTTCAAAAGGCACAATGTAACAGAATATTTGGCATCTGAACTAACAGTACTCAGAGTACTCAGGTCATTGGTCATGTACGTGCAATATCATATACAAATTTAAATAAAAACAATTCCATCTTGCACACTATTTGGTTCATTGGTTTATCCTTGGTATATCCATTGGTTTATCCTTGGTTCATTGGTTTATCCAATTATATGTATAACCTTAGAACAGAAGAACCACTTTAGAAAGCTAGATCTGGTAAATTTGCACACAATACAATTTTTAAAAAAAGTAGATGGTTATGTTGTTAGTGTTTAAATATTTATTTCACTGTGAAGACACTCTCAAGGGAAAGACTTAATTTTAACCTTTGTTGGAATAAGGTTTGTTGGAACATTACTTCTTCATTCTGATTAAAATCTAACAATAGGGCTCCCGAGTGGCACAACAGAACAGTGTTTGCCCAATTGTCCAGAGATCACAATGATTCTATAGCTATCTGTGTCTGGTTCAAGAGAGCAAAATTGGCCATGCTCTCTAAGTGGGAGAGGTGGCATACTCTCTTCCCTATCAACCACAGCCAATCATGGGTGTCTGAAGCACATATATGATAAAAGGGCTGGATAATGCTTTCCTCCAAGTGTGTAGACGCAGCATTGGCAGCAGTTGGCTGGCTTCATGTGTCTTGGAGAAAGCATGTGATAACCTTGACCCTCCCAGATTGGTAGCTTTGGGGGAATTGTCCAAGAATAAATTAGGGAAAAAAAAAACACTTTGGGAAATTTCTCTGTAATAAGTTCTTCCTCTGATTAGGAACAGAAATAAACCCATAACATTTTATGAATGCAGATTATCTAGAAACTGTGAGTTTTGATTTTGAATATAGAAAAAAAAACGTTTCAAGAAAAATGGTGCTAAAAACAATATGGTTTAATGGGTTTCCAAAGGAGTGGACAAAAACAGTAAACATTTTTCAGTTGAATTTTGAGATTTTTTTTCATCACTACAGTTTAAGAGTGGATGTTACAGGTAGAATCTATCCAACAAATCTGAAAATTGACTGCTATGACCAAAACTCACTTCTAAAAAAGATATATCAGATATATCAGAATCTCCAGAGCAGCTGTTAACATCTGTTGCACAGTGCAAAGAACAGCCATGACTGTCAATACAGAGACAGTACCACTCATACTCCACATATGCCATAATCTAAAACTACACTCACATACTGTATGTAACTCCACATCGAAATGTCTGCAGTTCGTTTAGATTAATGTTAAATCTGTATGGTTAGTCATCTGCAGTTGTGGTCAGGCAAGCACAAGTGTTTTTTGGCTGCATATTTTAGGACAGATCAGGCAGAGGGGAGGCAGTCATAAGGAGTACTGGTTTGCTGGCAACATGTTCATATGCCCTAGTTATGGTATGATGTTAACGCTGGAGCTTTTCCCGTGGCCAGCTTTAAACACAAGAGGTGTTTTAACTGGCCTGCTCCAAACCAGCCTGTGTCCATCATGCTCTTTGTGAGGCTGACTTTAGCTAATGTAACCAATAATTTGTGGTTTATTTCTGCATGACTTTTAGACTACTGAGGTTTATAGCACAGCAACTACATAGCAACAGTTTCAGTGTTAGAGCTAAATATTTACACGCTATAAACCAGTAATATTTAGAGCAATATTTACTTCACAGAAATCAAGTACAGCAGATTACAACAGGAAACGAAACATTAATATACTTTTACAAAGGCCAATATTGCTTTAAAATGTGCTTACCATTGTTTCTGCATGTTTTAGTGGGATGTCGTTGCTGGGAGCCTGAAAAGCATAAGAAAAAAATGAGTGTGAGAAAAATAGTCAGGTGATTGAAGAAAGCAGCTAAGAGGCCCACTTTGGAAAAAGCCCGCAGGTGATTCCCTGTGCCAGCACCTTGGCGTAGCACTGCTTCAGTTCATTGCCTTTCAAGAGAAACCATAAAGGTCAGCCTTTCCAGCTGTAAACAGGAAGGTGGTACATGCATCAACAAGGAATTACTAATCAGTACCACTATATACAGTATTACTATTATCTAGCCTTTTCTAAATAGATGTCATAAGGAAGAACAATTTCTATTCTCAAAGTTTCTTTCTCTTCTTAATTTTTTATCCTTGCCACTGCCGCATCTGGCTTGCTCATTAGGGAACAAAATCTACATCCAGATTTCTGTAAAGCTGCTCTGGAACAATGTCTATTTTTAAACATGATACAGAAGTAAAATTGAGTTGCATTAAATTAAAAAAAATTGCTTTCTCCCTCTAGTCTTTATGAAAAGAATCCACTGAGATACAATGGGATATTCATTAGTGCAACCATGGCTTTCAAAATTCTGAAGTTTTTCAATAATAAAGTACAAATTATTTAATTTTTGTGACATTGCTGTACAGGTGATGTAGGTTTTGTGAGTATATGTGTGTATGTACATTAACTCTGGTGCACTTGAGGTTTCTACACAGAAAGACAGACAGACTTGGGCTGGGCTCAGTATGTAGGAGCATCGATAAACAACCTGGGTAAATATTTAGACAAGGCCACATAGCTTCACCATTAGTCAATGAGAGAAAAAGGGAGAAAGTCTGACCGGGGCTACAGCAGCACCATATACAGAAGTGCAACTCAGACTTCAGCAGAAGAGTTAGCCCAGAGCAAAGTATTCATTTATGGCTAGTTACAACCCTTTGGATCCATGATGTCATCAGCCAATGCAATTCAGTCTACCTGAAGTTGCATTAGAGTTATACCCATGCAAGCCAACCCTGCCTGTTCAACAGAACATGCATCCAGAGGAAAATGTTTTAATAGCACCAAACAGAGCCGAGAAAGTAATAGTTATCACCTATACTTCTGTTTTCATATTGGGTAGCTGTGGTTCTTTAAACTACTGTTGAACCTGAAGAGATGGGAAGTAGGAGGAGGGTGAAGTGGAATACATATCAAAGAAGTGAACTGCGTCCAGGAAATGAACATAACGGATGAACCACTGTGACTCGGAATTCAAGGAAATTCACAACAGCTTTACTTCAGTCAAAATGTGAGCCACCCACCGGCCGAGTGGTCACTGATGTAATGTGAATCATCAAATTTCAGCTCCACAAGAGACTCTGCCTGCCTGTCTCAGTGTCTGAGAAATATAATCTCTGGGAAAATACTAGGACTGCACCAAGAGCATGAAACGTTAAATGTAGTAATCCTGAATGTAGT
The DNA here is from genome assembly GCA_028570945.1 of Gogo arcuatus. Taxonomy (NCBI): domain Eukaryota; kingdom Metazoa; phylum Chordata; class Actinopteri; order Siluriformes; family Anchariidae; genus Gogo; species Gogo arcuatus. Next base: position 24,043,583 of record JAOTRR010000055.1, read on the forward strand.
GTGCTCAGTAGTAATCACTTCATAATGAACTTCTAGAGTGACTGTAAATCTCAGCCCCAAACTAGCCAGTTGTCAGGAACAAATGAATCACTGACACATGAGTTTGTTGGCTAATATGCTTGTTAAAACCACAGAAACACTGACTGATGTATCACTGAATAGCACTGAATAGGTTCTTATCCAGGTTCAGTGTGGGTGCAGGTTTTCATTCCAATCAATATAAGCTAAACCTGTGTCTGTTAAAATCCTAGATCAACTGTGTAAACAGTTGGAATCAGATGTGACTCCTGCTTGATTGGAATGAAAACCTGCACCCACATCAGCCCGTTGAGGATAAGACTGGAAACCCCTTCCCTAACCCTGACCCACACGATCCTCTACAATGCAGAACAACTTGTCAACAACAGGTTTATCCAGCATGTAACACACTTTTCTCCACACCATGGACTCTGGTTCTGCAGCAAAGGGTACTTGCATGAGATGGGAATACACCCTGGTTGAGTCACCAGTCCATCACAAGGCACTATGCAAACACACTTTAACACACTCATTCATCTCTAGGGACAATTTAGCATAGCCAATTCACCAAGTGTCATGTTTTTGGACAGTGACAGGAAACCAGAGAACCTGCAGAAAACCTACACGAACACAGGGAGAATATGTGAAACCCCACACAGACAGTAATCCAAGCTCTGGATTGAACCCTGAAACTGTGAGGTGGCAATACAACCCTCTGTCCCACTATGCAAATCTCTTTGAAAAATAATATGTTAAAAAGTATTTGAGTGTACACATCAGTCATTTACAAACCTTTGGTCATTAGCCAAGTTATTTCCTGCAGTGGGTACATCTCACACATGAGGGTTTGGATTTGGAAAGTTTTCTTTTGACTCCTGAGAAGACCTGCATAACATACAATCCAAGCAGCAACAAAAACACAGTGTGGATTTGTCAATAAGCCAGACTTCAAGGCTTTGTTCCTCTGAAACAAGTCTGGCAGTCAGTCTTCAACTCTGTGGTAAGGGCCTGAGGAACAGACTGGCTGCAATGAGGTGTGAGGTCATGTGTTTGATGACTGTGGTGCCGAGGGATTTCCACACCCTTTTCTCACACTGCCTGAGCACTCCATGCTGCCAACTTCTCATAAACCCCTCTCTCCTTCATGCTGCAATACTGTTTCCCAATATTTTTATCATGCTTATTTCAGAATTATTAATTACCAGATACTCATACTGGACATTCCGTATCATTTGTTCTCTAGATGTGATTAAAATGTGTTAAAGTGTTGGGTTCACTCTGACAGGAAGATGTATTACGGGATGCATGTCTTGTATTCAGCCTCTTTTTATTTAATGCTCTTTCTCAATTTGTTGTATGTGTTGTAGGGTTGTAACGCATTCCCGCTATCTGTATCTATGTATGTATCTGTATTCAGATTTAAACTCAAAGTGGATATGGCCTAAACTGGAATGTGCAGCAGAATCACTTACCAGATTTCCCTGCACCTCATTATTTCCCATGATGTTACAAACCCCATTTCCAAAAAAGTTGGGATATTTTCCAAAATGCAATAAAAACAAAAATCTGTGATTTGTTAA
>JAOTRR010000055.1:24069863-24084574 GCA_028570945.1 Gogo arcuatus
GTGTGTGTGTGTGTGTGTGTGTGTGTGTGTGTGTGTGTGTGTGTGTGTGTATTTGGGTATCCCTGACTTCACCTAATTCTCCCTATTTCAACCAGGAAATACAATCCTTAAGGTTCTGTTATACAGCAAAGAATAAAGACAGGTCCACAGCACTCAAGAGCTCAATAAGCACACTACAAGGATATCTGGAAAGTCTAGCTACAGGCTATTGCCAATCCCCCTTCCCTCACTCTTATCCGCCTTCCCTCTCTTACACTCACACACTTTCTCCCTCTTGTACTCCTTCACGCTCTGTCCCTGTGTTACACACAATGCTCCTTTTGCTCCCTCTCTCTCTCCCCCTTTCTCATGGATATGAGTGAAAAGGAGTGGAAAAAACACAGGCCAAAAGTATACAGCCCGAAATTCCCGAGCAGTGTGTGGGCTGGACTAAGGTTGACAGACAAACCTCCAGCCGCATGAACCCCCTCCTTCTGCTGTTATTGAGTTCTCAGCTTACAGGTTAAACATGAGTTGACAAGCTCACAGGTCGACCAAGTCACTCAGCCCAGACCTTGCAACAATCTGAGGAGCATACACACACTGTAGCGCTTATTTATGCAACATGTCGGGATATCATCATAATCCCCTTAATATGGCAATTACATCTGCTTATATCAAAGTGCTGTTAAATTCTCAGTTCTGAGTCAGAAGATGTTGATTCATTTTACAGTATATAACAGCAGCTGTGACAGTAGTTCTGGCTGCAAGGAATATATTAAAGCGCTCGTTCTAATGTTCAGAGTCATTGCTTTGATAGTTTGCGGTGGAGATGTTCATTAAAGCATTTTTGGAGTGTCTTGAAAGAGTCTCAAGTGGCAGCGCTTTTTAACGCTGTAAAGCTGTAACCAAATTAGGTAAACCTGTAACTAAAATTTACAATGTTGTAGAATGGCTTAGATGGATGTTCCACAGTATCCATGTAACTATGAACTGCTAAGACACATTGTATGTCATTCTTTTTTTTAATTAAAAAAATGTAAAATTGTGGTATGAGAGAAAAAAAAACACTTTCACAAGTGTAGTTTTTTGAAAATAAAACAGTAACTCCGCTTCACATCTGGCTATATCACACCACCCCATCATTGATTATTTTTTATAACAGCATATCCCCAAGTGTTTAATTTCTTATATAACAGCCATCAGTTCTCAATTCCCTATTCTCCTCCATTTTGAAAAAAACACGGTAAATCTGAATTTTGCTCTTGTAAACAGGACAAAACATTAAACATGACAGCAGTCAGAAATAATTAAGCAAATATTAATCACAGCCCAGCAGTTCTTGTAGAACGATTTAAACAGCCATCACAATAGACAGGTTGGTAAATATTTCTACAGATGTGTGAAAAAGTTTGCACTCCCCAGTGGGTTGTGGATGGTGATACATCAGTTTTACAATTTATCTGCAAATAATAAGAATTCCAAGATAGGAAGAGGTTGGAGAAACCAATATCAAATTGTTTAATAGGGTTAATATCTTAACCTTCACTATTTTGTCTTCATTTTGTCTTAAGTGTCTGGAAACTTGTCACCTATTTATATTAAAATAGGAATGATTTAAAAGCTACAATCTACAAAAACTAAAAACTGGCTGTGTTTGAGCTTGCTTATGTTTTATAGCCAATCTAAACAAACCAGTATGAAAAGCAATTACCAGCAAATGTATGGCTCAGCAATTTTCATTTTTACCCGCAAGTTGTAAACCCTCCCCCGAAAAATTACTTTCATCTGAATTTCCAATTACATCGTCACTTATAACACACATCCAAAACAACCACAACTGAAGGTTACTTATCTTTAATTACCAAATTATGATGCAGCAGTCACTCATGGAAAGAAAATAACATCCCACAAAATGCACAAACAGTACATAATGCTTGGATAAGCAGATTACATAAGAGCAGATAGTGCATTTAGTAATAGAGTAACAAAGCTATTAATATGTCAGATCCTACAGTAAGGTATCTGTTCCCTGTAGAGGGGGGTTAGGAGTCTCCTTGAGTTCTCATTGAGTTGCAAAGGCTCTTTGAAGAGCTTCGGTTAGAAACAAAACACAATGGGCTTTCTGTTAAATTCGTCTGGAGCGGTCTGTTCAGATTACACCCACTTCTCCCTCCCATGTATATCCTTGGCCTTCAAAAACACACTCACTCCCTTCTACAGAAAAGAAAAATGGAGTAACTTGTAGTAGTATGCATGCAGCTTGGTAGGGGAAAAAAATTTGTGAGAAGGTGAGCAATAAGACTTGTTGAGACAATACAAACGACGGGTACATTAATATACCAGTTGGAAAGCTATACATGAAACCTGAGGGGATAATGAAACAAGAAGAATTAATGAAGCAGTATGATTTCAGGCACCTTTAGTATGGTGGCAACACGAAAAGAACATCCTATTCTATCAAAATGCAGCTGGTCCACTGCTTAACATTTTGTTGTTCCACATGCACCATCTAATCATTAATTGTAATGGTAGGGATGTGAAAGTAATACTTAAACCTGCACTAAAGGGAAAACACCTTTTTTTTACAAATGGAAAAAACATGTGCCATTATTGCTTGGTGATATCGAAATAATTATACACAGGATGGTAGCTTCAAAGTGAGATGTCTGCCATAAGTGTCCCTACAGTTGTGCTCACCAGATGTTTGTGGTGTGCTGGGAGAACGTTTTAGCCATTATTAACAGCAAGCTCAATGAAAGAAGAAGAAGAAAAGGAGGAGTGGATGGAGAGAACAAAGCACGAAAGATATCTCTCTGGAATGAAAAAGAGACAACAGTGTGTTTCTTGAATATCTTGAACTTAAAACAGTTTAGGACCATTTGTTCCTGAAAAAAAAAAAAGGATTTTATCCCTATTTGGTCATGAGAGGAGTGCATGCAGCACTGCACGAGGAAGTGTTCTCCTGTAAGGTGCTGGCATGTTATGAGTCTGACATATTTCCTGTGTCCTGGCTTTTATTATCTTTTATGATCCCTGTGGTGCTGCCTATAATAAGCCTCAGGATGGTGGTTAAAGTGTGCAACTACATGTAAAGAAAAACAAATCCTGTGCTTAGCCTGGCACATCATCACACATAGAGACAAGGTGAAGCAGAGAAATGGTGTCATCTGTTGTCTGTGTTCCAAGAAAATCAGCAGGGATACACTGGAGAAACACTGGTCCCAAAGACTTATCTTGCTGGAACATGCAGAGGAAGATCAAAACCCCAACAGAGTGGTAAACTGCTCTGGCAAACAGCTTTTGACAGAGCTTTCAATCATGCAGTGCTCAATCCCAGTGCATATGCAGAGCACAATTTCACAATACACAGCTAATTACTTATCCCACTGGTCTTAATAACTATAGCTAAATAACTAACTTTCTTAGTCTTATTGATTAGTTGGCTTAAATATGGATGCTGTCCCCTAACTGAACTTGTACATGCCTGTCTAATGCAGACACAAAAATATTACACTGTGAGTGGTTGGCTGTGTGTCATTTTAGAGCTGCATACTACAGTATACTAAAGTTTATCCACAATAACCAGTTTAATTGTTATCGAGACAATAGCTTAATCCATTAATTAACCAGCAAATTTAATAATCCTGGTGATTTGCTGTTACTACATATATACAACTGCACAGCCATGTTCAGCTCCTCTTCAGCCATGCTATTAACATATCCAGTAATATTCCACTGTCCAAACTAATTAGTGTGCACTGTCCTTTGTATTTATTGTCCTCGACTCATTCTGTCAAGCATTTGCACATTTAGAGTAGTCCTGTATACTGTGATACTGTGTTGTGTGTTGCACCATGGTCCTGATGACATTTTGTTCCAATGTTTACAAGTAATAGAGGAATAACAATAAAACCCATCTGACTTAACTTCATACCATGCTTAAAGAGGGGTCATGCACGCTTCACATTAATACAAGCAGATGTCTTTTTTAATATCGGATTTTGTAACTTGTTACTGTGAACATCAAAGTATAAGGGGTCAGGAAAACAGCTGAAGGATTCTTACTGATAGTTTTGTTTTTGGAAACACATGAAGTAAATTATTTGCTACATTTTTTTTTTTTACTTTTTTTACAATTAACTACTTATTACTCTGAGTAATCATGAGCTGGTCAGAGTTGTAGAAGTACTGATCATCACTGATGATCTACACAGTTACTGTATACATTTATTATACAGTTACTGAGCCCATTTAGCTTCCTGATTAGGGCACCAACCAATTCCTACCCACTAGCCTGCTCTCCTCAGTAGGAGAGAAACTTCTGGATTTCTGTGTGAGGATGAGTTGAAGGAAGCATTTGCCCATAATTATTGCTTTTAATTATTTTCCTAGCTAAAGCTACCTACTCAAGCAATTAAAGAATGAGGGATGAGCTGGCAAATATCAGATTCGCTGATGACCTCTGCAAGCCTGCAGGAACTGTGCTGATTAGAAAGCTGTTAATCAGGCGAGTCTGAGATGGGCCAGGCTCCGACAAAGCTGTCTCTGATGCTGAGAAAGTTTCTAAAGGTTATTCATAGGAAGAACAGAGACAGAGATCCTTTCTTGATCAACACCATCAGATTTGAATGTAAGACCAGCAGTGAAGCAGCGTTCTGGGGATTAAAGTGATGACACATGATGAGAGCACAAGGAGAGAGCATGGTCTTATTGCACCAGAGACACCGGTTTCACTGCTGGCTGACGGAACAGAGCATGATATTAGGTCAATGGACAGTCTATACTGTTCTTTTGTTCACTTATCACACTAAAAGATAAAAGTAGAGGTTTGGTTTGTTAATGCATTTATCTCTTCTGCCTCACTGTCAACTCTACTAACAAGAGCAGTAGATATCATCAGATAAAGAGCATAAATCAGAATAGAATGGAGGTTGGAATAAAATGTGGCATTTTGAAATCAGCAGTTTTCAGGAAGAACAATAAACAGTCCTGAGAAAATCTACATACTGACTATACTATGCTATGTATGATGCTATAAAAAGGCTCCTGATCTTTGTGGTCATGTAGGGATGTTCTGACCAAGAAAATAAACTCCACCTATTCAAGTGCTTCCAGTCCACATAAAATCAATTTGCAAGCTATGCCACTGCTTTTCCTAAAGTCTGCTTCCAATAAGACCCTATATAATAGACGGTGATTGCCTCTCTTTTCGCCATCTAACATTTTCCCTTTCTCTTTACTCCACTCCACACTCTTGTGCGAGTAACAGCCCTTGCTCGTGCTCACTTGGCCTGCTGTGTACATTCTTTCCATGTCTTGATTACGCCTCTTTGCCAAAGGTTTGGGCGTTTCTGTTTATATTTTGTATCTTATACTGCGCCACTGAGAGTCAAAAGAATGAAAGAATGTTGCACAATGAGCAAAGTATGAGGACAACAGAACATTAAACTATGTCCCAGTGCATCTGAGGGATTGGACTGGATGCATCAGCTGTGTTGATAAAGCTGTGCTCTTTCGCTTCCCGGCTGAGGAGAGATCAAGGACTGGGACCATCTGCTATTCCTTTACACGGATAAATGGGCCGCTGTGCTACAAGTGTTGTTGATCAGCAACTAACACCCCTTATCATCTGTGCACATGATTTAAAAGCCTGCTCCAACAAAGGTCCTTATATATCTCTCTCCCTTCTGTTTGTCCTAAGTAACTAAAAGTCACTGTACAGCATACTATACTATAACACTGTGTAAGTTTTATAACGAGCTTCATCACAGGGTTTGTGTTTTACATAAACTCCAAGGTCTGGCATAATAGGAACCTATAAAGTCCTTAAACCATTCAAATGGGACACAGAAAAGTGTTGATTATCATCCTATCTTAATGCCTAGCACTTGATATTGATTCAAATATCATGATCTTATACAAAGCTTTTTTTTTTTTTTTTTTAAATGTCCTAAGGATTATGCCATCTTGCTTGGTGTACACTTAGTAGACATAAATTCTCCAAAATGCTGTTATGTTGTACAGTGGGGTGCAGTGGTTAGCACTGTCACCTCACAGCAAGAAGGTTCTGGGTTCAAACCTGCCAGCCGACTGGGGACTTTCTGTGTGGAGTTTGCATGTTGTCCTCGTGTCTGCGTTGGTTTCCTCTGGGTGCTCTGGTTTCCTCCCACAATCCAAAGACATAAGGATTAGGTCAACTGGCTACTCTAAATTGCTCATTGAGAATGGCAGAGAATGGTGAGAATGTGAGCATGAATGGATGTTTGTCTCTCTGTGTTAGCCCCGTGATAGACTGGTGACCTGTCCAGGGTGTACCCCGCCTTCTGCCCAATGTCAGATGGGATTGTCTCCAGCCCACTCATGACCCACAATGGATAAGTGGTATAGAAAATGAATGAATGAATTCTTCCACCACACAATGTACTGCATTAACAGCAAGATTTAGTTGCTAAACAATTGTTATAGACAAAACAATGGCTTAATGATTAGAATTACTGTTTCACTATAAAATAGTGACAGAAAACAATATGATTCTATAAATTAAAATAATTTCATTTAATATTAATAATATTCCCAACAATCAATTCTTCTCTTTCCACTTTTAATGTGCTGCAACAGGTCAAACAGTATCTAATAGTAACTATTTTGTATTGGTTTAATACAGAATCTGATTGTTGTGATATTGTATAAGTGTGTGTGTGCGTGTGTGTATAGAATAGATTAAAATGGGTATGAACAGGGATCAACCAATCAGATTTTAGGGTCAAAACTGTTTTATAATTAGAAAGGGATTAACATTTGTGCATTTTTGTTTGATTTGATTCAATAAAAAGTAAACAAAATCCAACCTTATTAACCTTGTATAAATTTCAGGTTGGATCATGTTGGATATGGCTGGTTGTACTGTGATCCACAAAGTGTCTTTATCCACTGGGCATCATCCAGTGGTCATTGGCAGTTTTTTGCCTGTGTGATAAACATTTGACCCTTGAAACAGAAAACCATAACTTGGTAGAAGGTACAGCCAGCACGCCTAGCAACTATCATGCCTTAAACAATGCCACTTGATTTGTCCATTTCAAGACTAATTAGCACTAACTGATGCTAGAAACTATAACATTGTTGACTTGTTAGAACATGCTGTGTGTGTGAAATATTAAATATTACACAAAATATTTGATAGAAAATAGTGGGCTTTTGTATCATATTGAATATCACCCAGTGAGCCATCATTATAGATGGACTGCAAACTTTTTTTATGTGTGTGTAAGAATGTGTATGGATGTGCAATTTAATTGTCTTCTTTTACAAAGAGAATATGTATGTATGCTAGACTGTGTTCAGTTTCTAAATGATTCAGGTCTGTTTGCTCCCTCTTAAGAATCACATGTCATCCATCCAATTGCACAAGAGGAGCAAGTCTTACGTTACTTGAAAAACAAAGACCCCATGGCCCAGGTAATCCGTGAAGACTTATTTTCACTCTTGCGGCTACTCTACCATCCTTCACAGAGTGGAGTGTGCCAGGGTCATGGCCTGCATACTGCCATATTCACAGCATGAACCCTATTCATATAACATGCATAATGACGCATAATACAGCCCCCCTCTGAGTTATTCCAACAGAGTTAAAGCACCCAGGAGCTGAAACGCAAGCTCAAGTATTTTAGTTGTGTAAAACTGAGGCACAAATGTTGAAACATAAAACAACTCAATAATTTGTCTTGCTGAAAATTAGGGGGGAGGAGATTATAAAGTATGGTCTCTAAGCAGCATGATATCCAATATAACTAGTCACAAGCTGATGTTTAAATTACATTTTTAAAAAAGGCAAGAAATGATGAAAGGGATTCAAACACTTTTTGGCAGTCACTTAGGCCTGAAAAATCAATGTGATCAGTCTTATGACTGTGTTTTTTTCTGAACCATGTGGCCAGAGAATGTCTGAATGACAGAACACATCCTGTGACTCGTAATTCAATAAGATTTGTAACCATTTGCGCCACTAGGTGGGAATGATCCCAGACAGACTATGAACCAATTTCTCTCCAATTCTCAGGTCTATATGCTATCAGCTCCTGAGCAACCTTTTCCCCTAAATGACAGGAAATACAGCCTTCTTGATCCATCAGACTGCTAATGCAAGCAAGGGAAGTTTACTGATTTAAACTGATGGAGCTCTTGTATTCCAAGCAACACTGTTATGCAACACTTCAATTTTAAAACAAAGGCTTGCCATCATCTTTGGCTTAAAACCTTAGGACAATCTTGATAGGGTCAGATATTGTTTATGTTTCATAAATGAGGAGTGAGCTGCTTACAAACACCACAGGATACGGCTTTCAGAGCAGCCCCATTACAGTTCATGGGCACACCCTGAGAGGAAGGGGACTGTGTGAAGCCATTGTTTGCAGGAAGAGATTATTGGAGTCATGCCATATCTTCTGAGAATGTGAAAAAACCTCAAAAGCAGCATGAGACCAAATTAAAGACTGGGGTATGTACTAGAGAGGATGGGCTTCAAGCAACCAGCTTTGGGTGAAGATGGGCACCAGGGGAATCTTTGAATCTTGATGAACACCCTCTATGCCACCCACCTTGGGCATACATTGGAGCAGCACAAGCAGATTATCACCACAAACCAAGATTTACACAATACCACAAACAGACAATAAATCAATAGCAATAAATCATCCTCGGTGACAAATGATCTTTCTTCCTGGAAACCCTGGAATGAGTGACGGGCAACAAGCAACCAAACGAGCCTGAACACAGTCAATGGGACAAGGGCATAAGAGAGAAACTTTCAAATGGAGGACACTGAAATGATCGCCTGTCCTGCCTCTGACTTTCACTCTTAGACAGAACAGGGGGTAGAAACAGCAAACTTTCTAAAGTGCAGCTCAGCGCAGGACCATATGTCTAAATGAAACGTGTACACTTGCACCCACATCATGTAGACTCTGACAGAAGCCAGATTACAGTGTTGCTACAAATTACACATGCATGTGTTAGGAATTAACAACAGCCTTGCAAAATGAATGAGGCTTGAAACAAAGATGCTAATTAGCAAACACTAAATGCATCAAAAAGAACTGAAATCCTATAACTGTTGCACACCACAAACAAATTGCACAAAACTAAAGAAGTAAGAGTACATAATTAAATTATTTTGTTTTATCATGCTCTTACAGCCTGCGTTGGAGTGGAATAGACCACCCTTGACTATCTGTACTAGAATTGTAAGGAGGAGCCCAAATACAGGAGACCTTGTTGAGTACAACACCCAGGCACACATAAGCCCAAATGTATCATACTGTCATTTTGGAGGAACCCACCCTTTGGAGAATATGTCTACCTAAATTCACTAGCTATATTCTAATTGTTTTCACATCTGGTACGGGCTTCTAGGCAACACCAAAATATGAAGCCACATAAATAAATCAACTCCGTTTGCTCCCCAGGTGAGGACGAGACCAACCATTATAAATGAGGAAACATGCTGAAAGTGCATGCCTAATGGCTGCATAAAGAGCTGAGGGGGTGTCAAAAACATGTGGGCTGTAAATAAAGTGAAATAATGCCTGTGCACTGTTCTCATGCCAGCAGAAGAAAGGAGGCATCTGGGCTTTGGTTTGAGCTGAAGAAGGGCAAAAATGTGGAACAACAGCCATAATCGTTCATTTCTTCTGCTTTTGACACACCTTTTGGCTTGGAAGTGAAATCTTGCAATATATCCAATAGATTGTTTGTTTTTCTCATTACTTGTGTAAGACCTAATACTTGGGTAAGTATTAATATGAATGTACATCATAGGTGTTAGCATTTTATAAAAATAAATCAACATTTTTTTCAGTGCTTGTTTTCTTTGATAGGCACCTAAATGCGTATCAGTACCAAAGAAGACCAGCCGTGTTCAACAGGCACATAAATGCACACATGCATGTCCTCCACCCATCCAGAACTCACATGTGCTTCACAGCAAGGACAAGCTGAATGAGAATCAGCCATTCCTCCACAGCCGTTTTCCAACCAAACCCAGTTCTGAGTCACTGTCATGTCTCCAGAACCAAACACAGTTCTGAGTTACCATCCTGAATCCATGTTCTTCTTGGCTTGAAAAGTTGCATCTTTGGATGTAGATCCAGCATCATCTTCCCTGTGTACGGCTCCTGCGTGGCCATGCAGGGGTCAGAAAAACACTATGTTCGATTCGACGAAAGCATCGGAAAGAAAAATATGCTTGGGACAGCCAAATTCAGGAGGCTGCTGGCACATGGCATAGCTCCTTGCAGTGTTCATCACATCAGGCAGAACAGGGAGCTGCATCCAGTTCCACCAAGAAGGAAAAGTTATAAACAGAGAGGTCGTAAGTCTCTCAATAGCTGTGACTGCGCCTAAAAAAACCTAGTCTCTGAGCCGGCAACATGGGGTTTAGGAAAAGGACTGAACCACATTTAGACACAATGTGCACAATGTCCAATGCCAGGCCAAACAAGGGCAAACATTTATATGGATGGAAAACAAAACAGATATTGGAGTTGGAGACACAAAATAACTTTTTGCAAGACTTGTTGTGGTGTGCCCATGTTCTCGTAGCATCTGCTTAGTACAATTGAGATCGTCAATCCTGCATGCAACCTAGAGTATTATAAAAGTAGACTGTGATTGCTCACTGGGTTGACATATCATTACTTTGATAAAAGCTATGTAAGAGGGACACACAATAATAACATTGTGATTAATGACAGTACAGCTTATGCCATTTTTACCCACAATGTAGAGACTGCCAAGACACAATTATTATAACTGCATACCATGTGCCCATAAACACATTCCCAGGGACTTTAAACATTTATAGGCATTTACACCAAACTATTTTTGTGAAGTCATACATTGGCTGTGTGAAAACTATGTGAAAGTGTTTGGAGTAGATGAGAGCAGAGGGCAGACAGATCCTATAAATAGAATTCACAGATGTTAACACACATTATAGATGAAAACAGAAATAAAGCAGTCATAGCATAGGCATTCCGGAGTCCCTGTGTGCTACCAAATATGGCTTAAATTTTATGTGTGTCAAAGATACTGTATAAAGCAGCAAGGAGTATGGAAAACTAGAGGTTCTCTCCATAAATAGTTTCTCATGAAGAACGACCAAATTAAGATGCCAATTCAGAAAAGTTTCAGAGGCACAGAAGTGATTTGTGACATTCACTGAACTATAGTTTGCCTCTGAGCGGATGTTATCTTCCCTGTTTTAATTCATACAAATCTATCCTGTATCCTCTGGCTCCTGGCTCACTGAAGTGTTGTGAGTCCTATGAATAATTTAGCCTCCCACTTAACCCATCTTACCTTCATTTTATGATCGCACTGAGACCATTGAAGCTTTTGGAATTCAAATCATGTCAGACTTACTGCAACACAATCCAAGCCAATAATTAATGGACTCAGCATGAACTGCTCTGTAATGCATCCATCCCCACCTGCAAAAGTCGGCTAAGCTTTCATCAGAAGTGGGAAACACTCACATGGAGTGTAGACCCACAGAGGTGTGTTTGAGGTGCTGGGAAAAGCCTGTCTGTCTGCCTAGAGCTGTGTAAGCTGCATTGCAGGACGCTGTCTGAGCCAGGTCTTATCTTCCAATCCTGTTCTTGTGGCATGGTCTCAGAAGAGCCCCATTAAAGACCTTTTACCTTTGTGGAAGACTGCACAAACGACTCCACAATGAGAAAGTGTGTATCTATAAAGGAGTATGATAATGTTGACAATGTTTGCACACTCTGAAATATAGGTACAGGAAAGAATGAGACCAAAGATGTTTGCGCAGTCAGAAGCACAAATACAGGAAACAGTAAGATCATAGACTGGTCATCTTTCATCTTCCACCTTTTAGTGCTAAACAAACTCCAAAGACATTTGTATCTGATGATGTCATACCTGAAATCAGGTGCTGTTTGCCCTTTTTTTTCCCTGCCTGCCAGGGGACCAGTGCCAATCATCACCTCTGTCAAATGGTCTGAGATTTTGTTCTTAGCAGCAGAGGTTAGACAGCGGCCATTTGCGAGACTTATCCAAATATGGAAGTAGAGATTTATATGACGGTCAGTGAAGCCGTCATTCATTCATTCATTTCCTATAGCGCTTATCCATTGAACCTGCTTGTTGTGAGGCAACAGTGCTAACAGCTGCACCACCGTGCCACCCCAGTGAAGTCTTCATCTGACTGCAAGATTTATGAATGTTAATATGTAAAACATTATGTATGACTCAAACTCTAAAGTAAAAAACTGAAGAGCTGGAAATGAATTTCTTTGGCATATGGTTTACAAAAAGACCTTACTTTATATTAAGTATAAAGCAATACTCTAATACCTGTGGTATTACCAATTACCAATAGGTGACATTATTGTATCTATTAGGGATGCTGTGCATTGTTACAGATAGAATGCAGTACATGGATTCACATCTTATGTAAATAGACATGGATATCAACTTCAGTATTTAAGTAAGGCTTGACGTTTTAAATCCTAACTTTTATATAATTCATGTACCATATTTGTGTCCTAACATCCAAACCCAATCAAATCAGATGAATCAATCTGTAAATTGACACATAATTACAGAGTTCTACATTTTTATGTACAATTATAATTTAAAATAAGTGTACAGAAAGAAAACCTTATTTGAAAAACCAACAGTTCATACAAATGTAATTTCCCCCTACTCTGTAACACCTGAAATAGACCCAATGTCCTGTTACTGTCCAGATATGCTTATAAATGCATCACATGAGCCAAAACTGCTGATACATGTGTATTTTCATAAGATGTGCTAATGCAATACATCTGTAACACTACAAGCATCCTCAGTAGTTACATTATAGCTGTCTGTATAATATATGCCTAACTACATACTAGATATTACAGATACTTCATATAAAGTGGGATAAAAAAAAATAGCTTTACACAGTATAATTGAACAGTCATCGTTCACAGCATTGGCTTTATCAGTCCTTAAGAATTTAGCATTAAACTGGCCCGAAGATATTAAGATATGGAACAGTCTTGAATCTTATGCCAGAAATTCTTCCATGTGGGAAGTTATTACAAAACAGAGCTCGACTAACTTCAGCCTTCATTTACAGTTTAATCAAGGAGAGCTGCAGCATGATGGGTCTGTCCTCTCTGTTCATATTCCATGACGGAAACAAGACACTGTTCCCAGCCAGCACAGAGAGGAAGGGAACTTCCCTGCCTTGCATTATTCCTCAGCACAGCTGAGCTTCCTTCAATTCACTCTACTTCACCTGATAGGACATAATTTCCCCCTTGTTTTTGTTGTGTTCAGAGTGTGTTGGGATGATAAGGTTTTCAGGGGTAATAACTAAAACTCTCCTTATTTCAGGACAACATCCTGACAACATGTGTTTGTTTAGTGAGTTGTATGTTCATGGGAATGTGTTGCTAGTTTCCGGAGATCTGCGTGTGTATACCAGGCACATAATTTAGCATGTAGTTGATGGACACACCCCTTCATAGCTCTGGAATTTCCTGTGGATGCAGAGAGTGGCAGAGCCATAGGTAGGGCTAAGTGCCCAACACATAGTATACACACACACCCACACCCACCCACACACACACACACACACACACCATCTGCAGTAATGTGTGCCAGATGGGGCCAAGTGATGGAAGGGTGGAGGGTTGGGCTGACTTGCTTCATTCATTCCTCAAATGCTCAAATATTCCCTCCTTCCTTCCACTCCACCCTGCTCTCCCCAATAAACTAAGCCAACCCCCCCCACTAAATATCTTCCTCTCACACAACTCACTCTCTCTCTCTCTCTCTCTCTCTCTCTCTCTCTCTCCCTCCCACTATGCCACTGCTCACAACTGCCCATTGGAGACATATCAAGGACTGTAATCTTGCACTAGAAAATGGTCAGCCAAGTTAAATATGGCATAACATACAACTAAACATGTCCTGTGACAGGGGACATTTGTTTAGTGATTTGTAAGATGGCTAGGAAACAACTGGGCCTCTATTCCTGCCAGAGAGTTGTCATTATTATCAAGGCAGACATTTCCTCGATGATAAGATTTGTTTGGTTTTCAAAGAAAAATGAACAGGATTAACAAAGTAACACAACTTGTATTAGGAACAACCTTTTTTTTTTCTTTAGAAGAGGAAATTTTGAAGAAACATGATCAGGAAAAAACCTCCATTTATCTTGAACACTTAATAGTGCTTTGATTTAGGATTAGAAACCTGATATTAATAAATACTGCTTTATATTACACTTTCCTTAACTAACATTATTTTAAGTTTGTTAATGCTAACAAATATATAATGTATCAAAGTGATTACCTTTTTCTAAATAATGAAAAAATAAGCCAAAAAAAAGAATTTTCATTTACCAATATTTATTCAATCCCTGATTAATGATAGTCCATATGTTCTAACATGTTAATTCCCTAACATGAACCAATGGCTTATTATATTATTGAAATTCAGCAAAAATTCCTATTAAGAGATGCCGAATGGTGGGTGCCAATATTTACACCTAAGTTCAATTAACCATTAACATACATAATGTCATTTAATATATGTTAATGTATTTTGACTTATTTTTAGCTACAGAATGCAGACAGCCAGATGCTTAGAGTCAGATCTTTTATTTATATTATTTATATAATACCCACACACACACACACACACATTAT
>JAOTRR010000055.1:24150666-24165570 GCA_028570945.1 Gogo arcuatus
GTGTGTGTGTGTGTGTGTGTGTGTGTGTGTGTGTGTGTGTGTGTGTGTGTGGCTCTGGATTAATGAGTGCAAGGACATTAATTTAATGAAAAGAAAAGTGCTTTGTCGCCCTCTATGATAAGGACAGCAGAGAACGACATTTCCTACTATTAAAATGCCAATACCCCATGACTGATCTGTCGCTTAAAGAGAAATGCTTGCTAAGATCATCTTGCGACTGCCATCTTGCTGCATCTCTACAGACAGCTGGCAAGAGGAAGCTCTTACATTTTTTAATTACTGAAAGTGCAGTTGCCCTTTCTTGCTCTCACTCTAATTCACTTTCTTACTATCTCCTCCATTCCATCATTCTCTCTCACTCTCTCTCTCTCTCCCCGTCCATCATTCTCTGTCTCCCCCTCTTTCTCTAATACAGTGCCATTGAGTATCATTGATTTGATTCCAACTGTGCTTAAAAATCATTGATTTAATCAAACAACAACTGACCAACAATTTGTAAGGAAACATAATATTCTACAATGATTTGCGACAGCATCCCATTAAAATTCCATCCGCATTAGGTATAAAGGTTGGAAGGTAAATTGAGATTCTGTGATTGTTTTCAGGGATTTTTCTGCTACATGCCCTCACATGAAATGCCTTTTTTCTTAATCATAAATAACCTTCTTATAGTACCTGATGAATGCATCTCAGTATGCAATAGGTAAAGCGGAAAATATTTAATAAAAAAACATGAGATGGATTAAGTAAGAAATAAAATATGACAGGGCATGCTGTCACACGAAAATAATCAACAAAGGGGTGCGGTGATGCAGCCCCTGATTATTTTCCCATAACAACACATTGTAAAGTATACCACAGCAATTTCCCAACAATTATTTTTTTACGAATTAAAGAACTACATGTTCTACATGTACTTTTTATCAGAGTTCCATTTATTGTTGTATGTTGTCTGTATCATTTTTGTTATAGTCAGTATAAACAGCTGTTCTCTCACCAGCACCTCTTTTTTTTCACTGTCTTGAATTTAATAAGACAAAAAAATGCAGTTGTGTTGTGATAAACTAGAAAACTTAAAGTCCCATGGCCAGGAGACTTTCTTGTGTTGGAAAACTTAGGAGTTACAGCTTTACCTGTTACAAAAAGATACCACTGGAGAGTCCTCCAATAAAAGGCTAAATAAATGTCTCCTCCAAGAAAACATCACCATATCAACAATTAACCTTTTTTTTAATCAGTTTATGTGGAGCAGCTATACAGAAAAGATAACATATAAAAGTGCTTTAGTACAACCTTACAGCTAAAACAACTGTCAAGACTGGTGTTATAGAAAATAAATCAGCATCTTCTGACCAATCAGAATCGAGCATTCAACAGACCTGTGGTAAAAATTCAATAGAATATAATATATAGAATAACACGACTCTTCACATGTGTATGACCCCTGATTAGGCTTAGATCATGAGCACTAGCATATGCACATCAGTGAATATGGAGCAGTTAAGCCAATTCAACTGGCTGTCCTGATATCGAGCCTTGCTTAAAGCAGGGCCTAGTAATATCCTGGTTCAGACTCATAAAGATGTCTGATTTGCTTATCTCTCTCTCTTTCATCTCTTTCATCTCATTCTGTATACTCATGTAATCTGGTTCCGTAGCTGAATAGGATGTATCATACTATTCAAGGATGCCACAAGCTAACACTGATAAAATAATTCACACAATACACTGTTACAGTATATACTACATACACCTTTGTTCTCCAGGGTATAGATAAATGTAGCCTCAAAGGTACTTTTTTTTCACAGGTTTCTCAAAGGTTTTGTATGGTTACTAATTCTACATTACAAATTTGGTTTCACTTGGAACCTTTTGTGAGGGACAAACAGTTACAAAGTTCCCTCAGATGGATAAACCAAAGCCTATTTAAAGTGCTACTTAGAACTTTTTTTTTTATTAAGAATGTACAACAGTGGTCCTTAAGATCCAATTATGTACTTTAATAAAGAGCTCCAGGGGTCCATGAAGCATAAACAGCGTGTCATGTCCACACTCGGAACGTGCAGCGTGCACCTCGGACTGCAACTCGCACGCAGCGTACCCTGTGTCTGATGTTATCAAGCCTTGACTGCTGTTTTGCTACTCTGGTTTTCAACTTTGTTTTCTGTTTTCACGACCACACATTGCCTAACCTTTGATATCCTGTTTGTGCCTCACCTGAACTCTGCCTGTTTCTGTTAATGCTTTTTGCCTCATGTTTTGGAACTGTTTGCCAGTGTGTTTCAATAAAACTCTTCCTGCACTTACATCCATCTACTGCCCATAACATGACAGAATAGTTCGCCAACTACATGGATGTAGCGGAAGAGAGACGGCATGCTGAGCAACACCACACCATGCCAGTGGCAGAGAGGGAATGACCCCTAGAAATTTGGGGGGGGGGTGGCTGATACTCGTAAGGCTGACACAGCGACAGATGGGGAGGCCTTTGCTCCAGAGCTCCCTCCTAAGGCTGATAGGGCGGCCTTCGCTACAGGCTCCAGGGAGGACACCATCACTCTGCTGCCAGGCTTCAGGGAGGGTGCCATCGCTCCGCCGCCAGGCTCCAGGAAGGATGCCGTTGCTTGAACCATACCATACCATAGGCCTGCCAACTGCCCAGCTCAGCTCAAGTATGTTCCTCCATGCCTCAGAAACCATGTGATCACATGGGCTCACACCTCACCAGCCACGGGCCATTTAGGCATTAAGGGCATGTATCATCTCCTCAAGGCCAAACACTGTTGGCCCTACATGCTAATTGACATGCATAATTATGTTTTGTCCTGCGCCAAATGTGCCCGTACTAGTAAGCCAGAGCACATGCTCATGTCCATGTTGATGTCTGTGCCCAAGCCTATGTCCATGCCTGTGCCCAAGCCCAGGTCCACGCCTGAGTCCACGCCCATCTTAATGCCAGAGTCCATGCCAAGGTTAGAGTCTAAGCCAGAGTACAAGCCCATGTCCATGCCTGAGTCCATGCCCATGCTGAGGCCTGAGTCAATGCACATGCTGACACCAGGGTCCATGCCCATGCTCAAGCCCAGGTCCATGTCCATGCTGACACCTGAGTCAATGCCCATGTTCAAGTCCATGCCCATGCTGATGCCAGGGTCCATGCCCAAGCCCATGTCTATGCCTGAGTCCATGCCCATGTCTGGGCCCATGACCATGCTCAAGCCTATGTAAATGTCTGAGTCCAAGCCTGAGTCGAAATCCTTGCCCAAGTACATGCCAGAGTCCATGTTCTTTACGAAATCCATGTCTGAACCTTGGCCCATACCCTAGCCCAGCTCCATGTCTGGGTCCATTCCTGCATCCACACCTCCGTACCAAGCCAAGCCTAAACCCAAGACTCCACCTGCATCCACGCTTCCATATCAAGCCAAGCCTGAACCCAAGACTCCACCTGCATCCACGTCTCCATACCAAGCCAAGCCTGAACCCAAGCCTCCGCCTGAGCTCATGTTTCTGTGCCACATCTTTCCGGAGCCAGAGCGGAGCTCCAAGGGGGTTTCATCCAGCTCTGGGTCCTCTTCCCCGGGGCTGACCAAGGAGGTTTTTAGCTCCCAGAAGGAGCTCTTTGGGGGAGGTTCTGTCGCGTCCGCGCTCAGAATGCGCAGTGCACACCTCTGACTGCAACTGCTGCTGATCAGAGTGCAATCACAGAGTGTATATATAAGGACTCTCAGAACACACAGACCTTGTGAAGTATATGCTCTGTACCCTGTGTCTGACGTTAACAAGCCTTGACTGCTGTTTTGCTACTCTGATGTTTGACTTGGTTTTCTGTTTTCTTGACCACACATTGCCTAACCTCTGATATCCTGTTTGTGCCTTGCCTGAACTCTGCCTGTTTCTGTTAATGCTCTTTGCCTCATGTTTTGGAACTGTTTGCCAGTGTGACTCAATAAAACTCTTCCTGCACTTATATCCATCTACTGCCCATAACATGAAACAGGGTGTCTGTGATTTTATTGTACATTTTGTTACAGTGGTAGAAATCACAACACATCATTAAATTTATTGTTCAGTCCTTATTATTATTATTATTATTATTATTATTATTATTATTATTATTATAGTTATTAGTCTATTTGACTGCTCACTTTAAATAAGTGCATTTAATCCAAACGTCAATAACTCAAAAAAAACTTGGAGGGTCCAAAGTGCTGGGAAGTCATAAAGATATATGTCATCAAACCAGAGCTGCTGGAGCATGGCCCATGCAAAAGATAATAAGGATTATAGGAAGCTTATCTGGGAATTTGCCCATTGCCCTATTAACCATATTCACCAAAATGCACTGCTGTCTCTGTTTGAATTACGATAAGCACATGGATCACCATTGGTACTGAAGGTGCAAGGGGATGGAGTGTGCATGTAATATTTTCTGATTCTACTCGGTATATGCCATCAGTGGAGGAGCCAAAAGCCCAACAAGCAAATATAGTGCCAGAGCAGTGATCAAAGAAGCATAAGCATCAATGGAGAGAAGGGGTGGTGGCATACTAACCATGAAAAATGCAGATAAAATTATGGAGACAGACCACTACGTTGTTGGTCTTGTTGGTCACTAAGTAATCTCCTTGGTCATGCACATTTATAAAAAAGGTTAAATTTAAAACCTTTATGAGTTGCTCAGTTATCCCTCTAAAGCAGGGGCATTTGTAAATTTGTAAAGGTCCAGTTACATAAAATTCTTTGTTCCGGATAAGCACCTAGCGTGACTGAATGGTGAGAGCAGTTACATTTAATGCTTAACCATTAACCATTAATTCATGGTTATAAATAAGACCATTTGAACTGGTTATGTTTTTGTTCACAGTGAGGCTTCACTTTACCACTTTTGACTTGTGCCACGGTCTCTGAACAGATAAGACATAGCGTTATGTTGTCAGTTTGCTAATCTGACTTCAGAGGGTACATGAAATTAAAAATCAAAATCTGTGAAAACCCTTCATTTTTTTATTTAAAATTTCTAGCCATGTATCTAGTTGGTTCACCTTCATCTAGCTAACTGACATAAATGCATGTGATTGGATAAGGCACAACTGTGGACCTGCTGTAGAAGCTGCACTGGTTCATTTTTTAATACAGCCATTTTTTCATATGTTTATTGCCTCTATTTTGTATGTTTATTGCTAGGCAATATAGCTGTTACAATAAAAAAAATACTTTGATGAAATGTTTCATTTCAGTTGTTATTGATTTTTTAAATTATTATTAGTGGGCCAATGCCCACTAGACAGCTCTCCCCATCATACAACAGCTACCAACCAGGGAGGGGGAGGCTATCACATGCTTCCTCCAAGGCATGTGATGCCAGTTGAACTGCCTGCTCATGCAGTGTAACATACTCAGAGGAAAGTGCTATCCACCCACCTCCACACACATGAGCTCAGAGACACCCATGATTGGCTACCACCACTGTAATTGACAAGGGAGAGATTATGATTATAGGCCAATTTTGTGTTCTTGAGCTCCTGAATACATATGGCTGTGGAAACATCAGGATTTGAACTAGCAATCTTCAGGTGATAAGGCAAACACTTTTCTGTTGCACCACTCAGAGCCCAATTATTGATCATTTTTAATGACCTATTTTTAATAATAACCAGGAGAAAAAAGGTTGAATTTAAACACTTTACTTTTATAAACAATTTCCTCATCGTCTGCACTAATTTTCTCACTCCACGCTGTTTCTGTTCTTGTGTCACCTGTCAGTGGTGCAACTGAACAATACACCTGGTAAATGCTTAGTTGTTTGCGTGTTCTATTATCAAGGGATATGATAGGCTGCTTATGAGCCAGGGAGGGAGGAAGCTTGGGGTTTATTTGTACAACAAAACTTTGCATAATCGTTACGTGCTTTCCTGGCGGTTTGCATTTATTGCATTTAAGTGAAACTATTAAACATTCTATCTAACAATTTTCTTACTGATGTTGATGAATTGTCTATCACTATCATTTTATCGCCCAGGCTTAATTCTGATACAGTTTATCAAGTACTTGGTTCAGTCCTCTGAAATACTTTGCTTGTTCTGCATCTGGTCCATGGTCCACCAGTTGAAAACCCCTGCCATAAAGTTCTATGTAGAACCCTAGTGCAGACTGTCTTTCTATCAGGAAGTGTTCCAAGAAGAATCTAAGAAGAACCATAGAAGCTATATTAAAATATGTTACCCAAGTAATAAAGTAGATAAACAATCATAAAAATACTCATGTCCTGAGTACAGCATAACTTGCAAAGGGTTATAATCCTTATAACCCTAACCTAATTTTCAATTCTGCTTATCTATTGTGGGTTGCAGGGAAGCTGGAGCCAATCCCAGCTGGTGAGAGGCAGGGTACACCCTGAGCAGGTCACCAATCCATCACAGGGCCAACACAGAGAGACAGACTGCCATTCACAGACACACATGGGTAATTTAGAGTAGCCAATTGAACTAATCTGCATGTCTTTGGGAGGAAACCGGAGCACCCGGAGAAAACCCACACAGGCACGAGGAGAACATGCAAACTCCACCCAGAAAGGCACTAGTCACCCACAGGGCTCAAACCCAGGACCTTCTTGCTGTGAGGCGACAGTGCTGCACCACCGTGCCGCACCACCGTGCCGCCTCCAACCTAATTTTATACATATGAATGTGAGTTGAGGGTTTTATATCAATCCCAATAGCCATTTACCGATTAAACTTACAGTCAGTCCAATAATGTTATGGCAATCATGTCAAAGTCCTGATGAACAGACTCCTAAATATCATTTATCATACAGTGTCATGGAAATAGTGTTTGCCTGGAAATGCTGATGAAGGAATATCACAAGTGCCAATAAAATAACAAAACATAAATAAATAAAATCTCAAGTGTAAATAAACACTGAAATGAAGAGCTTTAACTTAGAGAGACACCTCTGCCCTCAGAGCCTCTAAATGCTGTGTTGTGGAACAGGTGCAAGCTTACCGTCTCCTTTCTGGAAACCCTCAGAGGAAAAAAACAGAAGAACAGAAACTTCCACCAGCTGAAAAGCGAAGTCAAGCACCAATTCAGACGAGTCATGCCTGCATGCACCCAATTTTTCTCTTTCACCTCAGCAATCCAAACACGTATGCTCAATTCAATCCCCCCACCACTGCTTTAGAAATGCATCTGTGAACGAGCCCACAGAATGGCTCAGTCCTTCTCCCCATATACCATAGAGCGATGCTGAGAATGCTAAAATCAAACACTGAGAAGCTGCCTGAGATTCAAGTGTGGCTGAAGTCCACAGAATCCTCTGCAGCTGCACTGAGCATCCCAAACAGGGTCTCTACTGCTGAGCCACGGCTACTGCGGCATGAGGAACACAAGAAGGAGGGAGGGGAGAGAGTAATAAAGGGGGCAGGGACAATGCATGGAGTACCTTAAAGAATAAAATCTCCACAGGCAAATTACATCAAGACTAAAATGGCGTACAGTAGGACATTATGAGGACTGCATGACCTGGACAGCAGGGACAGTGAAAAGAAGGTAACAGAGAGTGGAACAGGTGGGTTCAAGTGAATTGAGCCACTGTAGATCCACAACACTGCAAAAAATGATCAAATGTACTGCACAAACTAATGTAATAAAGTAAAATCTCAAGGTTTATAAAAACAATTCTTACAAGTACCATTTATTTAAAAACTGAACCCTGCTCATAGAGAACATATGACTGGGAATTCAATAATTGTCCATAACACAAGGTCACAATGTCCTTAAGATAAATATCTCAAATATGCATATAGATGCAAATCGTTTTTATATTGCACAAATGTGGAAGGAAAAAACACATTTAAATTTATATCCTACATAGCATAATCACAATAACGTCCCTGATGGCACACTAGTCCAAACCCTGCAGAACATGACTGCACTGAGTCCTTCTGAAGTATACTACTATGATTATAAGGACAAAGGTTTTTTTGTTTTGGGGATTTTTTTTGCCTGTTCCTGATGCCCCAGGAGTCCTCTCTCAGTTTGACTAAAAGCTTAGATTAATCTAAGAGACTACACAATCAGGGCAGGCTGATATTGACCAGTGCAGTGCTGTAATGGTTGTTCATGAAGAGGAGGAGAGGAAGTGGCTTACAGAGAACTGACTGGAATACTAAATCTCACAGTGCTGTGTTTGTCAGTTTCCTGCTCTGATGCTCAAAGTGCTGCTCAAATGGGGTACTTTTCTAGCAAACAAAGTGCAAAAAAAAAAGCTAGGAGACGCAAGTAAGTAAAAATGTTAAGATATTATCTTATCATGTATTACTATAGTCAATGTTCAAACTGTAAACCATTTTTGGTGGGTGGTGGGTTAAAACAACAGAAGGATGAGGGGTATAGCTACATCGACTATATACTTGATTCCCAGCTTAGTTAGCAAGGTTTTGCTAGCTACCATTAGACCATGGTTTGATTTCCTGGACCAGCAGGCATGGCTGAAGTGCCTGTGAGCAAGGGACCTAACTCCCAGCTGCTCCCTGGGCACTACAGCACAGTTGCCCACTGCTCTGGGTATGTGTGCTCACATCGCCAGATGGGTTAAATGCAGAGAAAGAATTGCACTGTGCTCTAAAGGTACATGTGACAAATGAAGGCTTAAAAAAATTAAAAACCACATGCAGTGTATATTAGGGTTTGCATAACTATTAAATTCTGACTAGTCAACAGTTGTAATTTAAATAAGCATTGGCCTACACTACTAAACAGTGGATTAGTGCAGTAAATACAGTACATCATATAAAGATATATAAAGTGAAAACATTCCATTAATGCAAAATTTAATAAAAATGTTCTTAATAAAGTAGCATAGCCTTATACAATGTGCAGCTGACTAAAAATGTTGTTTCATCTGGTCTGAAATATTACATTTAGATAACTTTTTTTTATCATCTGTCTGCATTTATTTATATATCTAACTCCCTGGGTTTTTTTCCACCATCTTAACTAGTTAACATCCTCACAGCGGAGACTAGTGAATGTATTAGTCTAATCGACTCGTCTATGGAACTTTATAGTGTTGCAGCTTAACAGTACATACAGTTGAATAATTTCTGTTAGCTATTCTTCTTCCTTCAATCTTTCTATTCTACTCTCAGACCCAAGGTGAATGGTGTTAATCATTAGAATTGATAACAATGCATAAAAAAATGAATGACCTTCATTTATGGCACTTCAAAGGCTCATAAAAATACTGATGTAACACTGGGAGAATTTGAGTGTAACACCACTGATCTCAGCAGTTAAACACCACATGCATCTCATATAATACACCGACGTACAGAGAGATGACATGCAAACAAACCTGGAATCAAACACCATAATTCTTCAGCACAAGTATGTTCTATAGTTTACACTACGTTTATTTTAATTTTACTCTATTTACTCTATTTACATTTCTTAACCTATATTTTTATTTTACTTTACTATCGAGATGTAAATTATGTCTTTATTTAAAGATATTTTAATTCATTTCTATCCTGTGGTTATCTGTGTTACTTTTTCTTTCTACTATTTTATCTCATTAGTATTTGTCTATTTAATTTTTATACTCTATTTTTATTTTAACATTCCATGTTCCTTTTATTATTGTTTCACTGTACAGCACTTTGGGGCAACACCTGTTGTTTGTTAAATGTGCTCTAGACAGTAGAAGTTGACTTGACTTGACTATAGAAATAGTATAACAGGCACAGTTAAGTGCTTTTACTCTAGAGTTTTGGGTGATGGGATGGGTGGTGTTAGTGTTTGAGGTGGGTGATAAACTGCCTTGAGTAAGCTGCTGCTTCAAAAAGCCTTAAACAATAGCTGAGAGACAGATTTTTGGAGAGCGTTGTGACAGGGTGTGACTAATATGGCAGGAGTGTCTGAAGGAGATAGAGAAGGTCTGGGTCTGTGCCAGTAGCAGCACCAACATCTTCAAAGCTATGAACAATCCACATACTGCTGAAAAGGGTAAGATATGGAAATAAACAACAGGTTCCCAAAATCAAAGAAATATCAGGCAGAACGCATATAATGGAATGTTCGTGTCCTATTATGCTGATCTTGAACACTGAGCGTTAGCCTAAAGAAGAAAAAAATAGACTAACATGATTCTGACTAATCCCTGCAGTGCAGTATGTGGAATTAGTTCCACTGGAAAAGAAGCAGCTCAATAAATTTCCATTCTGTGGAGCATCTGGGGAATCATCAATCAAGCACCATGTCTTTACCTAGTGTGTGCATGTGTCAGTCATAAAGCCATACAAGTTATGGTTCTTTCTGATATAAAGGGAAGTGAAAGCAGACACAGCCATTAAACATGTGTGAACCCTGGCCTGGGTGGATCCCTGCTCTCTATCCTGTTTTTCTTGCCTCCCCTGGTTTTCAGGAAACTTTACACACTTTAAGCCAAATGATGGGAGAAAAATATGAACAGCTCTGTTGTCTATTTTAATGGCTGGAAAATGTGACACACCTTCCTGCTTAATGGATCATTCCAGAAAGGACATCAAAGTGAGCACGTAGTACTCTGTGACATCTCTCATAAGCACTAAGGACAAAATGATCAGCACTTTTTCCAATGACTTTTGATATGACAGGGTGTGGAAGGCATATGCCTCCTACCCTGAAAAAATAATTTTAAAAAACATACAAATAAAATTTCATTGTTTGATTTTAGAAACGCTGCTGTTCTGGAATGTTGGAGCACAGATTGAGCGATTGTTTCAGAAGCATTGTGTGGAGGATAATCAGAGGAAGGTGGTCATTTGGAGAAGCAGCAGAGGTTGCAGCTGTTAAGTGAATCAGACAGGCAACAGTAGCTGAGGAGACGTAAATAAAAAAGATAAAGCCAATACTGGTTCAGAAACATTTTCAAGAACACAAGAACTTTATGCATGTTTCCACCTGGACTCAGTTCACCTTCTGATTCTGGGACAACAGTTTCAGGAACCTTTTTTACTGCCTGCTCTAGGTACAATATACACAGAAGCTATTAGGGTGGAGCTATTGGGTATTTTCACATGCCAGACCTAGCGGATCTAGGCGGAGGTTTGGGCTCCTGTTGGGCTTTGAATGGGAGCGAGGACACAGGTGGAGGCTTTGGTTCAGGCTTGGACTCCGACTGGGTCATGGATGCAGGTGGAGGTTTAGGCATGGGTTCAGGCATAGACTCAGACATGGGTATGGGCTTGGGCATAGGCCTGGACGTGGGCTCGGGCATAGGCCCAGATGTGGGTTCGGGCATAGTAATGGACGTGGGCTCAGGCATAGGCATGGACATGGGCTCAGGCATGGGCTCAGGCATAGGCATGGACATGGGCTCCGGCATGAGCAAGCATTCAGGCCCGGACTCTGAGGCAGGTCTAGGCTTTGTTTGAGTGACAGTCTCATCCTTGCTGAAGCCCAGCGGCGGGGCAACGATGTCCTCGAAGCCTGGCAGTGAAGCAACAATGTCCTCGAAGCCCAGTGGCAGAGCGAAGAACTTGTCCCTGCTGAAGCCAGGTGGCAGAGTGATGAGATCTTCGAAGCCAGGTGGAGGAGCGAAGAGCTTGTCCCCGCTGAAATCTGGAGCGGAGGCCACCCTGTCAGCCTCTGGAGGGAGCTCAGGAGCAAAGGCCTCCCCGTCTGCCGCTGCATTGGCCTCTGGGGTATCAGCCCCCCAAAAAAAACCTTCTAGGGGTTCCTCCTTCCCTAGAGCCTGGAACAAGTACATTAGCATAGCGCTGAATGAAATGAAGTTTTGGAGGCATGGGTGTTCCACCATCAGTAGGTACTCAGCCCACCGGCATGCTCACCCAGTGAGCCAGTATACCATGCACCCCACTCATAAGTTCTCAGCAGGCTTGGGGTCCACCAGGGTCTCATAAAATAATCTGCATTGGAGCAAAAACCCATCTGGTGGGTAATCTATTCCATTATGGGTGCCGGTATGTCCAACTCTAGCCGCTGCAAAAAACATATTAATCCAGGCTGAGGAACGGTAACCCTGGTGTGGCGTTGTGCAGTGTGCCTGCTCTCTTCTGCTACTTCCATTGTGTAAGGCGAAGTATTCTGTCAGTTATTGATGAGGCGGATAAACAGAGGTAATCGTAGGAGGAGTGTTTATTTAAAAACATGCAGGCAGACAGATCCAAATCGTAAGACAAACTCAAAGTAGATAAACGAGCTATGGTCAGGCGAGGCACGAACAGAGTATTGGAGGCACAGACAAGAGGGAGAACAAAATAAACAAAACAAAGTCAGACCCAGAACAGAATACAAACGGCTTGGTAATGATGAACACTTAGGAACAGAGCGTATACTTCGCAAAGTTCTGTGTGTTGTCTGAGTCCTTACATCCACGTGCCATGATTGCTCTTTGATCCTCAACAAGTGTCTGTAATTAGTCCTTGTCAGCCTGAGAGCGGCGTGCACGTTAGTAGCAACTCGAAGCGCACCTAGCATGAATGCGCGCAGATGTGACACTATCATTTATTTTGTTGTGTCGCAAATCATAAAAAACGAAGAATTAATTTCAATCTTAATCTCCCCAGTCTGCTTTGATTTTGCTGAAATGCATAACTGAACATTATTGGCAATGATCATGGCAAACAGTTAATTTTAGGGGCAATCCTGGCAGTTGACTGCTATTACTCAGCAATACCGTGAGTAAAATGGTATAATTAACTTTGCAATTTACCAATTATTCATTTAATTAAATTCTGATCCACTTGCAGTAAGGGATACAGAATTGAGCAATGTCAGCACTGCAGTCTGCTAAATGAGATGTGTGCCTGTGCTTTGTGAAATTAGATTTCTTTCTTGTATATGTGTGTCTTATATGTGTATGCCACAAACCAATCCTAAGAACTATCCAAAGCTAAGAACTAAGCAATAAACCTTCCCATGAACATAAATGTCATTGCCATACTCGCTAGCTTTCCTCGGTACATTTTCTGTCCAAAGGTTTGGATTTTAACGAGAGTGAAAAAGCAGCCCATGGAGATCTTATTTTCTCCCATAATTCAGCTGTCAAACAAGCGCATGCTCTCGATGACATCATGTGGTGCGCTTGCATTATAAATATGCACGCTTGAGCTGGTTAAAAACACCCAAAGGGGCTCAGGATAGCAGCTATATTTCAGTTCCGAGGTCTGTAAAAAGCTGAGGATAAATCTTGGGTTTTAGAGCAATCCAGAAGGAGCGGTTAGGAAGAGGCTAGCCATCCATGTGTACAGCTCAATGCAAAGTCATACACTTAATTACAAGTAAGTGCTCAAATGGAAAGCTTCAATGCATGACAAGTGATTAATGACCAGATTTAGCCTGTCCGCCTCCTGTTATTGATCCCTGGAGCTATTTGGAAAAATCAAATGTCAATAAATTTGTACACACTGCAGGCTGTGAAATGGAAGGAGCCTCTGTTTCATGACAATAAAATGACCTTGTGTCACATTTAAGAAACAGACAAAGAGTGATTTTACAATAAAAACCCAAGTTTTACATTAACCTTCCAAGCAATAAAAGCTTCATAATGTCCTCTTTATTGTGATTATAGGAGTAGTAGAATAACGTAGCTCAGTCCTGAAAAGGCTAGTGTAGTAGCTTTTTTCAATTAAAGAGATGGAGGAAACAGAGTGTACAGATGAAGAAGAGCAACAGGAAGAGAAGAAGGATTAACCCAAGTAGCCTAGACTGCACTGGCCACTGAATGAAACTTTAATTGGCCTTCTTTTGTCCCAAATTGGACAATTCTCTGCAGCCTTTCAGGACCATGTACAAAGCCTGGGAGAGATGAAAACACTGGAATCCACCTCCCCTTGCCCAGGATCTCTGCTAAGAGTCTTCCCAGAAAACAGTGATGGCTCTCAGGGCCCTTCCTTCCTCTTTCTATCTGAACAGAGCCCCTTTAAACCCAACACTGACTGGAGATTAATAACAGAAATAGCAGGAACTTGACTGTATAAGCTTCTACAGAGTCAGGCTTCACAAGTAGCAAAAACCCATCATTAATTTAGTCTGGAATGCAGGAAGTAAATAAAACATAGTTGTACAGTTAACTGGATACTTAATCCTTATTTAATACTTAATCCTAACTTCTAAGCCATGTTGTTTAATGATCTCCCAATGGCAGAGCACTGAAAAGCCCACCTCACAGTTAGTGCCCTGCTCAACTCCCACCTCTTCACCTTTTAATAAACACTCTCAGTCCTCAATCCTCTCAGCTCTCTCCTCTCAGGCGAAAGGGCTGAAGCGATGAAAAGCCATTAAGGAGCTTCCATTGTTATGTGAGCCTGTGGGTGTTTGCAGTAGGAACCAGAGGAGCGTTTGAAGCACAGAGGTTACTGAAGTTTGAATCAAATGTAAAAAGCAAATGTGCCATATACTAACTTTATATGTGACAACAAAATCTAGTACAATCCAAAAGTCAGAGTTTAATACAAATAATTTGTCTCTTACAAAAGAGTCACTTCACATGTGAATAATCATATGATTCTCATGTTACGGAGTTCAAATATAAATGTCACATGACGATTCTATGGAAGCTTGTTACCACCACATATGAGAAAATATTACAATTTATCAATTTATCTCACAATTGAAACTTCTTTATCTCGTACCTACTTATTAATATCATACAATATCGATTTAGTCCTTACGTGGCAGAAACAAGCTTTGCACATGTAGTGCCTATGATTTTATTTTTGCACGTGATTTCAATGCAAAACATTGTTTAAGACAAATCATTAATTTTCATATGCTAAATTTTCACATGTAGGGC
Source organism: Gogo arcuatus (assembly GCA_028570945.1). NCBI lineage: Eukaryota > Metazoa > Chordata > Actinopteri > Siluriformes > Anchariidae > Gogo > Gogo arcuatus. The sequence goes on from JAOTRR010000055.1 coordinate 24,165,467, forward strand.
ATGTTGTTTTATTTTGGGGGGAAAAATAAAAGGAGGACATAAAAGGACATGTTGGGGGCAGCCATGGCCTGAAGGTTAGAGAAGCAGCCTTGGGCCTGAAGGGT
>JAOTRR010000055.1:24237156-24256245 GCA_028570945.1 Gogo arcuatus
CCTTGTATGTGAGAACGTACTTGGCAATAAACTTGATTCTGATTCTGATTCTGAATAGATGTTCAGTATAATGGGCAGTCCATAATTTTTAGAGCTCTCTGCTACCTACAAGTTAAATTCAATTCTCCACAATTTTGATCAACACTCATCGTCAGGCATGAATGTTACAGTCCACACTGCCAGAAGCATGCAAAGCAATCCTGCAAGCTTCTCCCTAGATTAGAGAGCCCAGGCTTCAAGACTCCAATCCCTCCAAAGACCCAGAAGCCACACTGGAGCCACAGGCATACTGAACTCCACATCCAAGGCCCTATCAAAAAAACAAGGGTCCCTGATCCACCTCTAAATGCCAGAAATCTGAGAAAATCACAGAGAGTGACTGTCTGTGAAGAGTGAAGTTTGTGAATAGCAACTACATCAGGGTCCTGATGACCTTGTCATGGAGGTATGAACTCCAGTTCCACCATTATCCAACTTTTATTGCGGTTGTAGGCCTCATCAATTCCAGATCCTGAAAAGGGTGCTGCTCTGACCCAAGAATTTTGCTCCCTTTTGGACAGAGATGCAAGCGAAACAGTAGACTCCACCATTAAGAACAACAGGTCCTACTAATGGTGTTTTCTTGTGCACAGAAAGGAAGGGGGTTTTCCTACTGTTTTAGATCCAAGAGGACTGAAATTTCTGAAAGTCCTCCCTTTTCGCTTGTTAAAGTTATCCAGTCTTATTTATGCCATTATTCATCGCAAGACTCGTTTACTTTGGTAGACCTGATGATTCATGTTTCTCCCTTTTGAGATTCACCTTCATGAGACAGGTGGACCTGTTCAAGGTCCTACCCTTCAAGCTGTCTCTAGCCCAACAGATGTTCTGCAAGCAGGCTTCTTTGTCACATCCAGAGCTTGCCAAAGTACACACATTCTTTACTTAAGTAGAAGTACAGATACTTGTGTAAAAAAAAATACTCTTGTAAAAGGAGAAGTACTGATTCAACTTTGTTACTCAAGTAAAATGATAAAAGTACAGGCTCTGAAATCAAAGTAAAAAGTAACTCTCTGAAGGACATTTCTACTGGCTGTTTCTGTGTAAAGCTAACTGAACCTCACATACTAATAATATAATATAATATAATATAATATAATATAATATAATATATTCAGGGGGTCAGCATGTGCTCGCAGAAATTAAGAACTGCAGAATGATTTCTTAAATTAATTATTAAATAATACTGTATAAGGTGTGCCACTGCAAATATTTCAGTTGCCAAGTACATTGTGACAAATAAATAATCCACTTGCATGTGCAGTCGATATTGATTAGCTATGTACAGCATGCTAACTGACAACCCAGCTCTATACAGTGGTAACTATCCTTACCTTACTAGGCTTACATGCATGATAATAACTTATTTGAAAATTTTTAAGAACATACAGCTAAAGGGTTAGGTATTTAAATCAAACAATTTGGTATGTTTACACAAAAACATTTAAAAATTCAAAGAAAACCCATTTGTGTCAGTTTGCTGAATTTGAACGAAGCTCATGTCTTGATTCACAGTCAGGGTTGCCAGATTAGCTTGGTTTAATCAGTCATCTTTTGTATGTGTTATTGTGCCATTCATCTAGGTTGAACTCGGTCTTGATGTTGGGAAGGCGCGCAATAATGCAAAATAAAAATAATCGATAATTCTCATCAAATGCATTAAAACTAAAGTAACAAGCCTGATTTGAAAATGTAAGGAGTAGAAAGTACAGGTATTTGTGTTAAAATGTAGGGAATAAAAGTAAAATGTTGTCAGAAAAATAAATACTCAAGTAAAGTACAGATACCTGAAAACTCTACATAAGTACAGTAACAAAGTATTTGTACTTCCCACCTCTGATAACCAGAGGTGGCAGGATCCTCCCACATGTAGCCGACTGGCCCCTCTATGCCTCCACCACAGAACAGGTTGTTCAGGACACATATAATCTTGTCTCACACACATCTAAAAGCTCACTTAGAAAAGCTGTCTTACACAGAGGGGATTCACTCAGTTTATCAGTGTAGAGCTGGATTCAATGAGGACGATAGCGACCCTCACACCTTATCACATGAAAAAACTATAATGAGCGCCAACATAATGGGAGCAGGCTACTATATCAGATTTCAGTTTCTACTAAGAATGCTGTGGATCTTGATGTTGCCAGCAACTCAGATGCTCTTGGGATAGCAGGAACTAAGGGAATTTCAGAGATGAGTTATCAGCCTGCAGCTGTACCCCAAGTGCAACCAATAATGATGTATTCTCATTTCAGAGAAAGGGCCACAAGCCCTGAGCCACTGGAGATGCAAGACCTTTCTCACAAAAGATGTAATCTTTTGTAGCCTACTGGAGAAATATGGTCACCATGGACACCTCTTTCACTGGATAAGGACCAGTGTGATGCAAGAGAGTGAGATTGATACACATCAACTCACTAGGATTAAGGGCAGCCTGGCTGGTTCTTCCTACATGTACTGAGACTCCAACACATTCTGATCTGGTCAAACAACATAGAGACCGTCACCTGCAAAAATCACCAGGGTTCACCAGACATCTACCTGTGACCACAAAATTGCCAGTGAGACTCTGGTTTCCACTGTTACCACTGCCTTGATGACTTCTTCCCTGGGCTGGACTTAATCTCACAGATGAATAGGGAGGTGGGGTGTCCCTGGGCAGACTATCTATATCTGTGTGTTTGGCCCTTGGAGTGACGAACAGCTCAATGACTAATGTTGCAGTCCACGAGATAATGTTGAAGCTTAGAGCCGGGCCATGAGGTCTTCACCCCACTGACGGTTCTAGGGAGATAGAAGCATGCACTGACAGAATCAGGAGAGGTTCAATCCAACGCTTGAGCAGGTTAATATGATCAAACCGAGATTTCCTCAACCGAGTTGTTGGTGACAATTGACGGGGCCGACTCATTCTGATACTGTGAAGAGAACTTGCCAACCTATGAGGAAGGTAGGATGTGGTCGCCAGGCTGGAACTCCCAGGGCTGTGCAGGACGATTGTCGATCCTGCACTGCTTGGCCTGGGCTTCGAGCATGTGCTGGCAGACAATGGGGGTCACCTTGTCAGTGTGTTCCTGCATCTCTCTTACATGCTTGATGGTGGTATGGAAGGGGGATGGCTGTTCTTCCTAGGCCTCCTTCACCACATCTAGGGTCTCCTTCCAAACAGGACCTTAAATGGCATGAACCCCATGGAGGTCTGTGGGGTCTCACACACTACGAACAGGACGGAGGGGAGAAGAAGGTCCCAGTTCTTGCTGTCCTTGTCCATCACACGCCATAGGATCCTCTTCAAGGTCTGGTTGAACCTTTCTACCAGACCGTCAGTTTGGGGATGGTAGACCGAGGTACAGACCTGCTTCACCTGCAACAACCAGCACACATCTGTCTTGATGCCTTGAGACAAGTGACATACCTTGGTCAGTGAGAAGGTCTTTAGGGAGACTCACATGGGTGAACAGCAGAACAAGCTCAATAGCGATGTTCCTTGATGTGGCCTTATGCAGTGGGATTGCCTCGGGGTAGTGGTTTCTTCGGGGCAGTGCACTGACACTGAGGGCCAGAAGTTTTTGACCTCCGCGCTCATCCCCGGTCAGAGGAAATGGTCTCGGATCTTCTCCATGGTGTTGCAGCTCTCTAGGTGGCCGCCCAAGGTATGGGAGTGGGCGAGGTGCATCACCACATGAACTTTAGAGTGGGGAACCACTAGCAGGTTGGACGGTTGGCTCTGGCACTCCATGTGGAAATACAAGAGCCCTTGGCAGATAAAGAAGTAAGAGGCCAGGAGAGGTTGCCCTGGCTACTGGTCTTAACCCTCAATGACACGCACTTGACCCCAACAGTGTTTCAGCCACTCATCCTGCTTTTGTTTCCACCCGAAATTCCCCTCTCAGGTCACCTGCTGACACACAAGAGAGAGTGGGTTATTGGTGATGTTAAATTCACCTTCAGTGGCTTGGTCAGCATTGTCCTCATGCTTGCCAGCCAGGCACACTTAGCGGAGTGACATGGGGTGGGATCCGGACCTCCAGGGCAGCCATCATTGCTTCATCCTCCTCACGGTGGGCAGTTCTTTCAAGAAACCAGGCTAGTCTCTGCCTAGGAGGAGAGGGACAGGAAGGTCAGGAACCACCCCAATGGTCAGTACCCACTCACCTCACTCATCACCGACCCAGACGGTGAGGGCACACTCCAAGGCCTCGACAAGCTCAGCGGGTGTTTGTGGAGCCCTCATCCCAACAGCCATGCATTCAGCAGGAGGAAGAGCCTGTAGGAACCTAACTGACCTGTTTAGTTGGCGGAACCTTTTTATACTCCCCTGGCTGCTTGAGGAGGGTGAAGACAGGCGCCGCTTAAGCTGTTCCAGCTGTGTGCACTTAGCTGGCTCTGCCCCCTGGCCACGCTGCCACTTGTGGTCCAGAACACTGCTGCTGAAGTGAAGCTGTCTCTTCAGCACGATTGGAGCGGTAGTGTGAGGAGCGATGCCCTGGTTAAACCGAGTTTTCTGAGCTGGCGTCACAGTAGAAAGAAAGAACCTATTTTAATAAATGATATGAGAACCTCACCTTATTTTCCAGGTGTTTCTGTGTACAAATATGTATGAAATTGAGCAATTGATCAAGAAGTCAAAGAAATTCTTCTCTATGAAAACAAATCTTCAATTATAAGCCCCTCCCCAAAACAAGCCCAGAATCAGTTCTGGGTTCAGACATAAGTAACAGGCCAAGTCTGCTGACTATTGATTATCTTCCTTTGCTGCTGTGACAGAGGGAGCAAAGTGGACAGCAGACCTTCTGCTGAGGCCTATGAAAAGAAAAAAGTAAGCTCTGTTGCTTTGCTATTGCAGCAGGAACAAAAATGAGCAGAAGGCTTAGCTACACAGCAAAGCCCAGCATGACAGCAGAAACTAATGTGCAGCAGACTATAATTAAGACTGCCTTAGCATACATAAAAATTGATCAACAGAACTAATCAAAGACTTAACTTGTGTGTGTGTGTGTGTCCAGTGCAGTGATTGTATTGCTGCTGCTCTGGCTGCCAGTAAAATTCTGAAGAAGCTTGCTCAGGAAGGAGAAGATAATGGGGAAGAGGCTGAATCGATGAGAGAGCTTGCTGATCACTATGAGAAACAAGCTATTGGTATAGTGAAATATACACACTTCAGCATATATACCCTTTTCATCTAACTACCGATTTCAAAACTACTGGCACCTTTCATGAAAATAAGGAAAAATTAATAATAATAATATGTGTAATGACTATTATTTTTAAATTAAACATATACAGTCACAGTACAGTATTACTTCAATATTAACTACTGCTTTTTGTCTGCCAACAATTTATATTTGGTTAAGCCTCCTCTGGATAGAATAAAAGGACTTAGCCTTTTCCTGAATTATTTAGCAAGGTGGAAACACTTAGGGGGATCTTGTATACTCATATATTCAGATAATTGTAAGCTCTAGGGTTTCATAGGCTTGTGCATGTTTTTCAGTAGAGGACAAATTTGCAGACTGAGATGACCGATGCAAAACATAAATTTTGCAAGACATGATTTTGATTATTTGGATAGATACATATGATAGATACATACTCATTATCATGGTGATGCTAATTTCTACAGCTAAAGCTTCTCCTGACAAAGGCAACCAGAAAAAATGTAACATATAGCATATCTGTACAATCAAACACATATCGGATTAAGCAAATGTGAGCATGCACAAACTCAGCAACTTCAAAAATGCTTGCAAAACACCTGCAGGTGAGGTTGGAGAACAGATTAGTTATACCTGATTATGACATAATGACTGTATATATGGGTGGGCATAACAGGGGTTTAAAAGTGAAGCCAAAATGTCTCTAAGGCCCACTAGTGGCTGGCTGTAGTACAATTTCTAATCCTTCCCATTCCCATGTTAGTGAATGGAACACAAGCCGAACTTCCATTTTAAGTTATTTAAGTTACAAATTATTTTCAGGAATACTATTCTGTCATTTTTACAAGTTCAGTTGACCTTGATAGCTCCACCAAAATTTCTTCACAATGAAAGCATTTTATTGGAGTTATTTGGTGATCAATAAAAGGGCGTGGTTGATGAGATGATTGACAATTTTAGACATGACAGTCCAGTCTCATGAATGCGCATGCACTTTCCAACATGCACCTGAAGCCCTTGACAGTTCTGTAGTAAAATCATGTCTTGTTCTGCTGCAAATAGACCCTCAGCAGTGAGGCTTTTTTTCAGTATATCACTCATTTTGATGTCTAATCTGGCTGATATTGTAACTAGCCAATCAATGTAAGTGAATGAAGTGATTGCATAAACCAAGGCAGCTAACACTAGTTAAATTTCATAATAATTTATGAAAGTTATTATTAAACAATTATTAACCATAGCTAAAACTCAAAGTACAATACTGTGCAAAAAGTCTTGGGCACATGCAAAGAAATTCTGTAGAGCAAAGATGCCTGCAAAAAATAATAGCTGCAAGCAGTGATGAGGGGGCAAAGCAACACAGCAGGACATAATTGCCATGGAAACTTCGTCATTTTTGTCAAGGGTATGGCTGTATGCACTCACAGCAAGTTTCATGTCAAGTGACCAAAGATTGGCCAAGATGTGAGCTCATCTCTTGTTTGGTGGCTTCGCTGCCGAATTTTATAGACTGTAACAGACGAATGGTTTGGAAAATAAAAAATCTATTTGGGAACTTTCGTGAGGCTTGGTCCGAAGGTTATCTGCGCAAAGATTGGACAAAATTTGTGACTTGTGAATTTTTTTTTTAAACCTTTCAAAAAGATCCAATAGGTTTTTTCAATAGGTTTTTTCAAATTCAGTCCTGTAGGTTGAAATGACAAATTGCCATGTCTCAGCCTTGGAATCTCCCATGGTATTACCAGACACAAGAATTATTTTTTAAGGCAAACACATCAATAGTTATTAGCCAAAACACATCTTTCTTAGTGCAACGCCCTCTTGTGGTCAAATGACATTTTTGTGCTTCCTCAAAATGGGGTCCAGAGTCCATGTGCCAAGTTTGATTTTGATATATCAAAGCGTTGCTGAGATATGACCTCACTTCCTGTTTGCCGGCTTCACCGCTGATTTTGATTAACTATAATGGGTGAATGCGTTCACAAATCAAAAAGACAATAAATAACTTTTGTGAGGCTTGGTCAAAAAAATCATCTTTGCCAAATTTCATGAAGATTGGACAAAATTTGTGGCCTGTAAAAACTTTTTAGTTTTTGATAAAATCCAGTATGGCAGAAAATCCAATATGGTGAAAACTGACCTCATGGGGGCTTTGAATTCGGCTTGAGCCAAGGAATCCAATGGTATCAATTCCAATGGAAAATCAGGCATACAGTAACCTGCATAAATGCACCACCAATTTTGACCCTTTGGTGGTGCTAGAACACTTGAGGTGCAAACATGAAACTTGGTGAAAAGAATCATGGGACCGTCCCCAATCTATGTGCCAAATTTTGAAGAAGAAGAAAAGGTAGAAATACAATGGGTGCCTATGCAGCTTCTCTGTTTGGCCCACAATAATAAAATTAAATGCTTCTACATTAAAACATACTATAAAGAGCAGTAAACAGCAATAAATGAAACAAAGTCAATATTTGGTGTGATGACCCTTTTAAAAAAAATTATGGTCTCAGGTACAATTTCTGCAGTTTTATAAGGACATTAGCTGGTAATTTTACTGAGCATCTTGCAGAACCAGCCACAGTTCTTTTGGGGACTTTGACTGTCACACTTGCTTCTTATTTTTGCAGCAAAACAGAGCAATTTTTTAAGTTTTTGTCTAAAAGATGGTTTCTTACATAATATGCTGCTTTCTTTACTGACATACAAACATTTTGTGTAACATTAAAATTTGTGCTGGAAAACAAGTGTTTGGAAATCTAAAATGTTTTTGTATTGACTCGATACTGTAGAAGTCATCAAATAAAAATCTATAACAAAGTTTGTACTTAAAAACAGGCTGCCTAAGACTTTTGCACAGTAGCTTGGTAAGGTTAAGCAGTCACTCTGCTTAAACAGACTCCCCTGATAGAATGAGCGGCTCACACTTGTCAATTCAGATGGGTAACCGCACAAATGGTAAAATCAATATACTTGTGTAAATTATACAACTACAATTTAGCATTTTACATATTAATTAATCATGCTGTGCTTAATACTTATAGTAATAGCATTTGATGTGCCATTTTAAGTTGTACTTCGGGTAATAACTTTCAACATGCATGCTACTGGCATGAAGCGGGGGATTTTGACCTACTGCACAAATTCAGTCTAAAAGGCAACTTTCAATTTGACCTAAAAGAATTCGACATGCTGTTCAGTCATTGTTATGGCCTTAAATCATTATTTAAAAAAATCAAACAGTAACCTCAAACATAAGCATCTCTAACTCAGCTTCACTGAAACATATTCCTGTTTTCTATCACAGGTGTGTTCAGCGAATGCCATCGCCATGACGAGCAGCGAGCACAGAAACTGCTGACCCGTGTGTCTCCATCATGGGGTAGAACAACCAGTCTCTGCCTCGCTCTTGAAGCCCATGACAAGAATTTCATAGCTCACTCAGGGGTCCAGGTAAACACAGTGTGGCTTAAAACTCTCAACAAAAACTATATTATTACCTTTGGAAAACATTATATTAGATATAATGTGGTTGAGTAAATCCTGTTTTCTCAGGCTTTGCTAACTCAGATCTGGTGTGGTGAGTTAGCAGTGGAAAGTCCACTCTGGAAGCTGCTGCTATGCATGTTTTTCTTTCCTCTTATCTACACTGGATTTCTGGTCTATAGGTAACACCATTTTATTTATTTATTTTTTAAATCATAGCCAAGTGATATCATTAGGGCCTGATAAATTAATTTGAAATGGGCAAAAGTTTGTATTCCCATGGTTTTGAATGAAAGAAGAAATGTAAGAAATACATTTTACAATTTATCTACAAATATACAGAAATCAGTGAAATTAAACATGAACTGTGGGTGTATCCTACAAAAAGACAACTATTCTAAATATATTCTTTTAAAAAATCTGAAATATTTTGGACAAAACAACAGAGACAACCTCTTTCTCGTGAACATTTTGGCCCTGACATCTTTTTTTTTTTTTTGCTTTCTCAATATAAAATATACACAATACTCCAACATAAACCAAATGATTTTGCTTGTTAACTGTGATAATGAAGGAATATTGAGACACATTCATAACAAACATTTTATATTTTATGTTTCAGGAATATTCCTTCATTATCAGTTCAGTTCAGTGAACTGAACTGAACTGAACTGAACTGAACTGAACTGATAATGAAGGAATATTCCTGAAACATAAACTATAAAATATCTGTTAGTATCAAATACAGTTGTTGTCTTTTTTATTTTTTCCAAAGGGTATGCCCATTTATTTGTGTATATTATATGCTGTACATGGTCCACTATATGGCCAAAGGTATGTGGACACCTTACCATCACACCCATATGTGCTTGTTGAACATCCCATTCCAGATTTAGCCCTGCCCTTTGCTTTTATAATAACCTCCACTCTTTTGGGAAGGCTTTCTGCTAGATTTTGGATTGTGGCTGTGGGCATTTGTGTTCATCAGCCACAGGAGCATTAGTAAGGTCAGGTGCTGTGCTGATGTGAGGTGATGGGGCCTGGGGTGCAGTCAGTGTTCCAGTTTATCCCAGTGGTTTTCAGTGGGGTTGAAGTCAGGGCTCTGTGCTGTCCGATCGAGTTTTTCCACTCTAACCTTGGCAAGCAATGTTTTTATGCACAGGCACACTGTCATGCTGGAACAGGTTTGGGCCTCTTAGTTCCAGTGAAGGGAAATTGTAATGCTACAGGAAACAAAGACATCGAATACAATTGTGTGCTTCAAACTTTGTGACAACAGTTTGGGGAAGGACCAGAACATATGAGTGTGATAGTGTCCATATACTTTTGGATATATAGTGTATATTACATTGTACATTGGTTGCCTTTTAAAATATAAGTAGTTTGACCTGGTGTTCACAGAAAGGCATTAAACAAAAACATTTGCAAAAACAATGTAAAATGGCATATTTTACCTGTAATACTGTAAGTTCAATATAACAATGTATAGCGTTCTTATTTATACAATTGTGTCAATGCAAAGATCCACCACAAGGGTAGCAGTGTTTCTTTTAGAACGGTGGTGGCATATTCACATTTATAAGAAATTTGTACAATGAAGGCTAGGAAGGAGAGTCAGGTAGATTCATTAATGGAATAGATATTATCAGGCATGCTTTATAATTATATAAATATAATGGTGGTGATAAATGTGTGTCTGCGTGTCCCTTTTAGGCATGATGAGCTTATCCGCAGGGAAGCAGAAAGGACAGAAGGGGAGAACCTGGTTATGGATTCAGTGACTGGGATGTCTATTAATGACAGGAAGAAACCTGACTTTTGGTAATGTAATGCCTTCATGCCTTAGATTATGTCTTAGTGTTTGAATAGTTTAACATCATTAAATCTAAAATTATAGATCTAAATACTATGTTACATTGCTTATGTTTTATTGCTGGAAGGCAAGTGTTTGAAGTGTGGGCCATCTTTAGTATTTTATCATATTATTAAAGATAAAACAAAATGTAATTACTGAGTCTAATTAACACTGCACATGGACATATGGTGATTACTGAAGATGGATATATAAGTTTTATATATTAAGTACTCATTAATCACCAACATAATTTTATTCTAATTTTTATTCTTTGTTTAAAAATGCATATTTGTGTTGTTTTATAAAAGACTGCATATGCCACAATGTTATCCTTTCTCCAACTAGTAACCAGTCTGACACGAGCTCTGTACGTCCACTAAACTGCTGGATGAGATTGGTGGGTCTGTACACCTGTCCTCAGGTGAAGTTCTACTGGAACATCCTGTCCTACTTTGGCTTCCTGTTTCTCTTTGCTCTGGTGTTGATGATGGACTTCCAGCCTACGCCATGTTGGAAGGAATTGCTCCTGTATGTCTGGCTCATGTCACTCATGTTTGAAGAGATCAGACAGGTAAGAGCGACACAGTTAATTCAATCAAATAATGCATATACATGTTCATTCATCATTAGTAATATTCTTTCAGTAAATCCCAGCTGTTTGCAGAATGTCTTAGAACCTAATAATACTGAACCACATGAAATCTTAGGATTACTGTAAAATATCTACACAGACACAGACAAAATATACGCCACTGCTTTACTCAAACAACCAGTGATCATAATTATTACACAAAATATTGTATCTTGTTTAATATTTTAATCCAGAGACCCTTATAATAAAATGCTTCTAAAGCCTTATCAATAGTAATAGTTATTCTGCAAGGACTTGTCTAAGGACGGAGGATGTTGCATGATGTGTTTGCTCAGTAATATGACATGCTGTGTGTGTGTTTTTTTATCAAGAGAAATTAAGGGAAGGCTGTTTATACACCACAAGCCAAAAGTTTGTGGACACCTGACCATCACTCCCATATGTGACACAATTTTCTAGAATGCCTTTGTATGCTGTAGCATTAACATTTCCCTTCACTGGAACTGCACGAAGTGAAGTCCATAAAGACATGCTTTGCAAAGTTTGGAGTGGAAACTCGAGTGTCCCGTACAGAGCCCTGACCTCAACCCTACTGAACACCTTTGGGATGCAGAGGAACACTGACTGCACCACAGGCCTCCTCACTGGGCAATCACTGCAATAACATAAGTAATAACAAGAACTAACTTGTTTCACAGACATTCCACAACATTAAATGTAGCTAAAACAGACAATGTGTCCATTAACTGACAAACAATTATTTGCCTCCAAATTGCAGTGGTATAAGAGGAATAAAACTTTGGGATGTGCTGCTATGGGAAAATAATCAACTTTAGGATGGGAACAGTAACTCCACTTCACATCGGGCCACATCACACCACCCAGGTGTTCCTTATATTCATATAAGAACATGCTCCAAAGTGTTTTATTTCTTACTTATCTATTCGTACTGATCATAGATTTATACACTATATGGCCAAAATTATGTGGACACCTGTCCATCATACCCATATGTGGACCTTCCCCAAAACTGTTGCCACAACGCTGGAAGCAAATGATTAGAATCTCTTGTATGCTGGAAGATTTCCCTTCACTGGAACAAAGGGGCCTACCCAAAATATGTTCCAGCAAGGCAATGCCCCTGTGCACAAATCGAGATCCATAAAGACGTGGTTTGCCAAGATTGATGTGGAACAACTCAAGTGGTCTGCACAAAGCCCTGATCTCAACTGCACTGAACACCTTTGGGATGAGTTGGAATGCAAACTGTGCACCAGGCCTCCTCACGCAACATCACTGCCCAACTTCTTGTGCTCTTGTGGCTGAATGAGCACAAATCCCCACAGCCACAGTTCAAAATCTAGTGGAAAGCCTCCCAAGAAGAGTGGAGGTGATTATAACAGCAAAGGGGGAACAGCTCAATATTAATGCCCATGCATTTGGAATGGGATGTTTAATAATCAGGTGTCTGCATACTTTTTGACTTATAGTGTAAAATATATAACAAAGTACATTTTTAAAACCTTCTCGTAGAGATGTCCTTGTAGAGGACATTGGGTTTGTGTATCAGTGTCATGGATGATACTAGCCTGAAATGCTGACTTGGCAGTAAATTGACTGTTCTGTGAAATCACATCATCAGTCAATAGTACCACTGGTTGCAGAGTATTGGCCTATTTGAATATCAGTATTTACGTGGAACAGCAAATAGTACTGGTATTTGAGGGATGCAATGCAATGGACTGGCATCTTTGCTAAGGTTTATTCTGCCTCTGGCCTAGTGTTCCCAGGACAGGTTGTAGATCTACCCTGACTCTGACCAGAATAAAGCGATTACTGAAGATGGATGAATGAGTGTATACATGAGTATTTACAAAGGTTGCAGCTTTTTTTCTCACTTGTTCTCATTTCTCCTTCTGCTTAGCTCTTCTATGATTTTGATGGGTTTACATTTTGGAAGAAAGTCAATATGTATATTAAAGACTCATGGAACATTTTGGACATGTTGTCGATATTGCTCTTCATCATCGGCCTGGTTTGCAGGTCAGCTTCACAAACACTAAAAGCAATTACATAATCATCTACATGTTTTCCTTCCCCAGTTCTGGTAAATAGTTGTAGTAGATCATGTACACATGATCATATCATTTCACAGCCTTAAGTAAAGCTGATACTCAATAAGACCCTTTATCTCTCCTCCAGGCTCCAGGCTTCGAGTACAGTGTTCTATGTGGGGAAAATCATCTTCTGCATTGACTTCATCATATTCAGTTTGCGCCTGATGGCTATCTTCACCATCAGCAAGACCTTAGGACCCAAGATTATCATTGTCAGGAGGATGGTGAGAATAACATAAGATTCAGTGTGATTTTATTTGTGTAGCACTTGTATTGTCACCAAGCAGCTTTACAGAAATCCAGATATAGATTTAGATGGGTAATTCAGATGCAACAGTGGTAAGAACTCCATGAAAGTTTGTTTATCTGCTTTTCACAAAAAGAGAGTGATTCATTTATGTACTTCCAACATAAAACAAAACTTATGGATACCCATACATGGTGAGGTGATTGATTTACTCTTTCTTCACCTCTCTTACTCTCTCTGTAGATGATGGATATGTTCTTCTTCATGTTTCTGCTCAGTATCTGGGTGGTCGCCTATGGAGTGGCCACACAGGCCATCCTGATTGAGAATGAGGATCGAATTAATTGGCTTATACGTGGTGCTGTCTATGAGCCCTACCTCATCATATTTGGGACCATGCCTGACAGTGTGGACAGTAAGTAAAAAGTTACAAATTCCATTCCAAAAGAGTTGTTAAAGAAGCAATTAGGAATTGTTGACCAATTGCAGAGACTCTCCACCACTTACTACACACTACATTTTTCAAATTAATATTGTGAGTCAAAAGACTGGCCTTCAGGTCCCAGGGATTCTATAGTGGAGTCTTATATTTGGTTCTTACATTGGTGTCATGTCCACAACAGAATCTGCACTGAACTCCACTTTCCACAAAGCACCTCCGCCTACAAACATGGACATCACGGACTACAACATCCACACGCCATGTTCATTGTCATGTTAACAGTCACCTGATTACTGATTGCACACAGTAAACAGTCATTTCCTTACCAGCCTCTTGTTTCTTTCTCTTGAAGATAACACACAAAAAATACAGCTTGTCAATTTACAGGAAAATAGTGAAGCCCTCTGTCTTGAAGAGTTCCCCATGTAGGAAACATGCTTTATGTATGACTATTAAAAATGCTGACACTGGAGACTCCTTCCAAAAATGCTAAATAAATGTCTCTTTAGTGAAAACTTCATCATATATTAACAGCATGTCTGTAATCCATTTGTTATTAGGCTTAGACTAGATGTGGATCGTCTTGTATACACATCTGAATTAGCTGTTACTGTAGAACCTATTACGTAGAATGACTGTATTAATATAGAGCTGTGATTTGTATAAGAAAAAAAATAGTACACTCAAAAATTTACAAATTGTTTTCAACCCCAACTTTGCACATGCCATAATTCACACAATTATTCTTTGTAAATCACCCGTAACACACCCATTTATGTGTGCAATATATCCCTTTGTACACAAATTATTTGTGATCTTATTAAAATCCTAGTAAATTGGGGCCTAAATATTTACAATTTGTTTCTTGGTAGATAATGTTAGAAGTGGTGATTTCTGACATTCCTAAGTGCTCTTTGTGTTTGTGTGGTCCAGACACCAAATTTGACATGAGCACTTGCAGTATAAATGGCACTGATCCTCTAAAGCCCAAGTGTCCAGTGCTGAATAGTGACAACAGCCCAGCCTTTCCTGATTGGCTGACCATCATCATGCTGTGTGTTTATCTTCTATTCGCCAACATCCTGCTGCTCAACCTCCTCATTGCTATCTTCAAGTGAGTACCAGTACTATACCTATGTAGTTATTTACATACTGTATGTCTTGTTTTGTGTCATTACAGTGGTCAGTCTGCCATACTGTTGCACAGTTAGCCTTGTACTGTGTGACTACTGATGTTTTATGGCATTCCATTCAACTCAGAATGTGAGAATATCCCACCTCTTCATAGAAAAAGTGCAATGGAATGCCACTCGCTGTCAGATTTCCAACTAATGAACTTGGGTTAAATTCAACAACACAAACATCTTCAAGAAATGTTGATATGACCTCACTCTGACATGGTGATACAAAGGGAGTCTTAGACTGTTGTTATGGCCCTGTCAAAGGTCAGGTCATATAACTAAAAGACGATGAATGATCTATGCCCTTCTGGCTCCCAAAACTCCACAGACAACCAGCTTACATGTTTATATTGTTAAATACTTGCTCACATGCAATAGATAACCATTTACCACCACCAAAGAGAACAATAAACCAGCATGATCTATACATGAACATTTACATAGCCTGAGGCAAAGCAAGTCAAGGTCTGACAAGGTACTAGACCTGTTTTCCACTACCAAAGAGAATTATAAACCAACATTAGCTATATACAGCCTGGTCTAAGCTGGTCTTGGAACACAGCGGAAGTCTGCCTCATAATTCTACCTCTTCCTCCTATAGGCAGTCCTGCTTGTGACCATTCAAAATGCATTTTTCTGTAACTAATGGAGGTGAAATACACACACTCCACAAGAGAGAAAGCCAGCCAGTCAGGCATTCAACTTAGTTAACGATCTATAGTTACACTTTACATGCAGAGACAACTCTCAGAAAAAAACAACTGAGTAGATGGAGGTGATGAAAAATGGCCAAGGAGGCCCAAGGACTGCCTTCCCTGCAGAGTTACACACTTAAACAAAACTGTAATTATAGATAATTTAATTAACAGTGCACTAATTAACAGATTATTAGCTTAATTAAGAAATCTTTAGCATGATGGCCAACACATCCCATATGACTTCTTTATCAATTGTTGGTAGTGTAATAACCAGCAGTTAGCACATGTACAATGTACAATGTAATGTACTCATTGGGGTTCCAAGTGGTGCAGTGGTCATATAGTTTGCCATATAGTTGGAAAATCACAAATCCAGACGATGCTACAGCCATCCAAGATAATCTGATAGAGTATAACTGGCAACGGTCCCTAGGTTGCAAGTTGATTAGAGCAACACTGGTGAATCAGGGGCATCTCTGATCATGTACATGTAAAAGAACAGTAAGTGCTCTCCTCCAAGCATGTCCAGCTGTAGAAGTTTGAAAAGAACCAGTGATTTTAAGGGTAGATTGTGTTCGCTTTTGCTGCCCCCAGGGGATAGGAAAGAAAAAACATTTAAATACATTTATTTGTAATTTGATTTATTATGGTGGTGCAGTCGTTAACACTGTCGCCTAAAAGCACGCAGGTTCTGGGTTCAAACCTGTTGGTCAACTGGGGCCTTTCTGTGTGTGTTTGAGTTTGCATGTTCTCCCCGTGCCTGCGTGGGTTTCCTCTGGGTGCTCCTGTTTCCTCCCACAGTCCAAAGACATGCAGATTAGGTCAACTTGCTACTCTAAATTACCCCTAAGTGTGAATGTGAGTGTGAATGGCTGTCTGTCTGTCTGCGTTAGATTGGCAACCTGTCTAGGGTGTACCCCACCTCTCACCCAATGTCAGCTGGGATTGGCTCTAGCTCACCCGCAACCCACAATGGACAAGCGGCATAGAAAATGAATGAATGAATAATTTATTGTAATATTAATGTATTACTTCTTAATATTGCCTTGAGCAGTACAAGCTACAAGCTTTAATTTGAAGCAGACTGGTTTTCACATAACAACTAAGTCACTTACAGATACACATACATAGGAAGGGGGTATGAAACATCACATATTGCAAAAACAGCTCAACATGACTCAAAACATCACAGAAATTATAAGCAGGTTCCATGCTCAGCTTCTGTTTGTCTTTTGAATGATTTCTCTTCATCTTTTAATTTTCAAAGGGGTAATGATTCATTGTTTTATGTAATTCATGTTATACAATTGCTGTTGTGTAAAAGTAATAAAACAATTGTTTTATTAACAAAAAAAGTCATTATAAAGGTAAAATCTGATATCAACTTTTATATTAAACTTTTTTTTTTTGAGAAATACCTGAGTGTCCATACTGTTATAAATGGCTCTACTCTGTTCCATAGCTACACATTTGAGGAGGTACAAGGCAATACAGATATCATCTGGAAGTTTCAACGTTATGAGCTGATAAAGGAGTACCACAGCCGCCCCTCTCTACCTCCACCCTTCATCCTCTTCAGCCACATTTTCCTCTTCATCAAACGTGTGCTCCTGCAACATGCCCCTAAGAAATATAAGATCTTCAGTGAGCACTTATTAAATACTTATAAAGAATGATGAAAAGAGAAAATCTAAAGCCAGCTAACCTGTTTTTTCTGAAACTAAAAGATGTTACCTCCATATTATGATAGTGCTGCCATGTTTATAATGGTATACACAGACACAAAATGGACAAAGATGCTGGAACTCAAATGCACTTCAGTAATAAAGCTAAATGCTCACATGTTGTATACAGGACAGGAGCTGAATCAGAGTGAAGAAGAGGAGCTGATGTCATGGGAGTCATTCATGAAGGAAAACTATCTGGCATCTGTAAAGCAGGACAAGTGCCAGAGTATGGAGTACCGCATGGAAGACACTGCAGAAAAGTAAAGCCTGTTACTCATCACACTTTTCTTTGCTATGACTTTCAGCATTGTTCCAGAAAGGCATTTATATGATCCAGAGTAAAACCTTACCTCCATCCATTTCGTGACCCAACAGTGAATAATCTGCAAGACAACAGATACCCATAACCACAATATAATAGTGGCCAAAGCCCATTATGAAATATGAACTAAAATGCAATATATACTGTACTCTATACATTGTATTTATAAGGCTGTGGTTTAAACTGAGGTCTGGATATTTACAAGACAGCTCTTTACCACATTCATATTTATTACAGAGACCATTTAATACATCAGTAACTGGGGGAATCAATCTGTCCCTCGTTTTTGTAGCAAGCATCTGTTTTATGGCAATGGGTTGCTAGCCCATTGCCCAACCCTCCTCCTTTCCCAGCTAGGCTTGGGACCAGCTATGGTGGAGTTTGTGGAAAGATCAGTGCCTCGTCTTATGCTCCACAAGGAGCTAAGAGGATGAAGAAGAAGAACTGGGGGAATCATAAGTCCAGAGAACAATAAATTATATTGAAGGCGTACTTAAGTTAATGTGTAATAGAGGAGAAAATGTTTTGGCATAAGGAAGATTGATTTTAAAAGGGGCCATATGAAAACAAATTGATAAGTAGGAACTAAAACATGATAGGGCATACTGTTATAGGAAATAATTAATTATTGAGTGGTTATTATTTTCAAGTAACAGCACATCCTGAAGTGTTTTATACACCTCCATGAAGTTGGCACCCCATATGCTGAGAATGTGAATAAAAGTATTTTGGTTCATTTGTGCATTGTTTGTGCACATTTTTGCACACAAATTAAAAATTTATGCTCAAATAGTTTTAGAGAAATTAACTGTTCTATGTTTTAATGATTTTTTAATGACCCAGCACACCATTAATACCCATACTCCAAATATGTCTGATTCATTTGTGCATCGTTTATGCACACAAAATAAACATATGTGCTTCATGATTTATTAAGTTATTAAACATTATTTTCTTGATGTTCGACATCACTCAACACCCCATTAATGAAACACATATGTTTATTTTGCGTGCACAAATGATACACAAATGAATCAGACATGTTTGGAGTCATTTGGGCATTAATGGAGTGCTGGGTCATTAAAACATTATTAAACTAGAAGGGCACTTAGTAGAGTGTATACCTCCACCAAGCCACATATTATCAACATCAAAATCAAGTCAGCTGATCTTAGGATAATACTAAAGCTGTACACCAAATTTCATCACAATCCGTTCACTACTTTT
>JAOTRR010000055.1:24256345-24268335 GCA_028570945.1 Gogo arcuatus
AAATCCGTTCACTACTTTTTGAGTTACGTTGGGAACAGACAAACCAACAAACAAATAAGCAAATGGAGGCGAAAACATAATCTCCTCCAACAAAGTTGGCGGAGATAAACATTTAACAGTTATTTTCTCTAAAATTGTTTGAGCACAAATTTTTATTTTGCGTACATAAACATGCACAAACAATGCACAAATGAATGGAAATATTTTTATTCACATTCTCATCATATGGGGTGCCAACGTCACTGAGGTGTTTTGTGCCTCTCATAAATAGCCATTTATTATTCACCAATGCTAACAATTTATTAAAGAATGACATAAGTATCATACATTTTATCCAGTTATGGTTACTTTTAATGTTCTGGAATGTCCATAAAACAAATTATTTCTCTCCTTTTTTCCTCTCTCAAAGTAAAAAAAAACAACAACAAAAAACAGCTTTTCGTATTATCGAGAAACCCCTGGAATCTTCATCCTAAAATGATCCATTGTCAGAAAATTTAAAGTAACAGCTTTTACCTCTGAGCGTTACAAAGGGCTGACACTGCTCTTCCCAGAAAACTTCACCAAACGGTTGTGCACATTTTTTAGAAGTCTGTTTATGTGGAATGTCTTCCATATACAGTAATATACAGTAATCTGTGATTTGCCTTGCATCCGGCAGTACTGTCAGAGCTGCTGTTACAGAAATTTAACCAACACTTTCTTGAGCATTATGGTATAAGAACAATTCTGACATTGCTTATACTACAGGCTCCTGGGAAAAGGCCATGCATGTCATGTGCTTTTAATATAACTATATAGAATAAGAAACTAATTTATGATGAACCTCTGTAAGCCCTGTGAGTTTAGAAAGCAGTTTTATTTGATAATACTTTTTAAGCTAATATAAATGGTCATGTTCTCTTTCAGAGTTGGAACCATGTCTGAAATAATAAAGCAAGGACAAGAATGGGGTTTTGCATCTATGGCAAAAAGACTGGGCCGGTTGGAGGAGCAGGTCTGAAATCAATTTCATTACAGAAATTGACCATTAATGGATTAAATCAATTGCATTAGAGAAAGAGTATCCAGATTTGGACTTGATAACATTGTCTAACATCATTAAATTACATCAGTGCTTTGCTTAGTTCTAATCACTAGCAACCGCATTTTAAACTAAAGTGCAGTCTAAATAAATCAAATGCTTTTTCTATTGTAGTACTTTGTAAAACTTTAATTTGAAAACCAGTAAGGAGTTATTCAAAATTCTATAGAAATACACCATATGGCCAAATGTTTGTGTACACCTGATCATCACACTCATATGTGGGCCTTCATAAAATTGAAGCCACAAAGTTGGAAGCATACATACAACTGTATAGGATGTCTTTGTTTGCTGTAGCATTACAATTTCCCTCCACTGGATCTAAGAGGCTCAAACATGTTGCAGCATGACAATGCCCCTGTGCACAAAGCAAGCTCCATGAAGACATGATTTGACAAATTTGGAGTGGAAGAATTTGAGTATCCTGCACAGAGCCCTGACCTCAACCCCACTGAACACCTTTGGAATGAACTGGTATGCTGACTGCACCCCAGGCTTTCTCATCCAACATCATAATGCTTTTGTTGCTGAGTGATCAAATTCCCTTCAGCCACATTCCAAAATTTAGTGGGAAACCTTCCCAGAAGAGTGGAGGTTATTATAACAGCAATGAGGGGACCAACTTATTTTTAATGCACATGGTTCTGGAATGGGATGTTCAACAAGCACATATGGTTGTGATCGTCAGGTGTCCGCAAACCTTTGGCCATATAGTGTATGTGGATATTTAAGAAGCTGTCTGTTTTTTTTCTGATAGGTTTGTCAGTCAGCTAAAGCACTACAGTGGATCATGGACACACTTAAATCTCAGGGTTACCAATCCAAACATGATGCTCCTATAATGAGTAAGATTGTTGCTTTTCTTCTCTTTGCAAGGTCTTGTACTTTTACATTCTTTACATTCTTTACATTTGAATAGCGCTTGAGTGTCATGAAGGAAGCAGATCAGATTTGTAAAACTTCCCATCCTTTCCCTTTCAGCTAGTGACCTTATGAGCATTAACACTGACCCTTCAGAATCAACTGAGAAGGAAACAGAATGGGAGAAAACTCATCATGTCTATGCCCGCCAGCTTTATTACCCTGGCAGCACTGTTAATCGCTTCCCTGTTCCTGAGGAGAAAGTACCCTGGGAGGTGCCTGAGCATAAATTCAGCTACATGAGGACATCACTAAGCATATTTAATAGTGTTTATTTGACCATATTATTTACTTACTGTGTGTATTTGTGCATGCATATGCCCTTGTAGTTATCATAAAAACTATTCTGTTACAGGTGGACTTCTCCATTTATGCTCCTTCAATTTACAATCAAGAGAATATGCAAGAGTAAGTCCTTACTGCACATCCTCCATGTTCAACCCTGAAAGAAACTGTTGCTCTTGTATTGTCTTTAATATTTCATCTTGGCAAACATTTTCACTGTTTTTAAAAATGCTTTTAATGCTCTAAACAGATCGGACATTTTAACCATAGACACATACAGGTAAGACATTCTTCCTAAGCTAAATTAACTTCAAAATATGTAAACATTTAAGTCTCATTACATTTAACATGTAAACTTAGTTTTATCTGTTAATTTGCCTGTGTTGTTAATTTAATCTAACAAAAAAAAATTCTAAATGAATTTCTGAATTTCCAGGAACCCTAAAGGACGGACAGGATTAAAGGGAAAAGGAGCTCTTAAAAGTCTTGGCCCGAACAATATTATAGATCCAGTTATCACAAGGTAAACATGAGGCATTAACACCCAGTAACACCTTTATTGTTAGTTGAAGCTGGTGCAAGTACTTCAGAAATTGCCAATCTTTTGGGATTTTCACACAGAACAGTCTCTACACTTTACACAGAATGGTGCTGGAAACAAAAAACGTCCAGGGAGCAGCAGTTCTTCAGGAGTGTTGTGCATTCTGAGATGCTTTTCTGTTTGCTATGGTTGCAAAGAGTGGTTCTTTCACTTAGCATACCCTTCCTGTCAGCTCAAACCAGGCTGGCCTTCCTCTTCTGACCTCTCTCATCGACAAGGCATTTCTGCAAACATAACCACTGTTCACTGGATTGGTGTCCTAAATTTTGACGATGATAAGATTATGACCAGTGTTACTTCACAGAGGGTGTAGGTGTTGGAGTTTGGAGTATTGCACTGCAGCTCATGTTATTTTGCTTTCTGTAGAAGTGAGGGCTCACAACTGGAGTTTTTGGCTGTGTGGGATGAGACAGCAGGGTGCTGGACATTACCTGGGGTGAGAAACTACTATCCAGTCCTGGAGGGCCATAGCACCTCACTTAACAAACCAGATTTAACTCCTCAGCTAATTGCAAGGCAATTTATCATTGGCTGAATATGACCTATTAGAAGATAGGAATGCAAGATCTAGATCCTGCTATAAACTGCAACTCAGTTTGTTGATGTAACAGTTTGTAATTTCTATAATTTCATACTGGAGTAATTGTATATAATATAAATTCATGAGAATACCTACCTTTATGTTTATGTACTTATTTTGCGGGCCATTTTCAATTATTTCAGTAGCTACTTCAGTATTTTAATAGCACCTACAATCTAGAAATACCTAAATGTAGATTACAATGTTAACATTTTACCACATATCTATCTGAAAGTTATCTATGTACTATAATCGAGTCTGTAGGTTTTGGTGTGTAAATACTTTATAAATTCTGTGTGTGCTCTCTTCTAGGGCCCTGTCGAGCCAGGCAAGCATTTACCTGAGAGACTGGAAACAGCACTAGGAAAGAAATTATCCCAGAAAATTAAAGCCAAAATAGAATCAAAAAGCTACACTGAGGTGAGTGTTACATAAATACTGTACTACATTTAATGTTTTATGTACACCACAAGCAATCAATACAAATCAGACCAAATGCAGACTTGCTCTACTTGTCTGGTAAAGACTCTCCATAAATATAGCCTGTAAATGAGGGTTAGGAATCAGTATATACATGATATACACTCACCATCTACTTTATTAGGAACACCTGTAGACCTGCACATTTATGCAGTTATGCAATCAGCCAATCATGTGGCAGCAGCACAATTTATAAATTTGCACCATTCTCTCTAGAGACTGTTGTGTGTGAAAATCCCAGGAGCTCAACAGTTTCTGAAATACTCAAACCAGCTCATCTGGCACCAACAACCACAGAGATCACATTTTCCCCCATTCTGAATTTTGAATTTCTTGACCTGTAACTGCATGATTTTATACATTGTGCTGCAGCCACATGATTGGCTGATTGGATAACTGCATGAATAAGCAGTTGTAAAGGTGTTCCTATTAAAGTGGACAGTGAGTGGATAGGGGTTGCAGTGGGTGCATTTGCAATCTACTGTTGGGCCAGCATCATTTGAGGATGTCTTGTATGTCAAATTAATTAAAAATACCCAATTCCACAGGAAATGGTCAATGTGAAATATGCATTCATTCTTTCATCTTTAGTAAGCACTTTATTCTGGTCAGGGTGAACCCAGAGACAATCCCAGAAACACTGGGTGTAAACTGTACGTAAATACACAATTCGGTGTCCTAATCCAACCCTGACCTTATACACTGCAACTCCGCTATAACAAACTCCTTGGGGGACGTCCAAACAGTTCGTTATACCAAAAGGTTCGTAATACTGAAATGGACCCACTTGTCACACCAGACACTCTTACGTAAAACAAGACCAACTGTGTTTAATTTTTACTTTCGCTTAATCCACTTTCATATTTACGAAATAAAGGAAATAAGTCACGCTCGCCGTCATTTGCTTGCTGCATCTTCTTTCTTTTCAGCCCATCATGTTGATTGCAGTTATGGACGAAGTCTCAGAGCTCGAAGCCTTTGCTTTATGGCATTAACACCGTATTGTTAACTTGACTGCGGACTTGATTATTTATTGTTTGTCTCTGGTGGGAAGAGGAGCGCATGGCTCAGTGATTTTTTTTTTAAGACTCCAACTCATTGTCACTAAAGGCAGGGGACACGAACTTACTTCATTATATGTGAACGTTCATAGTAAAAGAGTTCGTTATAGCAGGGTTGCAGTGTACTTATTTGCCTTGAACGTGGGCATATACGATCCATATCAAGGGCGTCAAACTCATTTTAGGTAACAGGCCACATTATACAAAGTCCAGTGTCGAGTGGGTAAGAAAACATATCAGTTTGGTGTCCAATAACACAATAACAGCTCCTCTTAAATGTGTTCATTTATAAACATTTATCTGAAAGGTACATGCTCAATGTACAAATGGATTAAACATTTACATCACCTATAAAACTTATTCAACTGACTGCAATTCATTACCAAATGATGGTTTTACTATATATAATGGATATTGGGATCATATGTCTTGAATGTAAACAAGTAGCCCAAATTAATAACCTCTAAATGAGTTATTTTGGAAAGAGACGTGTTTTCTAGCTTGCTAATGAAGAAATACACATATTCAACCAATCTGAGTTTATGGCTCTGACTTTATTGCTCTATTTCACCCCCTAATGGAATAACAGAGATTTTCACAAAACAATTTTAGTTTAGAACAGGGATCATGAATTGATTTAGTAGGCAGGATTACAACCTTTCCATAGGCAAATATTTTTTACCCCTGATCTACAGTATATAATTTTTATAAATGCACATATAGCTGCATTCAGACAGCAAACGTTGATCTTGTTATTAAACTGACCTTTTATTTACTGTTGCCTTTACAAAATGAATATACATTAGTTATGAAGAAGCTAAAGAATAAATTTTCTTAACAAACCATTATTTTGTAATTGATGCCATGCCAAAATGCATCATTTTGCTTTGTTTGATTTAAGCAGGTATATTAAGAAGGATGTTTGACGTGTATTCTAGGTCTATAAGGGTTATGTAGATGACAGCCAGAACACTGATAATGCCTGGGTGGAAAGCACTGTTATAAGAGTTCACCTCAAGGATGAGTGGAATCTGATAATGCGAGGTGGTGATGGTGGTGGTGGTGAGGTAGGGAGCTTTTACTCTCCTTCCGCTACACTGATTCACCTAAAATTCAAGTTTAATTGTCATTTAAGTATAGAATATTGTATATACACTTTATATAGATTTGCAATACAATGACATTCTTATTCACTTACAAACAATAATAGGTGTCTATGACATTTGTATATACAACAACAATATACACTCCTCCAAGAGATATAGTGTAAGAGGAAGGGAGGGGGATACTGCATGTAGTTTAATGCATTTGGTACACAAGCACCACACATAAATGATTAAAAGGGCTTGACAAACATAGAGTGATTATGGTAGAGCAGAGTGTATAGGTAAGTACACCAGACTGTAAAAGCATGTATTTATATTCAGTTCAATCAATGAAGTAAAAGGTTTGGACACACCTGCTCATAGAAGGGTTTTCTTTATATTTACTATCTTCCTCTATTTAGAAATAATAATAATAATAATAATAATAATAATAATAATAATAATAATAATAATAATAATGGAGATTACCATTATGAAATAGAATATATTATGACAGTATTCTTGATTAAACTTTGCGCAGTTAGTATTTTCTCAACCAGCCTCATGAGGTAGCTTCCCAAATAGGCCCAGCTTTTTAATGTTTCTCCTAAGTTTTTGATGAAAACTACTTATTTGAGGAAACAATTATTTTAAGTTTTAAAAAAAAAATTAAGTAAAAGCTACTTATTTAAAAATACATTTATATTCAGAAAGAAATGTATACATGGACATACTGTACATTTCACATTTGTCTTCACAAATTTCAACCATAAGCCCTTAATTTATAATATATTTAAGACAATATAAAATATCTATTCAATTTAGTGTAGCCAAATTTTTTGACTGTATATACAGAATATAATATTGTACTCTCTCTTTAGTCTCTCAGCAGCACTGAGAAGCTTCAGTGGCACAAGGTGAGCAGCAAAACACATGTGCATCCATACCAACGAGAAGCTCTACGTACCATTGCCCAAAAGCACAACATTAAGTTCTAAGGAAACTTCTGACTCTGAGGAAAATGGACAAACAAATGTTTCACTCTCCGAACTATGTACCTGGTGTGGAGATTCAATAATACCAAATCTGTACTTATACAATTCTGTAATGAGGAGTTATGCAACTGTTTGCACATTTGCTAATGAACTAATCATTCACTCATTCATCTTTAGAAATCTTATTAATAATCATCAAAATTATCATCATCATCATCATCATCATACATGTGAATAAATGAAATCTAAAATGTGCAGGTCATATACAGAGAGGAATACAATTATTTAAACCTACATAAAAGCATTATAATAACCCAGTATACACAATACAGAAGAATTAATCTCTCAGATTATGTGAGATTACAGATATTATAGAGGTTATAGCATGACATTTTGCAGCATTACTAGCAGGATCTTTTCAGCGGAGTTCACCATTTTTGGCATTTAGGGATAATGAGGTTCAATATTGGGTCTATATTTTCCCTTTTGTTTTATTTCCAATAAAAAGAGACTGACTTTGTGTACAGACTGTTGTGACAATCTCCTGTTAAATGTCATCTGTGCATCAGCCATAACTATCCAGTGCAGCATCATCTTTACAATCACATAAGCAGGATCTGAACTGTGACTTTGTTCTTCAGCTAATCAGGTAGAATCTTGTTCTCATCTGGATCATAAGCAGAACTGAGATCTAAACTAAACTGCATACCTGAGCCTTAATGGACCTCAAACCATCATTTCAAATCATTTTAGTGCTATGATAAGCTGGAAAACCTGAGAAAAACGTTTCACTAATGTTTTATTTATGCTGAGATAATCATTTAACAAAATCATTATTGTTCTTCTTAAGTTTTATTATTATTTTATTCAGACCACTATTTCGCCACACTTCTTCCACACTGTTTTCAAGATATTGAACCCAAACCAACGTCACCTCGTTCATCCTGTTCGGGAATAGTGTGCTTGTATACAGCTTTTGGAAAGATGCACCCATTCTCTCATTCTTTTCATTTTTATGTCATTTTTTTTGCTCCAATGAAATGTTTCAGAATTAAACTCTTCCTGTTCGGGAAAGCTTCATCAAAGAGCCAACAAACTTGAAGCTAACTCAGCTGACACATACATGAGATCAACTCTGACCCACACTCATCTTTTTCTTGCCTTTTGTCCATCCCTTTTTCTCCCAGTGGCAGCAATGCATTTCAGCCCATTGAAATGGATGGGGTTTCAGAATCAAATTGTTCCTGCTTGGTCAAATTTCCTCTGAGAGCCACCAAACTTTATTTCATAGCTCAGACCAACTCATCTGATACACACATCCATCCGTCATGAGCCACATTCATCTTTTTTTTCTTTCTTCACGTTTTACTAATTTTTTCTAGAACGTAAAGTTAGACATTGATCTACATTGAGTACACACAGTGTACAGCAAGGTTGCATTTTTTTCCTAGTCAGAGGCTTTACAATAGCAATTTCTAGAATAAACTCGATGCTATTGATTGTCAGAATGGCATTATTCAGCATGTTCGCTGATAAGGAACTGAAAATTGGATGTGATTGACTGGCTGCTGCATACAAAAAAAAGTTTCTTTTTCTGTACTCAGCATTATTCACCTGGTGTAATCAGACATGAATGCAACAATACACAAACCATAGAGTATCTACTGTAACTGAACTTAACAAGATCACTATGAACTAATTGAAATGGAAACTAATTAGCATATGTATGCAAATAAAACATTTTCATGAATCCAGTTGTGTTACTTCATTTTTGTTATAGTTGCATTATAGGTTTTTTTTTTTTTTTAAATCAGTGGAGTTTTGCTTGATTACTTCAAACTGACAAATAAAATTCAGCTAGGTTATAAAGATAAAAATTACCATAGGCTACTGTATGCAAAGTCCAGTATTGGGGTCATTTCCAGTTACATAGCAAAATGTCCAATGTTGAATTAACCTCTACAATGTTGAATTGATGTTTAATTAACATTTATATTTAGCCATATAGCAGACACTCTTATCCAGAGCAGCTTTCATAACATGTAAAGAGTTGAAGGAGCAGCAACACAAAGCATCTATCAAATCAGTTTTCTCAATTTTGTCAGGGTTTTTTTTTTTTTCAGACAATGGGTTATCTTTCAGGAAGAACTGTTAGAAAGGCAGTCTGACATCTTCTGAGAAAGTTAGGAGGAGCAATTTATTATAAAAGAATATTAACAGTGGACTAAGAACTGACCCCTGAGGGACTCCAGTAGTATTTCTGGAGTCAAGAAAGCAATAACCTTTTCCCCCCAGGGGATGTTGGTGTAACAGCCTGACTGCTTGAAAATTCCCTGAGTAAGAGCTTCTGTTTGGCTTCAATTCTACATGACATTATAGGTATTTAGCAGATGCTCTTAACCAGAGCAAGGTACAACAAGCATGCACACACACAGTGCCAGGGGAGCAGTTGGGGGTTAGGTTAGGTACCTTGCTCAAGGGTATTTCAGTCATGGATTTTCCTGCCAGTCCAGGGAATTGAATCAGTGACCTTTGGGGCCCAAGGCTGCTTCTCTAACCTTTAGGCCATGACTTGCACATGACTTGCACATTTGACTTTAATTCAGTTCATGTCAAATCAATTTTATTTGTGTAGCACATTTAACAAGACATTGTCAGAAACCAGTTTTACAGAATATTTAGATCCTGAATGAGCACGCCAGTGGCAACAGCGGCACAGAAAAGCTCCCTGAGATGACAGGAGGAAGAAGCCTTGAGAGGAACCAGACTCAAAAGGGAACCCATTCACTTGTGTTGAAAGGATGTTCAGTTTGAGCATACTGTAAAGAAGAGTCAGTCTGTGTGATTACAGCAGCAGTACAAGTCTACAGGATGCAGGTGAGATTATCCACTTAAGAAAGGGTGAGACCTGGGCATAAATTGGTTTTGGGAAGTGCAGAAGTAGTATCAAGATTCTTCAGGTAGGTCCAGAATTTATTTATTTATTTCCTTCCTTCCTTCCTGTCCCTATTGACCTGAGTTTGAGTGTTTATCCTCAATCTGTAACTTTATGCTGCCCTCTAGTGTATATAATACGAATAATGCCTTTCTGAAATCTTTTTTCCCCCAGGGATATTTATTTGAATACAATGATATAATTCACACGAAGGTGAGTCATATAATAACTTGGAGAATATGCAGTCGAAGTTTCCTGTAGTGACGCACCAAAGAATTGTCTTGATATTTTGAACATCCGGACTCTAGTTGCCAAAACAAGGGGCAAATTGTACGTGCGTCCTCTGATTGGTGCGCAATATGCCAAGACACGCCCACTTTACATGACACTTTACACTAAGCACTGTGGTTTCATTGACAACCACAGTTGTCAATGAAAGTGAAAACAGCGTCAATATTGTAGAGCATTTATTAATATTAACAGTGGAGTTGTATTATATGGGGAAAAAACTTTATAAGCTCAGGTGTTGTACTCAGTCTTTTACAAAATATTAAAGTGTACCAAATGAGGGGAAATGAAACCATTGGCATAAAAATCCCCAGTCAGTTGCTTGTTAGTGAGTAAAAATGGAGTTATACTAGCCTGTAACATCGATACATGGTAGTGATGCACTTACTTGCTGTAATGTACCGTGTTTAGCGCATATCAGAACAGACAATTAATTAAAATGATTATAAGACATTTATTCATGAGATAAACTCGTTTCTTGGGCGTAGCTGAAACTATTTTAACCGCTCAGATATTTTATAAATTATGGCAAAAAGTGCGTAAAAGTATTACAGACGTATAAAATCTTACATTTTTAAACCAGAATGCATGTTTGATATAGACCAGTAGGCTGAATCCCAAATAGCTCCTTTTTAATGCTTTAGTGCACTCGATAGGGTGTATAAATGACTCGTTTTTGGTTTTTTTTACCCCCTACGTAGTGCACTCGTGTAGGGAGTAGGGTACTATTTGGTTATGCAGCCGTCGTCGCGCTCGCGCAAGGTTACAGGTGTATTAACGTCAGGAGAGGAAAAACACGGAAGTGACGTACGCGCTCACGAGACTCAGAATCAGATTAAACCATCGGATTCTCGTAAAAAAAAAATCTAAGCACTAAACAGGCGAGAGCTGCTTTCGGACGACGGGAAAGGAGCAGTAATTAATCGGTATGGGCGCATTTTTACTTTATAGACCTCATTGTTTCACGTTTTAATGTTTCTGCGGCTCACATTTGTCGGTTTTATGTTGCTCTTGGCCAGGTTTTACATCACAACACCGGCAGCGCAGGGAGACGTGGAGCTGTGATGTTTTGCATGTTCCTGCCTTGTGTCTCTCTCTTCTTTCTAATTCACTAATATCACCCTTTAGGACGCTTTTAAGATTGTAAATACAAAGTAATGTGTTTGCGTGCTTATGTAACTGCACCATTAATATAGTAATCCTCGCATCTGAGTCTTAGGTTGGTCGATATTCATGTAACGTTACTAATAATATGGGGTAGCAGATATGACAGAAAATATCGCGATAATTCGAGGCACGATATTTGTCACGATATCTAGCTTTGCTGAGAGTAGTGGAGATGCAGGAAAAGCTACACGTTGTACGTAGTCTTTTACAAACTATTAAAGTATTTAAGTCTATAAACCGAGTGAAAAATGAAACCGTTGACATCAAAATAAATTTTAATACCCAGTTTGTTGCTTCTGAGTTAAATTGAGTTATAAGGGCTTACACATCTAATGATGTGTATGATGTTCAGAAAAGTGCATATTAATATATCATGATATCAGTTCAATCATTTTTTTTGCATTCCTGCTATTTTTTAATATACAGTACTGTGGAAAAGTCTTAGGTACATCACTTGCAAAGAAATGCTGTAGAGCAAAGATGCCTTCAAAAATAATGAAATTAAATG
>JAOTRR010000055.1:24307049-24318755 GCA_028570945.1 Gogo arcuatus
AACAAAAGGAATATTTAAGTTGATAAAGAATAGGAAAATAAATGTTGCAATTTTTTGCTAATAAAATTTTGTTCATTTAATTTTTTTTTCAAAAATATAATGGGAAAATCAAATCGTGAATCGAATCGTGAATTGGGTGAATTGTTGCACGCCTAATTGTTACTTCTACACCAACACTTGTGCATGATACTTACTATTTTATTGAGGACTTGAAATGAGGCACCAGCCTTGCCACCACTCCCTTTTGTAATTACACAGTTACATTATTTGCATATTGCAAGTCATATGGATATTAAACCAGTGAAAAGAGAAACTGTGTCCTTATCATTCTCGCTTCCTGTCTACAGGCAGGGTAAGCCTAGAAACAGGCCATCATTCAGACAGATCCTGCTGCACCTGGACATCGCCTCTGCAGATGTGCTGGGAGCCCCCCAGGAGACGTACTTTAAATCTCAGGTTTGTCTTTATAAATATTAACAGTGCAGACACAACTTAGATTGCCAGGATGAAGAACTGGAGTTAAGGTGTAGAATTATGTACTGGCACAGTGGGTAGCGGTGCTGCCTCACAGCTCAGGGGTAACAAATCCTGAACTCAGGTTGCTCTTTGTGTGGAGTTTCATATGTTCTTACTGGGTCTGTGCGAGTTTCCTCTGAGTTCTTAGTTTTCCTCCCACCTACCAAAAACATGCCAGTTGGTGGATTGTCTTCTGGCCAGTTTCCCAACATTATAGCTACACTGTTACTTGCATTACCTGCAGAGTAATTTAGTTGACTAATTGCTCAATGGTAACATGCATGTGTTTGCACGTGCTTATCAGGCGGAGTGGAGAGAGGAGGTGAAGAAGCATTTTGAGAAGATAAAAAGTGAAGGAACATGCATCCACCGCCTGGACGAGGAACTTATACGGCGCAGAAGAGATGAACTCAGGTCAGCCACTGACCCTGATGCTACAAAATACTCAGTGATTTTGTTTGTTTTTTTTTAATCGAGCTATAATAACATTACAAAGTCTTTTCCAAGACTCTTTCCAACCCTGTCTATTGTGTATAATGCTCTCTTAGGCATGCACTGGACATTCGAGAGCATTATGAGAGGAAGCTAGAGAGGGCTAACAACCTGTACATGGAGCTGAGTGCGATCATGCTGCAGCTAGAAGTGCGAGAGAAAGAACTCATGAAGTAAGTGCACCTCACCAACTCAACATCTCACTGTTTGACTGCACTGCTTTAGCTGAAAATCTCTAATATCAGCAACACTCAGTTTAAATCTATAACTAGCCTAGCGATTAGAGACTGTCACTGGTGTTCAGAAGTTCAGTCAAAAGCCAGCTTTTTAAAAAAAAAATCTAATAGACTGTGGCTGAAGAAAAGAAGACAATACGTGCTTCTAAAGCATCCATTTTGTTATTGTAGGAATTATGTTCTCCAGTTTTCGCAAAATTTATATAAACTCAACAAAGTGAGAGCGTTAAAGCATTGCATGGATAAACCACTAACCCAAACCATAACCTTAATTTTCATAACTTTTAAAGGGGCAATGCATATGAATTGGTCCAAAAACAAGATGGTTGACAATGTGTGTGTATGCGAGTAGAGGGTCTGTAATCCAGTCTTTGTTTGCTATTGTTTTGTGCTTAGTTTGTCCAAACACCGTTGCTTGGCATTGCGACTCACTTTCTCCCAGTAGGGTCCCTTTTCTTTCTTTTCCCATCTCCAAAAATACAATATACCGACACAAAAATGTTAACCGCAAATCCATGTTTCAGTACCTGGATTCCAAGTGTTCTATTCCAGTTTCTTCTCTTTGCCTTAGTTTTTGGCAGTCTGTAAAAAAAAGATAGCTCAGAGGCTAAAGTGTATGTAACCGGCTACGGTGACATCATGGGCATTCTTATTCTCCTGTCATGTTGGACTGAGGGCAGACTGGACACTACAGTGACTCACTATCACCTCTTGAGGCACAAAGTGGTATTATGAGACGGACGGTCTGTTCTGTCTCGGGGCTAGCTGGTTAGCATGCTAACTTCAGGAAATATCTCTGCAACACGATACATAGATGTCTTTGACATAATGTTAAAATTATTTCTTCACATTCTGTTGATAATTTTAGTTAATTTTTTAATGTTTTAAACTAAAATTCTTACAAATTCTTACACATCGCCCCTTTAATATGAATTAATATGAATTTGTCCATGTGAGACAGCTTTATGTAGACTAATGTGTGGCAATAAATTAGCATGTTTGTAACAAACAAACAAATATCACAGAACTTGACAAGGATAAAATGACTCCAAAATATTTCTTTGTTTGCCATGTAAAACATAACACTGTCATAATAGGCCTATCATTGTGTTCTTCAAAAAGGTTGTGCAAACGCAACTTGCTTTTTACTTTCCAGAACAAAACTTACATATTTTACTACCTTGGGAAAGAAAAAAAATAACAGTGAGATTCTACTTCATGAGCTCTGTATTCTTGCCGTGTGTGTAATTTTATCCATAATAAATTTATTTATCCCTGATGAACATGCCTGAGTCTTTATTATTATTATTATTATTATTATTATTATTATTATTATTATTCCTCTCTAGGATCCATGGCTGTGTGTAAATGTTATTTTAATTACTGGCCCTGATTCACTGTGCTGTTTTTTGAGCAGAAGGGAGCAAGCTGTGGAGAAAAAATACCCCGGCACTTACAAACGCCACGTGGTGCGACCTATCGTTCGACCCAACGCTGTGGAGAAGCTCATCAGGAAGAAAGGCAGCATGAACCACAAACCTGGCACACAGACTCCCAAGAGGTAGCTATTATGCGGTGTATTTGTTTAAGTCAGTTTGGAAAATGGCTTTCTGAACACACTGCTTCAAAACTGGATGCATCAGGCAAAGTAATCATGCGGTTTGTAATGTGCAGTTTTAGAGCCGTCTGCTGTCTCTGAGGTGAAATGCGATTTAAAAAAAAAAAAAAAAAAAAAAAAAAGACAGGCCTTCGCCTTTCCACCCACCTGACCCTGCTCCTTCGGTGAAACTGTGCAGGCCTTGTGAGTCGCCAAAAATAAAGACACTACAAAGAATCATTACACTGCAGTGTTACAGATTTTTAAGCTAACCTATATAAATTTAGATTTAACAGGTGTAAGAACCATTTTAAACACTGCAAACTGCATCTTTAAATTTTGTCTTGCTCTGTGTGAATGGTTATAATGCCAAATCTAGGCTTACTTATCATCTTTGGTTTTAATGCATCACTACTCGATCATGTATTGCCTCCTCTGTAGGCCTGATCTGCTGCGCTCTGATGGAATTTCCAGTGTGGAGGCTTTCCCAGTGTCCTCTCCTCTCTCAGGCAGCCCAAGGGTATCCACTCCTCCTGGGAAAGCGCGCTACCGCAGCAAACCACGCCACCGCCGCACCAACAGCAAGGGCAGCCACAACGAGTTTCCCGGGGTCCTGAAGCCCAACGTCAACACGGCTGAGGAACAGCAACCACTACAGCCTCAGCAATACCATCATAATCACCATCATCATCACAACGCTCATCAGCTACCACCTGAGAGTCCTCTGCTCCCTCTGCAGAGGCGAGACAACGCAGCAGCCTCATGCACCAGCGAGCTGCGCTACTTCGGCCCTGCCGCAGCACTGCGCAGCCCTCACACTGAGCACCTTCAGCGCTCCAGCCCTGACCTCATTAACACCACTCTGGAGGCCGACACACGGCAACAGGCAGCTACCGGGCCAGCTGCACTCTGCCCCTGCTGCCAGGGTCACCCACTGCCGGGGTGCTTGCGGTGCCAGGACATGTTGCCTGACTGCCCTCTGGTCAGCACACGTGAGTGTCCAGACAGAGAGGGTATGGAGGGACAGCAACAGCCAGAGCAAGGCGGTTCTCCACAGAACAGCCTCCCGCGCAGCCTCAGAACACTCAGCAAGGTGAGTCAACAGAAATAGATGAGACATTTTCAAAGGGAGAGCTTACAGGTATGTGTGTAATGGTGTGATATGACCTGTATTTTCATGCTGAAGGTGACCTATATGGCCAAAGGTTTGTGGACACCAGACTATCACACCCATGTGTGTTTTTTAAACATCCCGCTCCAGTTTTAGTCCCCCTTTGCTGTTATAATAACCTCCAGTCTTCTGGGAAGGCCTTCCACCTGATTTTAGGACATTACTGTGGTGATTTGTGCTCATTCAGCCACAAGAGCATTCGTGAGGTCGGGTGAGGAGGTCTGGTGCACAGTCGGCATTCCAGTTCATGACACATATGTTCAGTGGGGTTGAGGTCAGGGTTCTTTGCAGACCACTCATGTTCTGCAACTCCAGTCTTGGCAAACCATGTCTTCATGGATCTCGCTTTGTGCACAGGGGCATTGTCATGCTGGAGCAGGCTTGGGCCTCTTAGTTTCAGTGAAGAGAAATGTTTAATGCTACAACATACAAAGACATCCTATACAACTGTGCACATTAAAGTTTGTCGTAACAGTTTGGGGAAGAACCACATATGCATATAGTGTATATATGGTCAAAATTAAGCAGATACTAATATTTTAGTTAATAATGGCTTTACTGATTTCAAAACAAACATAATTTTAAAAATGAGCCACTTATAAATGCTTAACTTTAATTCTCAGCTTTCAAACAAGCGCAAACATTAAAAGCACAATGCCAGACTACTGAGTGATGCTTCCCAAAGGTTTCATCCTTATCAAAAATTAGCAAGTTAGAATCCCTAACATGCAACAGCCATGCAATAAACCTGACAGAAGTACTGCTTGCACACACCCACTTGACACAAATCATGTTCTGAGAGTGATTAGCACTCCCTAGCACCCTATAGTGTAATGGATGGATATTCAAAATAGCATCACATTGATGTTTCATATAAAGAAACCTCATCTGTGCTTTATTAGCATGAATTTTAGTGATGTCATGAAAATTAATTACATGGAATCTTAAAACAGTCCTGAACTTATCAGCCTAAATATATACTGATCAGGCCCGAATTTGCACGACTGAAAGGGACTTTGTGTTTTGAAGCACTTTCGTGTAAATGTCTAATTGTTTTTTTAGTGCTAGCTGAATTGTATGGTGTATTTCCTGTAGCCATTACTGTGTTACTGTTTCTTTCCTGTGTGAGAGATAGGTTACGGTAAAGGATAATGTTATCTTGGATAAGTGTGTGTGTGTTTGTGTAGATGTGAGAGTGAGCTAACAGTCTGCTTCCTTGTCAGGTTGGGGATGACTCATCGGAGGAAGAGGAGGGAGAGGTTGACAGTGAAGTGGAGTTTCCACGGAGACAGAGGTGATGGGTTGCTCTGCATTTATTAATAATTGACGATCAGTATGCTCTTTATGAGCGCTGACTTTTCTTCCAGGCTGCATTAGGAACACCGATTTAATTCTTATTGATCAAACGAATACAGTATATTTATGTGTAGTAAATAATATAATGTAATAAATATTAAAATGCAGTATGACTTTTATTTTTTCGTACACATGTAGGATTATGATTTAATGAGCCACTATAAACTATACAGTCCTGCAATGCTCCTGTAACTGCTGTGTGTCGACTACAGACCTCACCGGTGCATGAGCAGCTTTCAGTCGTACTCGACGTTCAGCTCGGAGAATCTGTCTGTGTCGGATGGCGAGGAGGGAAACACAAGTGAGCACTCGCACAGCGGACCTCTAGAGGCACTGAGCGCCAGTCAGGAGGAGCAGCTGGATGAGCTGCTTTCACACACACCAGAGATCCCCATTGACATCTCCACACAATCTGACGGCCTCTCTGATAAAGAATGTGCTGTGCGCCGGGTCAAAACTCAGATCTCCCTGGGCAAGCTGTGTGCCGATGAACATAGTTATGAGGTTAGCGCATCTGCACCACTGTTCCAGTTTAATACAGGGTTCCTGTGTGTTCTGGAAAAAGAGAAAATACACTAATGCAAATTAGAGCAAGTTTGTAGCTGTATGCGCACTTCCTTGCTGAAGTGTGAAATGTTACAAAAGTCATTATTTAAACAGGAATAATACATGACGGGGTATGCTCGTATAGCAAAATAATCAACCCGGGGGTGGTGTGATGCAGCCGAACACAAAGCGGACCACCTCAAAGTTGTTTACTTTCCAATAACGGCGCATTCTGAAGTGTTGTATTCCTCTTACTCCACATCAATTTGCCAGCAATTACAATTTTTTATTTATTAAAGAACACATCATAGTTTTTTTATTCATTTATAATTACATTTAATGTTGTCTGCGAGACACGTTTCTTTGTTATAGCAGCGATAAACAGTCGATCTCTCACCTCAGTCGTCTCCCTTTTTCCCCCTCTCTTAAGAAGAATAAGAAATATCCACAAAGCACTTCTTCCTGAAGCCTTTCCTGTGTTGGAAAACTTAAAGTAACAGCTTTACCACTGACTGTTGCACAGTGCTGACACTGGACACTCCTTCCAAAATAAACTTCACCATATCAGGAGTTACACACGTGTTTTTGTTTGTTTGTTTTTGTTAATCCATTTGTGGAACATCTGCCATACAAGTCCCTGTCTAAATTATTGCTATAGAAGGAATAACATATTAGCACAAGTGAAGTAATATAAACCTGTGATTTTGTCTTGTAGCCGGAACTATTGTCAGAGCTACTGTTTTAAAGAATTAATCAACACCTTCTGACCAATCAGAATCGAGAATTCAGCAGCACTGTAGTATAAAATGCAAATACTGGTCATTGGTGAAATAAGATGGTGCTTAAAATGTGTAAGAATCACACATACTGGCAAGCTTTCCTCAATGTCTTTCGTGTAAATTTTTAGAGCATGTTTTGCTAGCTTATGCCATAGATATAATGTTATAAATGGAGGTGTAGGCTATTATTTCTGCAAATCATGTACATGACAGCTAATGCTTAGAATAAGTCATGGGAAAATATCCTGGAAAATTGTGTGGAAACTCAGTATCTCCTTATTATGATTCTGTAGCTGATGCTACATGCTGAGTATAACTAGACAGAAAATGCGTTCAGAGGCGGACATGTTTGTATTTTCACATAATTAAATCTCTGTTTCTCTCACTCTCACTCCTGCATTCTCTCTCTCTCTCTCTCTCTCTCTCTCTCTCTCTCTCTCTCCCTCAGAATCCGCTGCACTTCGGTGATTCAGACTGTGACTCTTCAGAAGCCGAGTGCTCCGACGCCACCATCAGGAACAAGCAGCCATGTGCTCCCTCTTCCTGGTGAGCTCCTCCCACCGTCCCACCTTCTGGGAGGAAAACCACCGCAATAACTGGGGCTTGCTGTAAAAGACCATGCCCCTTTGCTTATTCAGTCCCTGCCCTCTGTCTCAAGCCCCACCCATCCGAGTAAGCTCAGGCAACTCTGGACTGACAATGTAGCTAGTGTAACATTTCATAATTTATTTTTCTGCATTCAAGGTGAAGAAAACAAACAAAAAAAATCAGGAAGTCTTTTAAATTCTAACCTAGAACAAAAAGACAACAATGAACGAGTGGGTTGGAATGGAACAAAAGGTGCAAACTCTCAACCAGAAACCTGGCGATCAAGGATTGTGTGTGTGTGTGTGTGTGTCTGTGTGTGTGTGTGTTTGTGTGTTTGTGTGTGTGAGAGAGTTGGTGCGCTTTTGAAGAGCATCAGGACAGTATAGTAAAGGTCACTTCTGATGATTAAACATGGGACCCTTTAACAGAAACCCAAGCAGCCAGATCTGCCCTTTTTAGCTAAGAAGCTAAGACTCACTAGCTACCTGGTAATGCTTGAGTTTATAATAAATGATGCCCTGGGATATCAGGGTCACTTTGGTTTGAGCACCAGCATGAACAGCACCTGTCCGTCCTCTCTCGTGTTTTTTTGTCTCTCCATCTCTTTATTTCTAACACCACAGACCCATGTGGAGTCTCAGCATGCCAGTTGGAAAACCAATCAGACTTTGTTGCTGAGTTTCCCAGACACACAATGGAACACCAACTCGCTTTCATAACGACGTACAACGGAATTTGTGAGAAATCCATGAAATCAGTGTTGAAGCTGGAGAAAACCAGTCCAGCTTTCCTCTCACCTCAAGCCTGAACTCGGAAAGGATTATGAGACTGGAAAGCGATGATAACACATTCCCTTTCACGCGCGGATCTAGTGTCTAGACCCAAGTTTCTCTATTTTTTAACCTCATCTCTGTTTTTCCAATCAAGTTCATTTGTATATTTAATGATTTTAGTTGATGTGAAGATGCAGCAGCCCCTTAAATCCCTCAGGACTTGTTCCATTTTTGTTCGTATATAAAGTGAGACTGAATGTCTAGCGTGAGGCACGTGCCTTCAGACACACACTAAAGGTTCAGCAATAACGCAGGTTCCGCTCAGGCTTAAGAGAATCTCGCTCAGGAGGACTGTCTAGCTGGCTGGACAGATGCACTGGCAAGTTGTAGTGACATAAGGTAGTTATAGGAAAAGCTGCATTTTAAAAAGCGTCTATTTTTGAGACATTTGTGTTGCTCTGAATCACCTCCTGCGTTTTGATGATTTGAAGCTCAGGTTAAGTTAAATGCACAGTGCAGCTCTTCTCTTCAGCGTACTAGCAGTGGAACTGCACTAGAGGGAGACAGATCTGTGTTGTGTTGCTGTGAGAGAAAACCAAGCAACATTCCTTTTATATTTGTCTAAATACTAGAAGTATGTTTTATCAGGATTAGCAGTAGTCATTTAGATACCCTACTAATATAATCTGTTTTTATGTTCATAAAATATGGGATGCTGCATCTTTTATCATTGATAACATACTGTATTCATTACCTGTGTGTGTTTTGGTGTGTGTATGTTGTGTAATAGTTTAGACAGGACGGCCAGTCGAACTTTAAATGGATTACGTCATCTTAGCTGATGAGAGAGAGTGAGGGTTTCTATTTTATTTTCCTGATTTTTAGAGGGTTTGTGTGTTTGTATGTCAGAGTCTTACATCCAAATGCATTTGCAGCGAATGAACAAAGCAAGAAGTTGAACACCTAACCCAACCCTGTTTACTTAATCCTGTTTCAGACGAATCCTATTTCCAGTTTGTATTCTCCAACCAGCACGATTCCGATTGGATGAAAACACGATTTCAGTCTGAATGAGAAGGACTTGTGAGGCTTTGTCTTGTAACCAGTGAGCCAGGACAACTTATGGACACATACCAACCTCATTTCTCTTGTTTACATCTTTCAAAAGCTTCTGTGATATTTATTCCACAGAAATCAGAGAGGTATTGAGAGTAAAGTACAATAATGTCTTTCCATCTGCAGCACTATAATGTTTTCTGTATAGTTATGATTATTTGTTGTGTTAATTTAATTTAATTTCCCTTCCTTTTCTTTTTGTAGCTGGCCTACACGGTCTTTCGATTAATTTATTTTGGACTACTAGCAAGTTTAGAATCATGTTAGTTTTTCTAATCATATCGATTTTTTTTTCCTCATATCATTATTAGTTTGTGAAGTATTTCTGGAAAGAGAGTGTTCAGTCTTTTTCTGAGTGAACAGCTTTGTTAAAACTAGAGCTGGGAAATAGCTGAGTCCCTGAAATCATGTTTCAGTCTGCTTCAGTGCTATCGTTTCATCTGAGAGAGTTCAAGGAATAAAATCCTCCTCAGTTTCTCTTCCCAGAGAGATAATGAAATCATTAGCACCTGATTTTGACTGTAGGTTTAACACCTTAGATGAGGACTTGTTTACGACATTCAATATTTATTATCCAGTGGTATTTGTCAGCTTAAATACTGAAGTCTAGACAGAGGTGTGAGGATCAGTCCTGTTTAATTAGCACATGTACTTCTAGTAGCATGATTAATTACTGGGTAACCGTTTCTTCTCAGTGCTTGGCCTGCACAACTTTGGGCATTTTGCTCACTGCTGTCAGTTTAGTAAATTAGCTCAATATTGTGCTAACGATATACCTATTAACACAAGGGGTCTCTTATTAATTACACCTGTATGCAGAGGCTGGATAAAAATAGATGGAGTTCTCTTAATGTGTCATTTGCCATACTGTCTTTATTTCATATTCTGACAGATAAAGCCTGAATGCTCTCAGTATTTAAACCAGGATGAACCTGTACAATTACAAACCTCTCGTTGTGTCACATTTCTCTGGTTCTCTCTGTTTCTCTGTACACTCATCTTATTCCTTCCCACATTTTCCTCACTCCGTTTTCAACTAATGCATAAACAGTTATTTTCTTATAAACTATTTTTGTGCAGAACGTGTTAAACGCTGAGCTATTTTTCTTCTCCTCCAGTATGTTTCTTAACCATGTCCCGCCTCCCCTTTCCTTATCTTGAATGGCGTTCTGATCAACCAACCCTGCCGGTTTCCTCTATTAGCCTGTGTACAGTGCAGTGGGAGCAGGAAGGAATAAAATCAAAGCAAACAACTGCATGGAATAAAAAGCTGATGTACTGTATCAAACTCTGTCACCTTTTTCTTTTGTACGCAGCCTCTGTAGAGATGATCTTCAATCATCCAGTGTTTGCAATGAGAAATGGAAAGCCCATAATACTGATATATGGAGTTTACTGTAATGTCTCCTGAGCAAAGTGCACAAGGTTTATTGCTCTGTTGATAAAATATAGACTACAGTGTGTTCTTTGATCTTCTGCAGCATGATATTGGATGTTTTAACCCCTTAAACTCCCAGGATGTGTCATCAGGTCCAACTTTACTCTCCTCACTCTTGTAACTACAGACCTTTCCTATTAGTCTCACTGTAGTTACTGAATAATGTGCTTTTATGAGGAGTATTTGAAAGCAAGCTGAGATTTTAAGGAGTTCATTGTTTTCACTGGAACTGGGATTGTTTAATATCAGTCTAATTCCTCACGTTGTCTAATTACCTCATCGGTTACCCATTCATCTTCAGTAAGCGTGGATACGGAACACACGGGGGTGAAAGGCCATCGCAGGAAACCATGCACTCACAAATTTGCACACTTATTCACACCTAGGGGGCAGTTTAGAGGTGCTAGTCCACCTACGGGCATGTTTGTGGGAGGAGAGAGTAAACCAGAGAACTCAGAGGAAACACCCAAGGACACAGGGAGAACATGCAAAACTGTATAACCAGAAAACTGAGCTCAGGATTGTACTAGAAATTTGGAGTTCTGAGCTCCATGCTGCTGTGATTGATTCATTTTGTGAATTTAGAGAGATATGGCCTCAGTGGAATCTTTTCTCTAAATTACCCCGTGTGTGTGTGTGTGTGTGTGTGTGTGTATATATATATATATATATATGTATATATGAATGAATGAATGTGGCACCCTGCAATATAATGGCACCCCATGCAGGGTGTATTCATGCCTCGTGCCCAGTATTCCTGAGATAATTTCCAGATTCTGCACAGCCCTGGCCAGGATAAAACCGTTACTGAATTCAAGGTGGATCAGTGACTGGATATGTAAATCATTCTCAATTCACGGGGTGGGTGTAAGATGGGTTTTGTTGGTCCATTACCCAGATAAGATCTAGTTAGCAGTGGTTCTGTGGTGGGTTGTTTCAATTGATGGACAGAGTAGCTAACAAAAGCAATATATAAAATATACACGGAATGTGCACCTGATAAAAGGGCTAATGAGTGAGAATATGCTGACACCTTTCTGTTGTAGCCAGCATTAACTTTTTCAGCAGTTTGTGCTACAGTAGCTCTTCTGTGGGATT
>JAOTRR010000055.1:24525137-24541197 GCA_028570945.1 Gogo arcuatus
CTGAAAGCAAAGGTTCACATACTTTTAGCACTCACTGATATGTCATATTGGATCACTTTCCTCAATAAATAAAAGACCAAGTATGATATTTTTGTCTCATTTGTTTAACTGGGTTCTCTTTATCTACTTTTAGAATTTGTGTGAAAATCTGATGAAGTTTTAAGTCATGTTTATGCAGAAATACAGAAAATTCTAAAGGGTTCACAAACTTTCAAGCACCACTGTATTTGACACCTCAGCCCATATTACACCACACTGCTGGTGAGTATTTTGTCTATAACTGCGTGCCTTAGTCATGTTTTATTCCTTACATATGCAACAGAAGAACATAACAGAGTGACAATATTTTGGTCTAGATTTAGTTTTGAGAAATTGGAGTGTTGAGAGGCAGGAGAGTGCTGGATGTTTTGGCTGTAGAAACTATACTGCTAGCTAATGCACTAATATAATGTATGCCACTGTATCCATCTCAGGAACTCATCATCTCAGATACTGATGGATAAGTAATGGTGGCACAAACAAATACTGGTTCAGGTTCAGCATGCCTTAGCCTTTAAAGAGACATAGGTGCTTCACCTGATGGCCATCCTTCTTGCATTCTCCATCCCATTCCTCCAGCTTCAGATGTTGTCCACCCACTCTGAACATCTCCTTCCTCTTCGTCCTTTGGCACAGATCTCACCTTCAATATTTGTCAGGACCAGACTGTAACTTCTCCATTTCCAGTGCTCATACTTGGTCAGCTTAAACAAATAAGTTAAATAAATCTTTCTTGAGAGAACTGTGTCAGTGATGGTGTCTGGTGTCTGGCAAGTTGCTATTAAAGGTCACCTAAAGAAAATCCAGGAGAACAGTGCTGTGCTGATAGAATGCAAGCTGTGTGAAATGTCACATTAGGTTTAGTGTAAACAGAATATTGTACAGCCTGTGAGTATCTGAGGTTTTGCCAACTTATAAACTCTTCATGAAATGGTATCACTAGGAAAAATATATGAGTGTGCGATTTTTTTTTTGCTGCTGCTGGTTCCCCTCTTATGAGAATCACATGTCACAGCACACAGCAACAATAAAGACAATGTCAAAATTATTAAAAGTAATTCGCACACTCATAAAAATGTCAAATTGTGCTATTTAAGTGATTTCAGGTTCAGTTTTTGGGCATCATAACATGACTATTTTGTAAACCCCTTTACACTCACATAGTCTCAAGCATAGAGATTTCATCAGACTAGATAATTTCTTTATAGTAGCAAGTCAAGTGACTGGATCTGGGTTAAAATCTTAAACGTTTTACCGTTTGCTTTTCTTTATCTTCATAGCATTACCTGGCTTGAGGTTGGAGTATATTTAAAATCCATGTACCATGCTTTGTTTATATCAGTTTTCCCTGAACACATTGCAGCTATAGTTTGACAGTTGGACTGACTGCCTGTCCCAAACTATTTAAGTGCATGCTCCTGATTGTTGCCCCTTCATATCTCATCACCAGCCTTAAACTCCATCTCACACACTCACATTCTCTTGTTCTGTTCTACTGGAGATTCCAAATTAGGGACACAAAAATTCCCCTGCAAGCTCCATTATTACATTATTGTCTCCTTACAACTTTGATTGTGAGAAAGATGTTAAAAATGGTTTTTCTTGCAAGTAAAAAGTATTTTTCTTTTAATAATAATTCGAATAGTTTTCTTTATGGAAATAATAATAGTGGTGTTGGTTGTGGTAGTTGTGGTGATGCTGATATCTGTTGTACACTGCTTTCTTCCAGTTCTGGAGGCTGGGAGGTTCATGACAAAATATCTTTACACTATTTTTTCTGTTATTTGGCCTTTGTTTTGTATGGTTTTCTTGTAGCATGCACAGAAATTAATTTTATTGAAACTTTTTTGTGGATTAAAAAAAAAAACTAAACTTTTTTTTTCCCTTTTCAACAACCAAGTT
Organism: Gogo arcuatus; assembly: GCA_028570945.1. Classification (NCBI taxonomy): domain Eukaryota; kingdom Metazoa; phylum Chordata; class Actinopteri; order Siluriformes; family Anchariidae; genus Gogo; species Gogo arcuatus. The sequence continues at coordinate 24,527,079 of JAOTRR010000055.1, forward strand.
GTTAATATAAACTTTTTCCATACTACACAGACCACCTTGAAATGCTTTTACCATGAAAAACACTCAGTGCTGGCACAGCCAGGCTATCACAATCTGACAAAATGTGCAGCTCACTAACCTCTAGAGGTAAAATGCGGCAGAAACATTGCTCCATGAAGAAAAAAAGTGTAGCTTTTTTTTTTTTGCTATTCTATAAGACCAACTTTACATGATATAACCTTTTGTAACATATCACAGTAGGTTTCCCTTCTTCTCCAGACCACTGAGTTGCATTATTTACCAGACTACAGGTCAAAAAAAATTCCTGTGGTACACATGACCTCTGTATATTTATCATGACTTCTCATGGACGTCTGGTACAACCCACTGGATTGTCTTATAGCTCTGAAAAACACCTTACCAACGGTGCCAGTTCTCATCAGACATTTTATATACCTGAATCACTATGAAACCAATACCTCCCAGACAAGCTAAATTGATCACCGACTCAATTTCTACTGTTTAAAAAATTAAATTGTCAGTTTTTCCCTCAAAATTTAATTGATATCTTTTTCACAGAAACAGCAAACCATAAAATGTCATTAACAACAATGAAATGACTAACAGATAATCTAATATGGAATTAAACACATAGATAAGCACAGATACTGACTAATCAATGTTACGAATGTTATGTTATGCATATTGGACATATAGTACTTGCACAAACATAGACATACATAAACTTTGTTTTATAATTTAGTACAATTTCATTTCAATTTACTTTATTATAGTAAAAAAAAAAAATTCTAACAAGGTCATGACAAACATCCAAGTACCAACATAAGTTACCACTTTACTTATGGGTTCTGTTCATAGGCCTACATGGCACCTACATAAGTCCTTAATGACAAATAATATATACCTTCATATGAACAGGTGTCAGCTGTCGTAAAGACTGTTTACATCAGTTTTGATGTCCCGTGAATATAGCTTTGTTGATATAAGATTCTGTTATATGTCACTTTGCAGTATAATGATGTCATGCCTATGTCATGACTGATTTTATAGCGCAGTGTACTTCTTGTCTCAGAGTCTGATAATTGTGATAATGTTACAAAGCAGCCAAGTGAGATTCACTGGCAAAATAAACATTCATAATCATCTGAAATTCACACTGATGGAAACACTGTCATGAAACTCTGAAATGCTGTAACATTGTTGCATAGCGAAGGTTTTGCAAGCGATGATCACAATACTGTCACATAACAGTGACACAACACTGTCACTGTCACATAGTTATGGATAAAATTTTATGTATAAGGTTTTTATTAATACTGCTGAATTCTCAAATCTGATTTTGGCAGAAGGTATTGATTAATATTCTATAGCAGCATCTCTGAAAATAGTAACTCCCAGGTTTATATCAATGCACTTCTTTATTTCTATTATAATTTACACAGGGACGTGTATGGTGGACATATGAACAAATTTTTAAAAAATGTCTGTAATTGTTATATTGATATAGTGGCATTTTCTTTGAGGGGATGTTTACAATGCATGTATGAAAGGGTTGTCCAGTGTTAGCAATCTGAGTTAACAGTTTGAGTTAAAGTTGTTCTTTGATGCTGTCTGACATGGAAAAGTCTTGAGGATAGAGGGCTTTGCAATCTGCATGTTTTTTGTCTTAGTAACTTAAAAACAGCGAGAAAGAAGAGATGCTAATTATGGAACAATTCTTTACAGCTGCTCTAATGTACACTATATGGCCAAAAGTCTGTGGAATCCTGACCTCACACCCATATGAGGGCCTTCCCCAAACTGTTGCCACAAAGTTTGAAGCAATTGTATAGGATGTCTTTGTGTGCTGTAGCATTACACTTTCCCTTTAGTGGAACTAAGAGGCCTAAACCTGTTCCAGCATGACAATGTACCTGTGCATAAATTAAGGTCCATGAAGACATGGTTTGCCAAGGTTGGAGTGGAAGAACTTGAGTGTCCTGCACAGAACCCTGACCTCAACCCCACTGAAAACCATTTGGGGTGAAATGGAATGCCGACTGCACCCCAGGCCTCCTCAATCGACATAAGTGCCTGACCTCACTAATGCTCTTGTGGCTGAATGAACACAAATCCCACAGCCATGCTCCAAAAGCTAGTCAAAAGCCTTCCCAGAAGAGTGGAGGTTATTATAACAGTAAAGGAGGGACTATATCTGGAGTCGGATGTTCAAAAACCACAAAAGAGTATGAAGGTCAGGTGTCCACCTTTGGCCATATAGTTTTAGTGGTTACAGGAATTAGCTTCTTTTGCAGATGTTCCTCAATATTAAATGTCTCCAAGTGTTTTATTCCTTATATATCACAGTGTAACTGCACTGTAATGAAATAGTTTGAATAAATGTATATTTTATTTAATCTTTAATCCAATCCAGTACAATTCCTATTAGTTTTACTGTGAGAAATCCTAGCAGATACTGAATACTATGTTAAAACTGAATGCTAAGCTGAGAATTTAAGTACTGTAGTTACATATTTAATTTTAGCAAATACACTAACTATAAAAATACTTTTTTTGGAAAAACTATAAAAATGACCGTGCATAATGGGTAAGTATGAATTTATCTGGATTTTGTCATGACCTTTAAATACGAGTCATTGTCATGATTACAACTCTGTCACTTGACAGTCAGGTGCTGTGTGTTCTTCAAGCCTGAGAAAAATAGCTCTCAGCTGACTCATGTTGAAATAAGGTTTGTTATTTGTCAGGAAGTGTTTATGTAGGTTTCATTTATCCCTGTGAACACTGCCACTGTGTTAAGTATTACCGAGTAAATTATGCAAATCAGTAAAGGCTGCATGGTAAAAACAAAAATGAGAGGTCTGAGAGGCTGGGGTTAAATGCTTATATCAGTAAAACCTTGAATTAAACAATGCATTGTTGTGGAATTTAAAACTGCTTGTCAAACATATTCAGTCAGACTTGAATTGGATACACAGCACCAGGAACAACACTCATCAAAAAATCAACAACAGTGATGTTTGGAACAGCTATCCAAACATATCACTGAAATAATTCTATTATTGATCTCATATAGAGTCAGAGAACGAGCCAAGCACAATCCACTGAGATGTGAACACAATTGTAACACATTCTCAGATGGCTATCAGTGAGAAAAAAAAAAACAGTTCTGATGTTTGGATGTTTAATGTTTGGGTTCAACTGGTGTTTTCATGCTGTGAACTATTATTGCAAGAATTACTAGATGAGAGTACATCATTAAGGAATGTTTAGCATACATGTAAAATAGTCATAATTTGGGAAACACATTACTGTACTTTCAAATGCATATTCAGTTTCTTAGTGGCATTTTCTGTATATGGCTGGAATAAGCAACATTTTTGTGCTACCAGATAAACAAAACTGATACACACCCATTATGAAGTATCAAAAGTAATTTGTTAACCATAAAACTAATGTTTCTGAATATAATGGCTTCATAGATGAACTGACAGAGATAGAGCTATTTGTATGTCGGAGAGCTCTAAGAGTCTGGTGTTTATAATGGGCTAGACAGCTGAAGGTTATTGTGTTTTGACATTCAGTAATTATCAACAAATCTTGTCAGCCACTGTGAAGAACAAACAAATACTGTACATATACATTCACTGAAGAAACACTACTAAAGGAGCCCTTTATGGTCAAATAGCATGTACTTCATACAAGCACTAGAACAATGTGACAGCACATCTATGTCTCATTAAACACACCCTATATGGCTAGATCTCTTGTCAGTGGCAGCGGGACCATGAGGGACTGAATAATCCAACCAAAGCACAGTGTTTAGGTATCATGGTAACACATAGGCACTTCGGCAGTTACATCTCGGCCAAAACAATAAATAAAATTAAATAAAATAAAATAAAATACAGTAGCGGCTTATGACCATAGATTTTGTTGAGTAGGACATTAATGATGACATAGCCAACTGTGATAGCCTGGACATCATTTCACTTGAGTCTGTCACAGTTGACATAGGCTATTATCTAGAGAATTTTGATTTATATGTAACATTGTTCAACTGTAGGTGTGTTTCCTGTCACACACACAATGGCTAATATAATTAACCCAACTGTACATCATAAAAACCACACAAAAGACCTGAAACTAGCAAAAAAAATATTTGGGCAGACCATTAAAGGGAGACTTTTTTTTTTTTTTGGGCAACCCCCCTTATCCCTATATATCTTACACTAGAAATGTACATCATATACACGCTGTCTGCACTTACACTAGCCTTTGTTTGCAGAAATTTAATAGATTTAATTGCATTTATTTTTTGCTTTAAAATAAGATCTTGGCAGCTGCAAAGGATTTTAAAGGATTTTAGTCCAATTTGATGTAAAAAAAAAAAAAAAGAAAAAGAAAAAAAAGAGATCCTGACAGCTGTTATTAACTGTTCTGTCCGCTGTTCTTCCCCCAAGAATGGGGCAGTATGATTCTTGCCACAGTGGGCCTCTGTTAGTTTTTGTTGCCATTCCCATTTTTGACCACTAGGTGTATTGTTGCCTCACGATGGCACAAAATCTAGAAATGTGAGCAAATCAATGGAACATTGCCATATATCTGTCAAATAGCAGATATCTGCCTTTTTTATTGTTGGTCATTTAAAATGTATAAATTTGTGAATGAGAACTTTATGAAGATTGACATTTGTTGAACAGTAAATATACTGTGTATGGTAGGGCTCTGTTCCACCTGCCCCTAATGGATGAGCTGCAATTGATAACAAGGCAGAGCTTTAATGTTCAGTATTTGGCAGTGGTGTTAGTCCCTATATTCAGTTACTTTTCCTGAGTTTTCAATGCTGCATTGTAATAAATATACTGGAATTAAGGCCTGTCAATCTCTGGTTCTGCTCTACTTTCTCTATATTAACATTAGCACATAAATGGACAAATGAACTGACATCATGAGAGAAATTATACAATTGCTGGGAAATGGGGGAGGGAGGATTTAGCTCTGCAGAGCTTTTCTGCAAGAGCCACAAAAGAACAGACTAATATTACAGAAAGAATATTTGGAGGGGAAACATTCTCAGAAATTCATAATATCATGAGCTGTAAGATTAACTTATTTAGAAATGAATAAAGAAACATCATTGTGTATTTGTTTGTGGAATGCTCATAATGAGTGTTAAGGCTTACTGCTGTGTCATCATGGCTGTGCCCCATTAGTTGAACACATTCCTGACCCAAGGCTTTGATGCAGATGCTACAGAACAGTACTGATTGTGTCCAAGTCTTTGCTAATTTGAGAGCTGCTTGGCAGAGACTTGAGATACTCCAAATGCCTGCGGGCGTCCTCTTGGTTGTGCCGCACATAGTATATGACATAAGCAATCACCATGGTGAACCAGCCAAACATGGTGACAAACATGGCGACATCTGTTGTCTTGTGATGAAAATTGCAGAAGTTGATGCCGGAGTCTAGGACCTGAATGACGGGCTTACCGGCAAACTCATCCTGTACAGCTGTATGGCAACTCACCTCACTGGCGGTTTCAGGGTCGAGTTCTAGTTCACGCAGGACCTCCTGTAGCGTGCATTCACAGTGCCATGGGTTGTTGGCCAGGCCAATCTTGGCATGAAGACGTGCAAAGGCCTCCTTGGGTACTCCACGTAGTCGGTTGTGGGACAGATTAAGCATACGCAGGGTCTCCAAGATACCCTGAAAAGCACTACCATCAACACTGTCAATGGCATTGCGTGACAAATCAAGCTCCTGCAGGTGATGGAGGTGTTTAAAAGCCTGGCTAGGGATCTTTGTTATGTGATTGGAGGACAGCAGCAGAGCAACGGTGTCATGCGGTAGATCAGATGGGATGGTCTCAAGGTTACGGGAAGAACACTGCACCACCACCAGGCCATTCCTGTCTGTGCACAAGCAGCTCTTGGGGCATGCAGATGCCATGGTGCACAGAAAAAGCAATGTAAAATGCAATCCCAGCACAAAGGAATACACTGAGAGGAAGAAATGCTTCTTGGATGCAGAAATACCCACAGGGAAACTCATGGTTTCCACCACACTAGAGTTCAAGGGCAGTCATTATTAATCCATGTGAAACATGAGGAGCATTCCCAAAGTGACTTTTCGTCTTAGTAATCCATTAGGTCAAATGTGGAATGCTGACATAGCTGGCCTGATGTTTAATGCGATCATTTTAAAGTTGAAGTTCAGAGAGACAGTGTATATTGTTTAATGCAAGTGCCTAGAAATCAATCCAGAAGGGCATTGAGACTGTTAGTTGAGTGTTGGAGAGAGATGTGTCTGGGCCAGGTTTTAAGTGCAGTCTGAAAGCAGGAGGACACTGAAAGCAGGGCCAGACATAGCTCCTGTAAAATATAAAAGAACAACAACAAAAAATGATACACATGTGGAGGCCTTTAAGATCAAATTACATGTGGTATATATTTCAAATACAGATGCACTTTCAGTACTATTTGTTAGTCATTAAGCCTTAAGAGTAAACCCAGTACCCCAATCAGGCAATAAGTTCTTTACTAAAGCTTTCCAGCAAGCATTGCTTGAACAATCTTCCATTATGTGTCCAGCCTGCCCTGACACATCATGTACAATTCATACAGTATTAAAGGTCTCCTGTGAATGGTAGAGGGATCATGAATAACAACTTGAGCTTGAGAATACAGATGAACATATTACTGCACAACATCATTTGAATGATAAATAATCAAGTAGTTTGGAGAATAACTCATGTTTCTTCTTGTAATAATTTAGTATTTTTTCATTTTGAAGTGCAGTTCCTTAATGAGTCCTCTAAGAATTCGGTATTTTAGAGCACTGTTCAATATTCTAGAGGGTCTTAAAATTTAAATGTAATACATTTCTTAGTATTATTTAATACTAAACACAAACAGTGTTGGGAAAGTGAGTTGTTGGAGAGGAGAACTGTGGATGTCTGCAGGTTGAGTGTTTTGCTATTATTTGCTTAGTGCATGGTCGAAGTGATGTGCCATTAAGACACGTTCACATTATGGTGATTATATTAGGACCACCCTTGATTGTGTAATGGCTTTCTGTCTTGCAAATAACATGTTTCTGTGCAGTACTTTCATATATCTCAAGCTCACTGTAAATAGGCTATGTTCTCTTCATGCCTGTACAAGCTGACGCATGTCTCACACAGCCGTTTATCTCAGTGCATAAGGTTTTAAACAGAAACAACAGAGACCAATTAGAGTTTGGATTACCACAAGGTATAAAATCCAAAGTGGGACTGTTTACTCTCTCTCCATAGGAAAATGGTGGTAATACATTAAGGAGACCATTAACGTAGCTAGTTAGAAGTTAACTCAGTGCCTTATGAGGATTATATAAAAATTAATTATAATGTGGAATGGGATGGCACTCCAGCAAATTGAAAAATGTCTCCCTGTACCACATTGCACATGGACACAAATTGTACAGTGGATAAACACAAAGTAAATTGAGTTTTATGGCACACATTTCATTTCGCATCCATGTGTGAGTGGCAGTTAAAAATTTAATTTATCATTCATATGCATGTACTATATAGACTTTTGCCATTACTTCTTGATTTTCTGAAATATGGGCTGTATAGCCATAAAATATACTTCAAGAAAACATTGCATTAGAGAATATTAGAAGTTTAAGAATGAAAATATATTCCTTCCAGTTGAAATAAATGTATAATTGTACTCTTTGATGATGGAACAAAATAAAGAAGAAAAAGCTCCTTACTCCATGATGAAATATATTGCCATAACTAGGAGGGATGATATCTCTAAGCAGACTACAGGGGGGGAAAAAATGCCAAGACCCCAGATTACACCCACTCAGTGTACACACTGACAGACCTGTCTGCACTGGGACATTTTGAATTATTTGGATTTGCCTTATAACAGTATACGCTGAAATGTTATGCATATTTTCTTAACCAAAGTTTGACTCTCCAATGGCGCACAGCATAATAGGCAGAAAAGATTCACAGGGAATCTAATTCACATTCACATATCATAAATACTATTAAAATTAATAAATTATTATTGGAAATACCTACAAGTTTAATTTTTAAAAAGCAACTATGCACAAGTGTATAAAGTACCAATTCAGCTAAGCAAATGAACAAACAAGATGTTATGTATTTCATAATGAAAAAAGAAAAAATATGGTTCAAATAAGACTCAAAGTCAAATAAATATCACATTAAACCCCTTTAAAAGTACTTGACAGCCAAATCCCGAACACACTTAAACCAATTATAATATTTGCCAGCTTTGCCAAATCAACTTACTCCTACAGTATACTGGAAAAACACAATTTCCTGTTCTATTTCGGTCTCCTACTGTTACTGTAACTGAGAGGCAGATAACAATCTGCCATAGCTTACCACATGCTCTGAGTTTGTATTTCAGCATAAAAAAATCCCACCAGATATTAAATATGATGGCATTTATTCAAGCCTGGACCCTGATGGCCAAGGCATTCATCTGGTAAAGCTTTATTAACAGGACAAAACAGACAGTGGTATGAAGAAGGTTATTTCTAAAACCCTTAAGGGCAGCCTACTCTGGCTGTCCGGTCGGTTTGGGTGACCTTTAAATGGGCTACGTACAGCCTTATAATAGAGTGTTTTCATTTTAGAGAAGGTCAAAGGAGAAGTCTTAACTCTCTGAAGAACCCTAACAGGAGCTTGAAGGTTTCTCAGTTGGGCTAATTTTGGAATATCTGGAAATGATTCATGGCTTCAGACATGCTGAAGACAGCTTCATCACTACTACTACTACTACTACTACTACTACTACTACTACTAACAACAACAACAACAACAACAACAACAACAACAACAACAACAACAACATTACAGTCGACCAAACTGAATAGCTGTCCACTTAGGAGCAGTATTCTTACTCTTCAGCCTTTTTTCAGAGCTTGTAAGGCTGAAAAGCCTGAACATTATAACAAACATCCTAAAACAGACCCAGAGAGTGGATACCATTATTTATAATTTATCTATACATTTTAAACGAATCAAAGGCATTTACCAGTTCCAGATAATAAACAATACACAACATTATAACAGACTATTACAGTGTCTGAACAGAGAAAGGCACATACTGTACCCTACCGCAGATGGCCGGAGAGAGTCCACTACACTTGTTGCAGCGCTCCGTCGCTCCCTTTAGCCGCTTTCTAATGTTCAAATGAATGAGATCGAGCTGCTATAGGAAATAAAACTGAGCGCTGATTGGTCACCGAGTGCCGCTCGCTCCACCCATCCTGAGCTCCGGGAAGTCGGCGCGCGCTCAGACACGAAGCTGCGCGTCTGTGAATAGCGAGCTGGGGAAAGTGTCTGTGCAAAGTGTTGTGGCAAAGATCTCGGTTTACTATTTGTAGTGGATTTTTCCGTGCAACAAACTCCAAGAAAACGGACCTCATTTCTCCACACTGGGACCATGATATTGCGCGTGCAGTTTGGATATGTGAATAATCCCTATAGCCAGTGATTCTGTTGAATAATAAAACGAGACGTAAAAAGATCTCTTGCTCTCTCGCACTTAATTTCTAATAGACTAGAAATCTACATCACGTTGTATCATGAGCGCGTATTCTAATGAACGACGTCACGCGTGGCGCGTTAATGCGTTAATGATTCACTTTCGTGATCAAATCTAAAATAGCAGCACCGTGTGTGATTTTGGCAGCTTATGTAATGACTCAGCATAATGCGCAGTCTGTCAGGAACAGCTGACAATCCGGTGCATTCAGATCGAGCAACACTTACAGGCTCCTTCTGGCTCAAATCACGTTAAAGTGACAATCACGTCAAAGTTTCACTTCCAAACGACACTTCTGAGTAAAATAAATCAATATACAGTCATCTGCAAGCTTAGTCACAAAAAAAAAAAGTTGTGATTGTATTTCATCCCAGTTAGTGTCAAACCTCTACATTAGTTCTGGTGCAATCAGTTGCCATCAGACATCATTACTGGAATAGTGTCCACTCATGTGCACTTAAAGTGTCACATGATCTTACTGCACCAGAAGTCCCAGAGTTTATTAGAGACCATACACTCACCATCCAGCACTTGTATACCTGCACATTTATGCAGCTGTCCAAATAAACAATCGTGTGGCAGCAGCACAATTTATAAAATCATGCAGATCCAGGTGCCAAGTTCAGTTAATGTTCACAACAAACATTAAAATTGGCGGAAAATGGGATCTCAGTAACTTTGACCATGAGATTGTTTTTTGTGCCAGACTGGCTGGTTAGAGTTTTTGAAAACCTGCTGATTTACTGGTATTTTTATTCAATTTTAGACCAATTGAAGATTGAAAAAAGGCCTGGTGAGGGTTTTGTTGTTGTTGTTGTTGTTGTTGTTGTTGTTGTTGACATCTGAGGTTATTTGTTTGTTTATAGAAGTTGGTGAGGACCACACTATTGTTATTTAAGCTCTGATAAATAAAAACATAGAATTGAAGGAGGGCGTACTTTCTTTTTCCTATGACTGTAGATGCATGCATGCATACACCAGTGGGGTCCAAAAGTCTCAGACCACATTGAAAATCTGGAATTTGTTTTATTTAAAATTGGAAACGAACAGAAGGTTTTAGAATTTTGAAATAAATAAAACAAAGAAATTAAATGTTCAATATTGTATTTAATATTTAATATTTAATACAAACATTTAATATTCAAGATTTTGCACTATTTCTAGTCCAGATTTAAATGTAAGCAAATGTGTGATATTGACCGTGTTAACTGCTTTGTATAAAAGGTCCATTTTCCTCATATTTAATCTCTTCTACTGAAGCATGTGCTCAGACAACACTCTGATGCATTTGATCTAAAATGGATCACACGTTTTTCACAAACCTGTGGAGTCCATGCCGGCTCGAGTGCACACTGTCTATCTATCCATCCATCCATCCATCTATCCATCCATCCATTATCTATACTGCTTATCTCTCAGGGTCTCTGGGTAAGCTGGAGCTAATCCTAGCTGACTTTGGGTGAGAGGCGGGGTACACTAAAACATTCTGAAATTCGTGTAAATATTGAAAATATTTTACTTTTCACTCAAGTTGTTGTCAGTAATATAATATGTAACGAAAATTGTTGTATTCAAGGGGTCTGTAAAAAAAAATGGCTGTAATTCCTAAACAGTGAATAAGTCTTAAAGCTGTAAGTCTTCACTTCAATCACATCTTGATTGCTTCATTTCAAATCCATTGTGGTGGTGTGCAGGGGCAAACTTACAAAAATTGTGCCACTGTCTAAATATATATAAAATTAAAACGAGCATCAAAGGTGCCAGCAGCATTATTGAGGACCCATCACACCTTGTCCACCTTGACCTATTTCCTTGCAGGTGATTCATAGCTGAAACCTCAGGCTTACTGTTTTAATAACAGTTTCTTCCCCACTGTTGCCACTTAATTATTGATGTCACCAATTCTGTAGTGCACTGTGTCATTTTATTGCCATGGGTTACATGGCAATAAAGATTCCATTCATTTCTTTCCAGTTGGCATACTTCACTTTCTGGGTTGAAATCTGTGCTGGCAAGTCTTTCTGTTTGAAAGTCTTCCAGGCCTGGCACTTATTCATCAAAACAATTTTGCTGCTCATGTAACCACATCAGTTTAGTCAAACAGGGAATTTTACGTCATACTGCCAAAAGCAAACATCTTTTGAAAAATGTTCATCTTTTGAGCAGTTCAGTCAGTATGTGGTAAAAAGCTTGGAAGTAAGGATGAAGAATGACTTGTTCAGCAGGTGACCAAGACAGCACATTATGTGAAAATACACTGTGAATTAACTCATGGATCTCTGTCCTCTCAGAGACACAAGAAGAAATTCAAATATAACCAATAACATAGTGATACAACCAAGCTAACAGTGATACAAGTGCTGTAGTGCTTTTTTACAGAGTGCTGAGGTGCTGAGCATGGGGGTTGTTTTTAATAAGGCCACAAATGAATATAATGAGGCCTCGAGGTAATATTTTGAGGCCACAAACTAAGTATGTAAGCTGTGGCTAATAATTGCATAACTACATATATTATGCTGTAGAATGTCATATTTAATATATAAACCCCTATTAATTACTTGGCTAGAACAAATAAAAAAGACTACTATTTTCAAGAATTCACTTAAAGTGACACAGGGTAAAAGTATTTCTGTGTCTCAATGCCAGTGACTCCAGTATGTCTACATACTTCATTCCAGGATTAAAGTAAAGTGTAATACATATTATCAGTCGGCTCCATGCTTAGCTTCCTGTGGCCAATGTGACTAATTCAATCGATTTCTGTGTGTCTCACTCCTTTTAAAATCCAATAGTTACCACAATATTCAGGTACTCCCTGGCCACGGACCTTGACCTAATCTTAATATATTAATGTGTGGACACGTTGTATTGAGATGAAAAACATTTTATACAGGCTACTGTGCACTACTGTGGTTGTGTGTGTCTGTTATAAGCAGTGTACTGTTTGCTTTCTATAAAGAATAGTTTAGGAGAAAAGCAATGTGGGTTCATTTCATTTGAATACAGACTTGTATTGACAAACAACATTGAATTTGATTCTAACAAGTAAATTACTAGTAGTTCTAGATGTAATACACATTTGTCATTCTGTGATTAAACAGGAGAGCTGTCTTCTGTGCTTTAGTAGAAAAGATTCATTCATCTTCGGTAAGCACTTCATCCTGGTCAGGGTTACAGTGGGTCCGGAGCCTGTGTGAGGTAGGAATACACCTTGAATGGGACACCAGTCCATTACAGGGCATCATACACTCACACATTCACACCCAGGGGCAATTTAGTGTCACCAATTAATCCTTCAATCTACCTACTGGCATGTTTTTGTGAGGTGGGAAGAAACCAGAGAACACAGAAGAAACCCAAGCTCAGGATCGAACCGGGGACCCTGGAGCTGTGGATTCCACCTGCTGCACAACTGCTATGAATCTGAATGAGTGAAAAAAAAATGTACAGAAATCACTGTAAGAATATTGAACCATATAGAAATGTACAGGTGAACTTTTCAGGGATTTTTTATTTTCTCGTTTCATTTTCATTTCTTTATAATGCAGGGGAGCAGAGCAAATGGATTTGAATTTATTTACATTTTTGTCATAGAAATATTTCTTTCATGTAACGTGTCATGCCCTTAGAGTAAAGACTTATGACTGGCAGCTTTATTAAAGGGCATAGTATAATAACATTTGATGCTTGTGTTTTCGACCCAGGTGGAAATTAAAGGTAGAAGAGGGCTGCTAATTTAAATACAGTACCCACACACTCTGTTTTAGGAATGGGTTTGAGCTGTTAAGCTTGCACTATTGATTCAGAAATTAACTGTCAATTTATTTATAATAAACAAAAAATGTATTGATAAATGCTGTGTCATAAATGGTCAACTCACCAGGGAATGCAATCTAAAATAGAGTAATTGTGTCATTAAATCCACTTGACTATAAAGTTCTCTGTCACCATGCATCGGAGCAACTGGCAAGAGATTTTGCTTTCCAAAATAACATTGCTATATTTCCTTCAGCCCTCACAAGACCTCTGTACTTATGTCATGTATAATGAAGTAGATAAGATGCTGCTTGCTATAGACTTAGCTATACAGACCTGAAGGGTGTGGATGTGATTGCTATAATGAACTGCAATTCTCCATCAGGAAATAGGACATAATGCAAGCTAGTGCTACTTACTTGTGAAACTTAGCAGTCTAAAAATGTTCAGAGACAGGTTGTGGAGAAATATGGCTCAATGTGGCTTAATCATAGTATTAATTAACAATTATTCGTCGAAGGTGAAGTGAATATTGCTGAAAAATAACCGAGACGAAGTCGAGGTTATTATTCATCCATACTCACTTCGCCTGAGGCGAATAGTTGTTTTAATATAAACACAGGTGATTATAGAAAATAAAATAAAAAAACAGCATTAAAAAATAATTTATTTCAAACTTCAAAAGCGGCATGCAAATGTGCACAAATATGCCCAAAGAGTGCACAGACTTGTATCACTTGAAATCAAGTCCTCTAGCATGTTTTTGCTCGTGAGAACGGTTCCTG
>JAOTRR010000055.1:24635768-24646332 GCA_028570945.1 Gogo arcuatus
AGTGAGTGAGTGAGTGAGTGAGTGAGTGAGTGAGTGAGTGAGTGAGTGAGTGAATTCGTGAATTAAGGAATGATAGAGTGTGGCACTGACTAAATGTGAGTGAGTGAGTGAGTGAGTGAGTGAGTGCATTCGTGAATTGAGGAATGAATGAGTGTGGCACTGACTAAATGAGTGTGAGTGAGTGAGTCAATAAATTAGTGAGTGAGTGAATAAGTGAGTGAGTTAGCAAGTCATTAAATGAGTGAGTGAGTGAGTGAGTGTGTTAAGGAATGAATGAGTGGGTCAGTTACTAAATGAGAGTGTGTGAGTGTGTGACTAAGTGAGCGAGTGAGTCATTAAATGAGTGAGTGAGTGAATGAGTGAGCAAGTTAGCGAGTCATTAAATGTGTGAGTGAGTGAGTGAATGAGTGAGTTAGTGAGACATTAAATGAGTGTGTGAATTAGTGAGTGAAGGAATTAAGGAATGAACAAGTGTCACAGGGACTAAATGAGAGTGAGTGAGTGAGTGAGTGAATTAATGAGTGAAGGAATTAAGGAGTTAATGAGTGTGGCAGTGACTAAATGAGAGTGAGTGAGTGAGTCATTAAATGAGTGAGTGAGTGAATTAAGGAATGAATGAGTGTGGCACTGACTAAATGAGAGTGTGAGTGAGTGAGTGAGTCATTAAATGAGTGAGTGAGTGAATGAGTGAATAAGTGTGTTAATGAGTAAAAGACTGAGTGTGTGAGCGAGGGACTGAATGAATCAGGGAGGGAGTGAATGAATATGAGTGAGTGAATAAATGAGTGAGAGAGTGAGCAAATGAATGAATAAGTGAATTAGTTAGTGAGCAAATGGATAAGTGAGTGAGTAAGTGAATGAGTTAATGACTGAACAAGTGAATATTGTGTGTGAGTAATTGAGTGAATGAGGGAGAAATTGAGTGAGTAGGTGAGTCTGTGAGTGAGTGAGTGAGTGAGTGAGTGAGTGAGTGAGTGAGTGAGTGAGTGAGTGAGCCTCTACATAGCGTTTCACATCTTAAACAAAAAAATTACACATCAAATGGCCTTCACTGAGAGACTTAAGGCTACCAGTCTACAGAGACACAACAGCTTTGTGGGCTAGTCTCGCTGGTAGAGGGACAGCAGTTCCACAGCCGTGTGATTTTGAGCTCAGTGGTTTGCCACCACACATGCTGTTCATCTCTGTTCAGAGAGCTAATCTGGAGAGCAATGGCTCTGGCTCATAGAACAGCAAACTGTGCTGCACAGGGATGAAGCGTTCTCTCCTTTTCCATCTGCTACCTTACACAGTGCACTTACTGCTGACTTAGCTGGGCAGATGCTTCAGAAGTGCAAACACAAACCACTCGAAAGTGTGTCAAGCAAGCATAATTGTTATGGAGAGGGTGCGCAAAAGACCTAGGCAGAAGATAATGGAGAGAAAAACAAGTAATCAAAGAAGGGGAAAAGACACTGGAAGGTTCTGAAAGAAACAGAAAAACTAACATTTTAAATTGGAGGAGCTGGATCTCATGAGAGTCCATCTCAGGGTTAGAAGGTCTCTTAAACAGGACACAACATGTTTCCTCCTCTATCCCTCCCACCCCTTCTCCTGCTGAGGCCAATCTGCTCATCATTGCAGTCCCACACTGCCTGGATGGTGATCTTGCCAAGGAGCAGGTGGAAGCGTAGCAGCAGATCCTCAATGCAAAAAGCCCTGGCCAAAATCTCTGGAGAGGAATGCATTTGTGCCACACTGTCACATTTTCTCCATGCCACCCACGATGGCTAAAGCTCAGAGGACCGAGGCAGCTTGGAATCTGATCCATCACCTTGTGTGCGGTGTTTCCTCACCATTCTTCCCCTGATCTCAAGGTCATGTGACCCACTGACACAGTCACACCATTGGGAAGGGTGAGGAGCATGTGTGCGGTAGAACGGCCAGTCGAGAGAAATCTCACGCTTCTAGTGACACTCAGCGGATTATGACTAAATAAAGCTTCTGCATGGTGTGATTCACATGGCCAGTGATCCCAAACATGAAGACATGACGCTGCTTCAGCTTCAGAACAAGAGAGAGAGAGAGAGAGAGAGAGAGGGAGAGAGAGAGAGAAATGAAGAAGGCATACGTTACTGAAGTGTCATGGCTTAGCAAGAGCCTTGAATAATCAGTGGTTAAGCTGTCAGCCCTGCACTTGCATCTAACACAAACTCTTTCACTCACTAATCAAGCAAAACCGCACACATCTTCAGAAGGCCCAAAGCAGACAAGAAGACAGGCCTGTGTATCAACTCTGCCTCTTATTATTTGCCTTACTTTTACTGACATGCTACTTTTATAGTACTTTTTTATTTCATTGTTTGAATTTTACTCTACAACTTTTACGCACATTTTATTACAGTATATATGTTTATATTTTATTATAGAGTACGTTATATATTTTATATTGATTTTTTTCTGCAATTTTTTAAATGCATTGTTATTATTGCCTATTTTACTATTTTATTTTTGTTTTATGGTTTATGTCTCACATATTTTTTAGTTCACACTGTGCTTTACTGGGTAAAGTAAAAAAAAATAGAAACAAACAATATTTTGAGCTGCATTATAAGTGCATGCTATATAAATAAGGATTATTATTATTATTATTATTATTATTATTATTATTATTATTATTATTATTATAATCTAACAAGGAACTGACTCCATACTCACTCATGCAAAATCTTCCCAAGGTCATTGGTTGTGTCCTGTCCCAGACTTGAACTATGATACAAACTGGAGTAATTAAACTGGATCATGGGCAAATTAACACCTTGGGAGAGTCTACTTAATTACACATCCGGCGCCAACTGACTTTTGTGACCTGTGATAGAGCGAGTTGAGAAGTATGTGTGCTGTTTTCACTGGTCGTCCCTGGGAATCATAAAAAGCTTGAGCTTTAAGGCAGACTCCACCCTCTCTCCTGCGCTCCGGCCCTGATTGATCTCACGGCCCATCGGCGGGTTAAATTACACTGCAGAGTGGCTCTGCACAAAGGGCTCCTGGATTTCACAGGCCATAATTCTGTACTGCCAACTTCGTAAAGGTGCAGCATTTCAATCTCGGCCCCCCACCTCACACACACACACACACACATACACACACACACACACGCACACATGCACACACGCACCTCGGGGCAGCTCTTTGGATCATCGTATGAGTTATGTCATGAGCGTGATGCTGATAGCTTCATGGGAAGGGGTGGATAATCACCTCTGCGAATTCACCCTTAGTATCGAGCAAGTGTGCACTGCATAAACCACAACTCGCCCTACAGCAAGTGTTAAATGAACACAGGAAACAAAAACTACAAAAAGCTAATTCTCACACCCTGAAGACAACGCACATCCAGTTGAAAAGTTTAGTACATAGAGATTTCCATGTAGTTTTGACAGCGAAATGGATCTGACCCTGAGGGCCGGACTACCACTGCGTTCTGGCACAGAGAGTGAGAAAGAGAAGAGAAATGGCACGACCCATTCACACTGCAGCTCTGCCTATCCAACAGCACGGAAGCATAAACAACGTGGGATCCGGAGGAATAAAAGAAACAGCCAAAAGCACAAAAAGACCAGCTGCTTCAAGAGCATGGCTGTCAGTAGGAGGGGAAAAAATGTCTGTTTAGAAAGAACATTATAATAAGAAGTCATCTTGCAACTTTTGCCTAAAACTTTCTGTCATGCATCACACATCTGTCTGGAGCTGATGGAAGTACTGTATACATCATATGAGAGATAAATATGTAACTGAAACTAATCTGGAATGGTTTAGCAGGTTTTTAGCCCCTTCGTTGATGACATATTAATTTAGCACAGCTTAAAAATTGGGTCCGTATATGTGAGATAAGCTGGATTCATTTTTAACACCCAGCTTTGCAGCATAATTCCACCATGGAGTTGAAACTGGAGCACCGCTGGAATCAGCAGATGAAATGCAAATCCGTGCTGACTGACAAGCAAACTTTACAAGACGGAAAGACAGGTTTTTAAAAACAACTTTCCTACTAAGAGAACTGATTTTTGCTTTGCAAAGCATACTTGTGGTGGATGTTAACGTGGCTGAATTTCAGAAACAAAAGGAGCTAGTTTAACAAATGTGGTGGTGGTGGTGGTGGTAGAAAAAAGAGTCCGTTTGTGTAAACATGCCTAAAAAAACCCTGCTAGCTATGAGTGATATGCTCAAGCACTGAATGCCACAATATGATAACATTGTTGCCACAGCAAAACAAACATAAGCTTAATCAATTCAGTCCGTAATCAGATACTGACTCTCAAAATATCTGCAATGCTTCTGCACCATCATGTCTTCAAAACAGAGAAGAGCACGTACACACAATGTACAGACGATAGCCAACAGAACACAGTAAAACTAAAATAATCATTCATTATTTAAATAAGTCTTTAAGATGTGGTAGCAATGTTGTTCTGTCATAAGTAGCTACATGAGGTTATAAATGTAGTGGTAGGCAGGGAGTCTATCAGTGGAGTTAGAATTCAAATCTCCACTTCTGGAGGTATCTAGATTAAAAAATTCTAGCACATTACTTCTTCAGATACATGCAAAAGGCAAATACATTTAAATTCAGGAATTCGTAATGACTGTATATACAGTAGAAAATGATCAAATTTCACAGAATGAAGGGTTTCCCCAATTCTGCCACACATACGGTATCCATTCACCTCTATAGGACGGTCTTTATTAAGAACCAACCACTAATATTACATTCCTTTTAATTAAAAAAAACAGCAGTTAGAAATGAGAGGTTCTGAAAAGTGTTGACGCACTGCTGTTTCTAGGATTTGACAGAGGTGGAGAGGAACGAGAGGGGGCAGGGTGAAAGAAGAAGCTCATAAATTACTTATTCAACATGGGATGTGATATATGCTTCCGAAATAAAGCTTTTAGTCAAATATGTTCCACACAACATTGCAAGCTCATAATTCAGGACGATGTTCACCATAAATACAAGACAGTGACACTGTGTTGATTAAAAAATAAAAGTTTAAAAGAAAAGGCTCCCATTATATAATACAGTCACAGTGTGCACAACTAAATTTTCCTGAATGTGAGGCTGATAACACCACAGTTACACAAACAAACACTGAACCGAATCAAATGCACCACAGGAAGACCCATTTAACTCACTAGGATTTAATCCTGCACTGGAGATGTTTTATGTGTATGTGCTAAAAACGCGTCACCCTGCTAGGTTCCAGCTCCACTTCCTGCTTGGATCTGTCGACTGCCTGCGATGAAATAAAACAGCTTTTTAATTTGAATAATCACTTGTGCTTTATCTCACTGCTGGAAACAGGCCAGGGTGGCTGCAAAGGGATACTAGTGTTAATTAAGACACCTGTTCTTCTCTCAGTTTACTTGCCTAATCAATGCCTCCGCACTTCCAACATCCCCAGACAATTTGAGGTCTCCGCTGCAAAACAAGCCTGCAGTCTCAGCATGATCATGATGAATAAAACCTCCCATCGCTACACCCGACAAAGCACTTAGTGAAATTCAGCTTTTCTTCCAAAAGGCACAATAAAGCGAATGTGTGTGAGACATAGGATGAACAGCCAATTATGATGATGAGTGGGCTATAGTAGAGTGCTGATTCCTCCTGAGTGTCCACATAATGTAAAATCAAGACAACTACACTTAGTGGCTTCAAACAGTCCTGTAACTGAGACCACTGCAGGCCAAACCTGGACTAGAAACTAGAGTGTGATGAAGCATACGTCAACACAAGAGCCAAAGCACTTGAGGATCTCTGTGAAATATGTTCAGTCAGTATTGATAGCTCAATCACTTCTTCAGGAAAAATCCAATTCGAGAAAAAGTGCTGTGGAGTGGAGGACCAGGAACTAAGCAGCTTTTTTCTTTTTGCTGTGGCTGCACTGGTGTGTAGACCATGTAAATGCTTGATCTGCTCATCCTGATTGGATCAGTCCTAGTCCTAAAGTAATTACAGTTTCTGCTACGTCATGCTGTTTGTCTTCTCTTTCTCTGGAAATCTCCAGAGCACATACACTATCAGGTTTACCATACAGTATCTGCTTTTACACTGAGCTATTTAGCTGATGATTTTGCCCAAAGGAACTTTTAATAAACAGCCACAAGAAGTTTTTACCTGGAGCAAATATGGGCTGCAGTAAGAGTCTCACTCAGAGGCAGTACAGCAGCAGATGGGAATCAATAAACATAAGCACAAAAGTAATGATACCAATAAAACTACCAGAGCAGAACAAAACAGAGCTGAAGTACACAGTTAATACAATTTCCTTTTTAAGTGAGGCTACAGAGTGCTTCTAAAGTGGTGCAGGTGAAGTCACAGTTTGATAAGAGAAAGTTGCATGAATTTGGGGTCAAAAGCCGTGACAACAAACATCCTAATCCCTCACGTCTCCACCCACTTCCTCATGAGCGGAACTGCCAGAGGGAGAACTTAAAAAGCCCAAACAGAAAGAGATGCTGGGAGTGTTAATGTGTTTGTTAGAGAGAGTGTAATATGCAGAGGAACGTGGGACAAAACAGCATGCAAAATGAAACCAGAGTTAAAAATAAAGATGAAGAAAACAAAAAGCCCAAAGGAGAGAAAAGCTATTATACCTTGTGAACAGCTGGAGCAGCTCTGCAGCCGGTCATGTTAGTGCGGCTCCTTACCTGCGGCGGCTGAGACGGGATGGTGAAGAGAGGAGAGTCAAAGGGGCTGATGGGTACAGGGTCCAGGCCGGTGCAGTCCGGGAGGGAGGAAGGACGGAGTGACAGGGAGCAGGGAGACGGGGAGGCCAAAGGGGGGAGAGGAAACGCTGCTCCTCTTCGTCTTGCTCTCTCTGCTACAGACACACACACAGTGAGTCACACACGCACACACACAGAAGCACGCGTGGGCGCGCACAGAAGAGGCACACACCAATACCTGCAGCCAGTCAAATAAGAAGAGAGTAGAGTCCCCTGCATGCACGCACGCACACTTCAGCACTAGGAGGAAAGACATAGCTCACCTCCCACTCTCTCCCAGGAGCCAATCACATGCCAGCAAGCCGCTTCTCTTGCGACCAATGGGAGCCCAAGCAGCCTTTTCCTCGTACCAGCCAATAAGTGCAATAACTCATATCCAATCGGAATAATGAATCTGAGAGCAGTGCGAGGCTTCCCTTTCTGAAGGACAGACTGAGCAGTGCACTGAGCCGGCGAGTGTGATTTAAGACTGCAGCTGACATTAGAGTAATTAGATTGCGAGGCACTTAACCCACCACAATAACACCGCATGCTCCACTGCAGAACTGGCAGAAAAGCTTCTTCACATCCACACATGGGCTTCAGCAAAGTGTCCAGGAATGAATCAAGCACAAAATAAAAGCAGCGAAGGCATAGAGAAGAAACAAACTAACCTAACCCACTCATATACCAGAGTGTATTTATTCTCTATTTATAATACAATTATTAACCTTTTTTTTTTTTTTTTTTTTCAAAGCCAACAGAGACATGGCATACATCCCATACATGTGACTAAAACTCAAGACACAAAAGTGAGCTGATTTCATAAAGACTTGTTTTATTTTCCAGATCGATAGCACGGCCGAGCTCCCAGCGTGATACATGATCAATGGCAGACTGTCAGAATGATAAATGAAAAGCACATCCAGCTTCAGTTCCTCTGCACTTACAGGAAGCAGAGCTCCAGAGACAGAGGAGCAATACATGTCCCATTATTAACAAGGCGCAAAGATCAGGGCTGTCTCTCTCCTTCTCTCTTTCAGGTAAGCTCTTGGGAGATACTGAGATTGAAGAAGTGGAGCAAAGTGCAAGAACTGTTCTTCCTGCTGAAGCCATGGTTTTATTCCAGACCATGAGGCTCCAGGAAGTGGTGAAGTTTACAAAAGCAGAAAAAAATCAATGAGGCTATCGATGTGGGAGTGCATCATATCATGGGCTAATACCACACGGCATTATTGTGCAAAACACCCAATCATGACTCAGCACGGTTGTGGGTTGAGTGCACCATCAGAGCTGTCATCTGTCTGTCTTTCTCACCAAACGTCTTTCCTCCACACACTTACATGCACCACAGACAGGACAGATTATATGAGGCTACCTGGCAAGGTGTCGCAAGGACCCGATATCATGTAAGAAGAAAGAAGTGGCGTTCTGGATGGAGTTCCTTCACTTTGTATGGCTGTTTCTGGGAGGGAGAAAGTCCCATAAAAAATGCATGAGAGATGGGAGCAGATGTCACATTGAATATGTTTCCAGCTGCAGAGATATTGGTGCACAGAAACCTCAGAGAGGGCTAGGTACGTACCAGTGAACTTAGCACTAAGCGCGTGAGAGTGGGGGTAAGTGTGTGTGTGTGTTGTGAGGAGTGGGGGGAGGGGGGTTATGATAGGAGAAGCACTTAAGTGTCTCTGAAATGCTACTTCAACAGGATGCTCCATGACAAAGACTTCAAAACAGTGCATAAAGATAAATATTTAGAAATTAAGGCTAATAAAATTTCACTTTTAAAGTGTTCATCATCATCATCATCATCATCATCTACGTTTCACTGTAACAAGCATGAAAAACAGGATTTTTTTTTTAAATGCAGATTTTGCTAACACAGGTAATATGCAAAGTCTGAGTGCACATGGGTGACTGCTGCCATATTGGATGATGTCAGGAGGAGATCTCATTAAAAATGCATGGACTCAGGGGTAGTCAGGCTTTAAATGTCATTCCTACTAGCGAGAAAAGCCACTGTACATAGTCATTGTGTGTTATAGTAAGGAAAATGTTTTCATGATGCTATTTGTATGTGCCCAGTATCAGCAGGTTAATAAAGCAGAGCCAGCTGCGATAATACAGGTCTTTTTCAGATCACAAGATTCTCTTGACTGTGACATTTTAAAATCTGTGTGTGGCAACCTGGAAAAAGCCTTCACAAGGTAAAATTTTGACATTTGTTATATTTTTATTGGGTCATTCAAACATCTGAAAATTATGTCTACTGTCATCTGATGTCCCTGATGTGTACTTCTGATCACTTCTGTCTGTTCTGATGATATGAAGGCACAGGAGCATCACAGACATTTTGACAGATCCTATCTGATTACGAACTGAATCTATTAGGCTTATGCACATTTCACTATGTCACATAACGATCAAACAACTTGATCAAAGCCTGACATTTGATATGTGAGGAAAAACAGCACACTTAGCCAGTAACATTTTAGACCTCTTTAGGCAGACTGACTGCATTTACCCCTGAGTTGGTTAAACTGGCTTCTTATCCAACATAATCACTGCAGGCAGAAAGCCAAGGTAGGCTTAGAAATAAAAATATTTCCAAGTCATTTTGTTGAAATATATTTGTGCCTTCTTAAATTTGAGGTGTCAAATTATATTACTGGAATTTTTTTGTCATTTCCTTTGCAGTGACTGGATTTCGCAGACCACCACACATTATATAGAGTATGTATGTTTGATGTCAATGATTTAAGGAAGCACACCAACTGGTAAATATATAATTCCTCCTTGATAAATAACAGACTAAAATTCAAGTGCCTCTACAGTCATAGAAAATTTAGACCTGTTAACTTTTACATTTTCTACACCCTACAACAAAGTGCTTTCCGAATAGAAAAAGCTGAAATTTTACCCTTTTGGATGTTATGAACCTATAATAATCCAATTAACCCTTAAACAACCATCACCAAACTTTTTTTTAAGAGTGTACTAAACAGCTTAAAATAAAGCTCAAAAGTGTTTTTGGATGTCTTTTCATGGTTTGGTAAGTTTAGTTTTCAAGCTCTGCTTTCCCCGATGTTAAGTTTATTGATCTCACATAAAGAAATTCAGCATTGTTTTCTTTCCTGAAAATATGCTATTTTTAAGGGTTTATAAAAGTTAGTTTCTGTGCTTGCAAGGCATTTTCACAAAGCAGCTTTGCAGGTATCCGGATGTAGATTTAGATCCCTAACGTTTAAGCTGGAAGCGACAGTAGCAAGGACATGAGGAAGTGGGTGACACCAGATAGAGTGACAATATTCATGCCATTTCAAAAAAGCCTTAAACACTTATTTTCTATAATATTTCCATGTAAACAATCTAGCTAGTTTATTTGTTTTAACCTTCAGTTAACATTTTTCCAGTGCAAATTAGCTCCACCTCAGCAAAAATAGGCCTGCGTGGCTTTGATCTTCTTCGTTTGTTTGTTTGTTTGTTTTTGCTAAAAAGCAATTCACGAGGCATAGTTTCAGCAGATAGGATGAGGGATGCTCAGAGTAAGGGAAAAACTTGTCAATGTATTTATTACAAGTGCAGATCTCCTTGCAAACATAAGATGGCTCTAAAAATGTCAAACTTCTCCTTCAACACACAGACCCTGGACATAATTATTGTAGAAAATTATATCAAACACAGTATCACAAAGGATTTCTTGTATGCCCTTTTTTTATTTTTCAGTTATTTATTTTTTTCTTGAGCTTTTAAAATATAAAGTATATTCTGTATTTTGACTATTTTCTACATTGTAGAACAATACTGAAGACATCAAAAC
>JAOTRR010000055.1:24815043-24830844 GCA_028570945.1 Gogo arcuatus
TAGTAATCCATATTATGTCAAGAACCGCTCAACTAAGTAAAGAGAAACGACAGTTCATCGTTACTTTAAGGCATAAAGTGTCTTTTAATTAATAAAAATAAAGAAAACCCATTGAATTAGAAGGTGTGTCCAAACTTTTGACTGGTACTGTATTGTTCACTCCTTCCCCTTGGTCTGTATTAATGCACTTAACTAGCTGAACATTTGCCATTATATTATGTTAACTACCACTTTTTAGCCTACTCATTTAGGTTTCTGGGCAACCAAAACATGAGACTGGGCTGCACACTGGAACCATCACTTGCCTGGTGGGCTCACTAATAGATTTATAATTTGTAGCTATGATAACCTGCTGTTATATGCAAAATTTTCAGCATACAGCCCTTACCTTGGCTAAGCTTGCAGTGAACAACACACACTCAAATAATTCTCCCATCCGCTTTAGGAACTCATCAACATGAGGTCGCTTCAGTACATACACCTGGGATCACAAGGGAAACACAGCAGGAACATGTATTAGGGAAACAGCATAAATGAGACATTACTGCCTTGCAGAATCAACCTTTACTGAAGTCTGAATTTTATAGCAAGCATTTAAAAATTGGGCCAAAATAATATAGAACAATCTGGCACTGAATCAAGTCACTGGAGTATAGACTGTAACACAATAACTACATTGGACAGATTAGCAAATAAACACTCTAGCACAAGAGCCACTACAGCACCATCAGACAATATGTACATTGATTTCTCCTCATAAAACGGTTCGGTTTACAGCAGGCTCAGCCAAATTTCTTTTTGAAGCTGGTGGTCTTGTTCCTGAACCAAGTGATCCTGAATAGGCTTTCCCGACAATCACAAGCCTATCCTGGATTACTTGAATCAGGCCAAAGCCGGTAAATGTCTTCCATACTGAGGCTGGAGCGGTCCTTAAAAGGGGCCCTGGGGTGTCACACTGCCAGGACCTGGAAGCATAGGGATGAGTCTGGACACTGATTAAAGTGCGGTGGGTTCTAGTGTAGCAACTCGTGCGTGAGCTATTTCATCAGGGCACAGAAATAGCCCTCTGCTGCTCACAGCCATCAACGGAGAAGGCCGTGAAGCTGTCAGGTAGCACACTGGTGTGAGATGTATACGATAACACAGTAAAACACATAGCTGAGGTGTTCTGAACTACTGTATGGGATGATGCTGTTAAAAACGATACTGTATCTGATGCGTGAAGAATATGTGCTTAACACAGGAAAGGCACTTGGGCACTTATTCAAGTGTATTTTTTTTTTAGTGCAGGTGGTTGGCATAACTGAAATATACACTGCCTGGCAGGCTTAGTATCTTCTCATTTAATTCTATTGTTGGCCTCATACCTATTAACCAGCTGCACTAAGCACCATCATGAATAAGTGTAATGAGATTTTAACCTTTCCTTGTTGTCCCTATATCTATATACCTACACACATCAGGTGAAGGTATTTAGGATTTACTACACAACCTATAATCCATCTATTTTCATACAATATGATAATATGCTTATCAAGTGCTTTATTCCATGACATACTGACTGATGAACATTTATCTTAGTCTGATTGCAAGTTTAGACAGTTTCATAAAAAGAGCTGCTAAATGTTTATAAAAACCTCACTGCCCACCTCATTTATCTCAGTGAACACCTATTTTGGTGCACAAACCCAAAATGCAAAGTATATACAATAAAGAAATGGATGTTAAAATGCATACAATGCATGTTGCAATAATAACACACCTATATGTTGGAGTTTTGAATGATAGTCTTTCTGCCCACATGAAAATAGGATCCTGTGTTTTTGCTTCGTTGTTCAAATAGGAATTAACAAATAGAGATGGGCAATATGGTAAAAATATATATCCATCATAATATTGAGAAATTTGAGTTAAGGTTCTGAGTTTTGTTAAAAAAAAAAAAAATCTAAATTAGAGTTAAATTCTAATTTACATGCCACTGAGGTTGTGGGACATTTTTACATCAAAATATTTTTAAAAGGCACCACCTTTGACTTTACTGAAGTTTAAAACTTTATAGCTCAGTCTTAAAAATCATAGAATTATATACTAGAACCTTATAATTCCACGGTCTTGATATTTGCTTTTGCTAAGGTTTGCTAACAAACAACCACCAGTGGAATGATAGTATGAGAAACTATAAGTTCAGAGATGTTTTATTCGCATTCAATGAGAAAAAGAACAGAAAACAAAACTGGTACAAAAATGATATGTCAAGGGTCTCACCTGATGTACAGCCCCATCAATTTCCACTGGAATGATAAAATCAGCATTGTTCACCGGCTGTTAAAGGCAAAAACGGAAGACAGCCCAGAGTTATTTCAGCAAATAAAGAGATAGATGGATTAGACAGAAATAATACAATAAATAAAACAGAATAGATAAGAGATAAGAAAATAGATACAGATTAGTCAACTAAATAGACTGATTAGCTAGATAGAGAAGACCGCTTGATAGATGAGACCGACAGACAGATATTCATTTTCTTATAATCACTAATTGAAAATGTTTTTGAAGCACAAGATCATTCAAGCAGCTTTCACACCCTTTATATTACAGTAAGATTTACTTAATAGCAATCTGTGTACATCATAATGAAACTCGGAATGAAATGCACCATTTAGCTGCAGTGTACCATGGTTGTACCACGCTATGGTGCCATGTGTGTGTGTCTGTATTATATTTAGCTGCATGTGAGAACACTGCTGCGCCACTTGAGTGTTCAGTCATTCTGAAAAAATTGTACCCTACAACCTTATAACTACTGAGATGTAGATAAAGCCTTTTCAAACATCTTAAATAGTTCAGTTAATCAGTGTAGGTAGGTAGGAAGGTAGGTTTATTGCCATTTTCGCATCTGAGGCTATGTCATGGCAAGAAGGTGTCTTGGAAATAATACCAATGAATGACAAGGGGATATATAAATAAAATGACGTGGGGAAGTGGATTCAGTTAACCAAGAGTATGTGCTAGTGAGGAGTAGGCCACCATGAGCTGCATTCATAGACTGACAAGCTAAACATTACTTCACAATCATAACAAAGTAAAAAAAAAATTCAACACAATTCAACAACGAGCAACAAGATAAATATCAGTTCAAGAACCCACTGCAAAACAAACATACTCTCCCAGATGTAACAGACAGACCTACAGTACAGGAAGTGGCATTGCTAACACTCCTAACTGTCATCAGTGACACAAGTCTACAGCGTCATCGTTAACACCACACCATGGAAAAAAACAAAACAAAAAAAAAACACTTCACTCTGTTTTTCATTAAATCCTCACATACCTGCTTACTGATGTAATGCAATTTAACTCAGCAGGAAAAAAAAAAGATTTTTCTGGATTTCTCATGCTTAAACCTCGATTGACAAGGTGGTTTATAGAAAACAGAACAAAGTGAAGATTAGGGAATGAAAAAAGAAAGGAATATACGGGAATAAAGAACCTAGATAGAATGTAATAATAAACGTATGCATGATTTAAGACTCGTGGGTATGGGGATGTGGTAGCTAAAAGCCTTCATTTTTGTAGCCAGGTTTTAGGGAACACTAAACACTAGGGAATATTGATGTTTGGCTATCTGAGAATGTATCTGAAGCTACCTATCATTTTCATGTAGAGCAGAGGAAGATAATATTTAATTAAAATTGAATAAAAAAATCATAAAATCAGTTCTATAGCATGCATCTATTTATTTGTGCAATAAACTAAATAGCAAACATCACATTAAAAAGATAGTAATAATAAATCCAATTCCAATTATTTTAAATAAGATGACTCATAATACTTTAAAAATTCATGACAGATCAAGTAGCACTTTGACCTTCATTCATGTACGTTATTGTACTCCCCTGGTAAAGCAGTGGCATGAAAATGAACATGTGACTGTTGCTTGACCAGAACCGTGTCTATGCTTGGGACCTTACTGATTTCTGATATGTGCTTCCCACTGCATCCCTGGCATCAAACTCAAGATGCTACATTCCATGAAGAAGTTGTGTTGCTTGACATGTGAACACCTTCCTTACTAGGCATGTAACGATATATCATGCGATGATAAATCGCGATATAAATTTATGATGATTTGAATCGATGCTGCGTCAGCTCTTAGTATTTCCTTGCTGTAACTGTGTTATTTAGACAGCAGACAGCGCAATAACGTACAATAGCGGGAATGCACTTGACTTCACCCTAGGCGGAAGTAACACAGCTCTAAAGCCGTGAAAACACACAAAAAGCAGGTCTAAAATGGGAAAGAGCTGTTCTGCAACTGACTGTACAAATAGATTTAACAAGAAATCAGAGCTATGTTTTTACAGACTGCTGAAAGCTAAAGAAAAGAGAAGCAAATGCAGGTAGTACATATGTTCATAAATGCTTTTAAGAAAGGCCTATTTGTTATTAACCTTTCATTTTTAATAAAAGTAATATTTTAGGTAACAGGGTATTATATTTTACTCCAACCTTTAGAAAATGTGGGTAAACAAGTATTGTTGGTTATTAAGAAAAATCAAACAAAATGTTTTGTTTAATTTAACAAAAGGAATATTTAAGTTGATAAACAATAGAAAAATAAAGAAAAATAAAATTTTCATTTAATTTTTTTTTCCAAAAATATCATGGGAAAATCAAATCGTGAACCCAATATCATGAATCAGATGGATCGTTCGATGTCTATTCCTTACACATACATTTTCAATTGCACAGTAAATCATATTTGTACAGGCGTATCCATTACCTAATCTTATGAAAAACTCCTTTGATGACGGAGTTAAGTTTGATAAACGTTCACGTTGAGATATCCGACACCACATCGGGTCCCATAACCGTTATACGCACATGCTCACTCGACCACGCTGTAAAGGTGTCATATTGACTTGTACTCATGTGCTAACGGTGAAAAAGTGGCTATAGTCAAATAACATTTAGTTTACCTTAAATGAACTGTGCACTAGCGTCTCATCCAGATCGATCACTACGCAAATCTTTCCTACATCTTTAGACTTTATCTGGGGAAGAAGTGGCTTGGCTGGCACCTGTGAACAGATAGTTTAGGTGAATTAATAATTTTATTAGACAACCCACTATCAAATAAACCAATTTTACACTTTTTACTAGCAACCTAAGCATGAAGTACAAGCAAATAATAGAAATCGGGTTGAAATTGTTGAACAGCAGTTATGTTAAACATTTTAGAGTTAAGTGTTAGGTCATCATTGTATTTTATAAACAAAATACAGCAGGTCTGAGCAATAAACAGGAAAACGATATCTGGTTTTATGAGTGAATAAGCCATGTTATGGAAGCCATGGACCATAAGGCTGCGTAAGGAAGCTCTTTGACTAGTTTCATTCTTCAGCCAAGATCGTGTGACTGTGTGCTGCTGGGGTGCGATTACACTTCTGCAGGCCAGCTGATTCTCTATCAGAAAGTGCCAAAGGCACGTAGGGCTTATGACTGAAACACTGCCTCTTCCTAAAGGAGGATATAATATACATGTATACAGAAAACCCAGCTCCAAACAGTCACTCAAAAATGTCAGCGTTCATTCGTGTGCTGGGCAGGGGCCACTAAATCAAATCTTTCAAAGCTCCAGAGTTAAATAACAAGCCACATGGCGTGGAATAAGAGCCCTAACACAGGATGGGGCTTCTTTTATTTTTGCTTTCTTATATTTTTTATTTTCTTTTATTTCTGCTTGCCATATTTAATTTTTGTTGCCATTGTGCTCACCTAAGCCCATCACACATTTAATATTCTAGCGCTGTTTTTGACACTTTGAACAGATCAAATAAAACCACAAGCACAAGCCACTTTTCATCATAACACACTTGTCATACCACTCTGCAGGCAAAACCCATGCATTTACAACATCAAAAATTACAGATCGTGCTTTGAAATCCTAAAGAACGCCAACCGCTCAGCACGCACTACCTCCTTTACAGAAGCACATGGGACTCTAAAGCACTGTACCTGCTCTATAGACTGCACACAGAATTCACAATCGCAGAACTCGGGGTAATCCTCATCGTCAGATGCCTCTGTGTCCTCAGAAGCTTCGATCTGTTCAGAGGTTGCGTTTTCACCAGCTAGCTTAAAAAAGTCGTCTGGCTCACCGTGCTCGGTCGTTTTACTTTGCACAACTTGATGTATTACTTCGTCCAGTTTTTCACTGCACTTACTTTGAGGTAGAGAATCATCCTTCTGCTCTGTTGTTTCTGTTAGATCTAACGATGTACTATGACAACCTGGCAGCTCTGGATCTTTGCAAGGATCTTCGTCTGACTGCAGCTTGATGGCGTTTTGCACAATCAGTAAGTCACTGGCGCCATTCTGGGGATCTTCACTGGCATTTAACTCATTGCATTTTTCAACATCTGCAACAACCTTTTCAGAGGCGAATATAAACGTGTCTACATGTTCACGTGTTTCTGTCTCGCCACTGCAAGGTCCATGAACTCTGTCCGTTTCATCTATAACTTCCAACCCATTTTCCTCTTTTATTTGGGCATCATCAGTCAAATTTGCACTTTCACTTTTATCCGGTCCTATCTCAGAAATGAGATCATGTTTAACTTCTTTTTCGATGGGTCTGGAAACCTCGGTGAACTTTTCACAAACCTCATTTTCTGCAATGCTGTCATCTTCAGCATACAGCTGAAGGGCAGAGATTACTTGCTCATGACATGTGCTTTGAACAGAATAGGGATCTGAGGTATCGCTCTTGTAAATGCTTTCATCCACAGTGGGAGGTCCATAAATTTCGCCTGCACTCTCAGAGGGGTCCAGCACAATCACTTCCCCATGAGATTCAACAACCTTTTCATCTTCAAAGACGACTTTAGGGTCCTGGTCTTCCACAACATGAGCTGTGGTATCTTTATCATTAAGTTTAGGTCCACAATCTTCCTCATCAATGGGCTTTGTGTGTTCAAGGCAGGGTTTAGGGCTTTGAACGGTTTCTATGCATAGTCCAGAGCAAAGCACCTCTGCATACGTTTTATATGTCTTTTTTCCTACAGTTTCTTGGGATTCCTGAGTATTTTCACGTGCTTCTACTCCATCAGGTGTATATGGATCAGGGGTATCACCAAGGCCATCACTGACCTCATGTGACTCCTGTGTGTCTCTAGGAAAACATTCATCTTTCTCAGGGAGATCATGTAAAGGTTTGTCATCATCGATTTGAACAGGATAAATCTCCTCAGGCTCATCGATAAAACTTTTAAACGACTCATCTGTTTCAACACTGCCTTGGCTTTTGCCATCAATACAGTCAGCATATTCCTCTTCACTACATTCATCTATTGACGCTCCTTTCACAACTGACTCTCCAGCTTTGCTTTCGTCATATTCAAGGTCAAATGTTTCATCCTTAATGTCACAAAGTTCAAACAGATGAGAGGGCATGTCGTATTTTAACTGCGCTTTTTCCCTCATTTTGCACTCTCCACAAAGCACCCTCTGCTCACTGGAGGTATGCAGGGGTTCAATTACAGGTTCAGCTTCAGCAGTCCTGTCACAGGGGAATACCTCATCACTTGGCTCACTGATTGCAACATCGAGGTGCTCAGCTTCCTGCTTTTCAAAGATATTATTTTGGTGACGGTCAACAGCAAGAAACTGAGAGAGCCAACGAGTCTCAAAGGTTTCCATTGATCCGATAAACATCATATCACACTCTGGCCGCTTTTTAACCTCATTTGTGTTACATTCTATAGGAGGGTTTTCTTTGGGGAATTCAGAGGTGTGAAACACGGAGCACTGTGTTCCAAAGGCTTCACACAATTCAGGGGAGTTTTCAAAAGATTCGCTTTGTTCCGAGCCCTCAGAATTCTGAGCAGGCTCAGAGGGCTCGCACTGCTCAGGAATTTCACATTTCTGAAAGTATTTTCCACAATTTGAGCATTGTTCTAGCGTCTTAACACTTTCGATTTCATTTAAAGACTGCTGGCTATAATCTTGTTCAGTATAATATTCAAAGCTCTGATTCTGCTCGGCAAAGTCATCAGAGAGCTGGTTTTGAATGGAGCTCTCAAATGAGTCTGTACAGGCTCCTTGACTGTTTTTTGCAGTCGACTGGCTGTCGTATGTGTTTTCTATTTGTCCAGCAGGTGGTTGCTGCTCAAGGGACCCAGAAAGTCCAGCTGGCATGCTTTCTTTAGAGGCCTGGCACATTTCAGGGGATTTAAAATGTGTCGTATGGCATTCACAGGGCATGTTTTGATTGTTAAGCTCACACTGTTCATAGGATCTGTGTGGTTCTTTATCCAGTTCAAAAACAGCATTTCGATCTTGTTTGCTGTACTGCTCATAGGAGTCTGAAACATTGATTTCTCCAGAACCTTCATCACTACTGTCCTCTTCTGAAGGTTGCTCAGATTCAGTTTCCTGCTCATAAAGCATTTCAAGGTCTGATAAAATGAGCTCTTGGATTTCAGTATCTACCTGTTCATAATACATACAAAGATCAGGCATGGCCTGAAATAAGGTAAATGCCTCTGGCTCATGTTCTTCTGTTACAGTTTGGTCACTAATGTTAGACTCCATGCTATATTCAGAGCATTCATTGTTTTCAATCGAGCGGACAAAATCACTGCTTATTGAAAAAGACTCACTGTGCTCCAAGTCGAATTCAGACAGACTGCTACTCTCAGAACAGTCCAGTTTGTCTTGCTCTGTTAATTCTCCACTGAGCTGTCCATTTTCAGTATAATCTCCATCAGGCTGCATTAATCCAGAAACATTCTGGTGCACTGTAAGATCAACAGATGTTTTCTGTTCTGCAGAAATCATGCTCGATTCTGTTGCAATTTCCAAAGACTTACTCTCCTTTGTAAGACAATCTTGCTGTAAGACTTTTGAAGGGTCAAAACAGAGTTCAGCTGGCATATTAGCTTCAGTATGCTCCTTCATTGGTGTGCTCCTTTGGTGATATTGTTCTCCACAAGGGACTTGGTGTTCCTGCATAAGTTGCACAGTGCAGAAGCCATAAAAAAAAACAAAAAAACACTCCACACGTTCTTCAGCAGGTTCGCTTGCCCTGCAAAGTGTGCAGAGCCCAGAGGGCAGACGCGGGTCGGCTACGTCCACCTTTGTAAGTTTGGAAGTTTGTTGAGCTTGCAGGCTGCGTGGAACATCAGCAGCAGTGCACACATTGACATGACAGGCAGATCAGAGCAACACCTCCCAAGTCCTGCTTGTGTTTCAGCCCGCCTTCAGGAGACCTACAGATTTATTTTGGGGGGCTTCAGAGATGTGACAAATAACTCCCAGAATATCAAATCACTATTAAAAGCTGAAGTAAGGCATAAATCTGAAACGGACACCCAGCAGCATCTTGACCACCTGATCTGCTACTAGTTGCTAACTGGCATGTTGTTTTCCAAGAATTGGTTTCAATTGAGTTATGGGCAGCTTTGTATTATGCTAAGACACATGAACATATGGGTTACATTCTACTGCTGTTTTTCAAATTATACAGACTCATGCCATTGAACTTACATAGATTAAATGGAATAAATAGAATTTAATCTTTGGTTAGGCAATGGAAACAACAATGACTTAGTCAGTTCCAATATGAATGATGGCCACCATCATGATATTTGGTCACTGGCCACTGAGAATTATGATGTAAACATGAAAAAGGTTGTGAAACAAGGCTTTGGTTTCTTCTCACACACACACACACACACACTTCCGATCATGTGGTTCTTGATCGTCTTGAGCGTTGACTGCCCCAAAGCCTCAGAACAGAACACTGAAACACTGGTGCAAGAAAGCCACTTTTGATTAAAACCTTTAAGAAACCTCTGACAATGCCTTACTTTTGAGACGGTTCCGTTCTCTTCCACCAGGAGTGGAGCGTTGTTATTGACAGGCAGCTGATCTGTTTCGTCATGACACAGGCAGCAGAAGAAGCTGTGGAAAAAACCACGGCTGCGGGGCTTCTTTGAGTTTGACGTCACATGCACTGGAGCACCCGGACAAAAACAACAAAACAAATATCAGCATCAATCCTGGAAATAGGTTATTTACTTACAGTTGTGGTCAGAAGTTTACAGACAGGGACATGAATGGCATGGCAACATTGAGCTTTCAATTATTTCTTTGAACCGTTCTTTTTCTGTGGCAGTAAACCACAATTATTAAATAAACCACAATTCATTCATAATACTGTTAGTATATAGTTTCACAGACATCTTCTTCTGGTTTGTGCGAAATCGTTAAGAATGATATAAAACCAGTCTGTACACCACCAAGGTGAAGTGGTTTAGTCTTGACTCTCGGTTGACAGTGTTGAGCGATCGGTAATGTAGTGACGCTCGAGTGCCAAATCAACACAAATGGATAAGAAGTGGTCTAGAGTCAGACATCCGGTGCCCAGTTTAAGAAAAAAGAGGAAAGAAGAAGAGAAGATGCATGCAAAAGATGTATGTAGCCATGTCATCACTTTATGAGTATAATATATGCATGTAATGAACTAGGCTAGTAGAACACTTATGTTTGTTAGCCTGTGTTGCTTACTATGCTATTACGCAAGAGTGATAATATAGTGTTTTCTGTCCAGCTAGCTTACATAAGATTGAAGATAATTTCACACAGTTTCATCATGATATGTGTGCCCTGCATCAAAAATCTAACTTGCACATTTATTCTAATAATTTGATTCTTTTTTATTTGTATTTATATACTACAATTTGTTTCTATTTGCCTTTGTTACTTCTTTTTAATAATTATGTCTTATTTTGTGTGTATTTTAATATTTATATAGTTTTAATGTTTGTGTTGTTCGAAATGTCTGGAAAAAAAAAATTACAGTTAATGCAGAATGGTTAAGGGGTTGGGGTGGGGTGGTGGTTCGCCCAGGACGCCATATAAGCTAGAACCACCACCGCCTGTTAGTGATCAGTTGTAGCTTCATGTTAGCTTCTCTGGGCCAACATAAAAAAGCGTTTGTTTGACAGCACTCATTGGACTGACCAACACACAGTACAATGGGAAAGCTCAAGGAGCTCAGTGCAGATCTGAGAAAGAGGATCATAGAGTTACACTCAGGAATGTCTCTTGGAGCCATTTCTAAACAACTGCAGATTCCAAGATCATCAGTTCAAACAACTGTACGTCAGTACAAGTTATTGGGAGAAACTTGGACACAATTAGATGTTCCAACAGGACAATGACCCCAAATATACATCAGAGCTGGTTGTGGAATGGATAAAGCAGGCTAACGTTAAGCTTAAAACAAGTCCTGTACTCAGCCCTATCGAAAATGTGTGTACTGTGCTTAAAAGTCAGGTCCGTGCCAGGAAACAAATTTAAATGAACTATGCCAATTCTGCAAGAAGAGTGGTCCAATATCCAACCAGCATTCTGCCAGAAGCTTGTTGATGGCTATGAAAAGTGGTCAAGGTGAAACTTATTAAGGGACATTTAACCAAATATTAGATGTGTTGTATGTATATTTTTGACTCTGTGTTGATTTCAGAAAACCCAAAATAAATTAAAACGTGTGCACCAAATTCTTGTTTTTTTTCCTTTTAAAGATGTATGTCGTACAATCATTCTGCCCCCCCCCAAAAAAAGAAGAGTTCAAGTAAATCACTGACAGCCCAATATTGCCATGACATCCACGTCCGTGTATGTAAACTTCTGACTGCAACTGTACATGTTACATGAGATTTTGTTAGTACACAAAGGACAAACTCAAAAGACAACTTCAGAAGTTAACAGCAGCATGCACATTTAGCACAAATCTTTGGAGCGTATGCTAACTTTCTATTGCTATTATGGCTGAGAGACACTATCAAATTACCACAATACAAAACAAAATGCAACCATACAAACGTAAGCACACATTTGAACAATCTTGCAGCAAGAGAACAACAGCAACAACAACAAATCCAACACAATAAAATATAGAGAAACAACAATAAAAATGTTTTCTCCCAACCTAAATGTTTCCTCACTGTAATTAGAGAAGACGACAATTATATTTCCACAGCTGTAGAGATAAACTACAAAGACAACTTGTCCTCAAAATTCAATGTCTTGCTAAACTGTAACACATCAAGCCATGGTTACTTTAAATGCTCACTGATTCCACAAACCAAAGATAAAACAAAGACTGCAAATGGCTGTTGTCATTTTTCTCAAGGGCACAAACACAATAAACTACATAAAGACAAAATCTCCCGGATTTGTGTCACGTTTGGCTTTGTGTTGTTGAATTTTATGTTGTTTCGTGGTAGAAAGAAATAGTCATAATAATAATGTAATTTTACTCATATTTCTGCATCTATATAAAATCACATACTACTGTGTTCAAAAGAAAACTATATAAGCAAAAACAGTTGCCTTGAGATTTTGCTGTATGTTATTCATTTTCAAAAGGATGAAGCCATAGACAGCAGTAATTAATTGAAAACATATGTTCACCACACCCACAGGATCCTAAACACAGGCGGTATTCCCTCCACTCCCTGCATTCCCTCAAGAACAACAACATATTTCATGTTAGTCACTCACTTCGGGTCAAGTTTATCTCAGATACCTCAGTGCTATTTGCTAATAACTAGGATATTTGTCAGCAAGTAAAGCAAGTGAACACAGGGGTTCAGTGAATAGTGAGACATTACGGGGAATCCTTGCGATTAGCGACCTATGTTTGGCTCTGGAGGAACAGCATGTAATGCAGGCGAACGGTGACGAGTGCTAGTCTTTGGCAACACAAAATCTTGTCAACTGCAACCAAGATGGAAGAGGTCCTGTCAGCATGAAAGATTAGCCCGTGGGTCAAAATTCCACTAGGCTCATTTGAATAAGACTGCCAGTTCAGTGGGGTAACATTTGCAAAACTGGACAATGATACACCACTACAATACAACAAAGATGGCAAATTAACAGGGAACTGTATATTTTATATATATATATAGTTTTATATATGTTTTAAATATAGAACAGCTCTCGTCAGAGGTGTATTGGATTAATCACCCCTATGACATGACCCACATTATAAACCTTGGAATGATTCAACCTCGATTGGGGGGTGGGGGATGAGTCTCCATAAAAGTGCACAAGATCTCCAAGTGTGTGTGGTCTTTTACTGTCTCTCCATAGAACATGCCAAATGTCTACCACCGAGAACCTGGCAGACCTTATTATAGGTTGTAGGACATCATGGCAGTGGTGATCGGAATCCTAGCCACCATGAATGGACACTAACGGTAAGACATGAGTGAAGGAAGAGACCTGAGACGAAACCTTGTGAAGAAACATCATGCTCCTCTCTCTGTTGACTCTTCTGATGTTACATATCAGAGCTTTAAATAGAATCAGACAGGCAGCTGCTGACAGTAGTCAATGATAGCACTCTCCATATATATATATAGCGCAATCTGTTCAGGCCATAAACGGAGACGCATAACAAAACTTTGTTGTGTGTCTGACTCCGCCTAGCCAAATGTTTGTCTTGTGCAAATATACTCAACAAAACTGATATATGTAACAATATGCATAAACTGAACAAAATACTCTGAGCTTTATACTTATTTTGCAGTCCCTTGTGGAAGTGTGTGATGCTGTCATCCTCTATGTTAGACAGTGTTGTGGATGTTGATAATGAGACTGCAGGATTTATTTTTCCCCTGCATGCAGTCCCACTCCACCCAGGTCACAGGTAAAGGTATCTGATCTGAGACATTTTTAAAAGTCTCTCTACTGCTAAACCAATGCGGATAGAGAGCACTGTACATCTGATCTAATGACCGTGATACGTGATCCCCTTTTTACAATCTAACAACTTGTTTCACACCAGTAGATGGGGAGTAAGAGGGGTAAGCAGGTTCATTTGCGTTGCCACATCATTTTAATCCAGGATTGCAAGCATACGGCATAGTGCAAATACCTTCAACCATGGTCTTGCCAAAAAAACAAACAAACAAACAAACAAACAAACAAAAAACAACAACAACAAAAACCCTTTATCTGATTTCTTTTATTCTTGTTTGATCAAATCTACTTTTTTCATATGTAGTAATTTTTCAGAGATTTATGTTTAACTCATTAATGATTGCTTCAATAGTGTGCTTTATCTTAAATGACCATCATAAATATTATGTCGAACCGTTTAATCTTTAATACGTAAAACAATTTAAAAGTTTGGTCACAAATTATTATTATATTATTTGTTGCCATTTCACACAATTATTTCATTATCAGGACCCATTTTAGAATTATCAGTAGAAAATGATCAAATTTTATTATCAAATATTAACAGTTAATAGTCAATAACTTAACTATTATAAAACTACTATACAATAAATGAATAGTCAATAATAGAAATACTATACTAAAACCCTTCTAAATTAGGTCAGATCGATTCATTCCACAACGGCACAAAGGCCAGAAAAAAAAAAGCTCAAGACAATGACAGCATGTCCTAAATAAAGGTTTGCAGCTCAACTGGAACTCTATGCGCAAAAGAATCCCTCTGGAGGCCCCACTAAAGCTCCTCTTGCTCACCATCTCTCTCCCTCTTACAGACCCTGCCGCTGGAATGCAGCCATTTTGCCGGCCAATAATCCTGAGCTGTGCAGCGGGGCCCAGCCAAACCAAAATAGGAACAGGAAGTGAAGTAAGAGGCTATGTCTGTACAGCCTCCATATCGCATTTCACACAAGGCAGGTACAGAGCAGACAAGGCTGCAAACAGCCCAAATTACCCACAATGCCAAGCACACATGCACTAAAATACCACAAAAAACCCACAGTGAGCACAGCTGCAATCGGTATCATTTATTTTTGTTGACAGGCTTGCGGATAATCACAGATTTTGCTAAATGTTACAAGATGTTTGGGTAATGAAATACAGCCTCCTCTACATGAGTCAAACATGTAACACAAAGACGTGAACATGACTCAAATCAGTGGGTTTGCCTTTGTAAATATCAGGCTAGGTAAAGCTAGTTTAGCTAGACTGTACATGTAGCCTGTAAATATGGCTACAGTTAGCTGTCAAAAACAAATTACTACTACTGGCTACAGGTAAGCTTACTAACCTTTATCTAACTTAGCGTTAGGTCAGCAGTTATATTTGCTAGCTGTACTCATGTTCTTAAATAGATGTCTTTTTTTACATAAAAAGGATTGCTTACCTACAATCCTTAACAAATAATGAATATACTTTTGAAGAGAAGCTTTCACTGCTAGGTTGTAAGCCAGCTAATCATTCATAACTGCTAATGTTTTCATTTTCTAAAAATGCCTGTTAGTTGCTTTCAGACTGGGCAAAATTACAGATATATTTAAAGCATCTAATTAATGAATTAATAACCAGGGATCACCATCATCCCACAAAAATCCTAGCTAGCTAGCTAATGTTGGAGGATAGGAAAAAAAAAGGTTATTCTCTGAGGTAATCCAACCATATAATTAATGGTTTAATTTTTATATATATATATAAAACACACACACACACACACACACACACACAAACACACCTAATCAAGAAAACTGTGATCCTTTTAATGGCAGCAAATCATTTAATGCTACATTTGGTTTTAATCTACTGCCAGTTCAGGCTTAGATCACTTGCTGCCATACTGTCACTGTCCTAAATATTATAGCAAAATTAGCATGTAAATGCTCTAAACCTAAATCCTAGTTAAAATGATATCAAACTAGAAGGGCACTCGGTAGAGAGCATACCTCCACCAAGCCACATATTCGGATTTGCATCAAAATCTAATCAATTGTT
>JAOTRR010000055.1:24878280-24892509 GCA_028570945.1 Gogo arcuatus
AGTCCTCTATGTCCGAGACCGAGACAAGACTGAGTAAAAATGCGGTCGATTCCGAGATGAGGCCTTCAAAAAGTGGTCTTGAGACCGGTCTCAAGTACTACAACGCTACTGTTTCGGTTCAAAATACTTTGAATGATTGTACTTGTGCTTGAGATAAAAGAAAAAGCGAAACATATTTAACTATATATAGAAAGAAATGTCCAAATTTTTATTATCTGAAGGGTTTCCTCAGGCCATATTGTATGTCCTGCTGCCTGATGCATTGCTTGCTCTAGCATGTTGTAATATATAGTGATGATTTAGACAAGAAAACAATATAAAAGTAGATGCTGTACTGGTATATTTGTTTTAATGTCAATGTATCCTAAAAAGTAAATGGTATAATTAGCATTAAATTAAGTATTATTGATGTCCCTATGCAGTTATGATCCTCAAACTAAAGCAACAAAAGATATTCACTGAATGATACTACCTAAGCAACAATTCCCAATTTAACCTTTTCCCCCCTCCCGAGTGTAGAAAATATATACAAATTCAAGACATCTTGAGTGACATATCATTATCTGAGGTTGTATTGAATCTGGTGTTATATACAGTAATATGTGATGTATTTGTCAAAGATAACACCATGATCATGCAAACACAAAAGCATGCAAAAGTGGAAAGGCTTTAAATGGTATGTTTGAAAGAGTTAAAGCCACTGCATCTTGTATTCAGGTATGTTAATCTATTGGGGGGGGGGGGAAAGGCAAGTTTGAATGAGTAATAGAAATGACCTTATAGAGTTTTGACCCACACTACAGCCTGTCAATTATGCTTTTCAGTGAAACCAATTTATTTTCCACTTGGGTTAGACCTGAAATTACTTATTACATATTATATATAGCTTTATAGACCCAAGGCATATTTATATAATTGAACAGATAACTCACATCTTCCAGGTGACAGCTGCATTGACGTGATTAATAGTGATCGTAATGCTGACCGACTGATTCTCCACCACATATACCATATCTGGCTTGTCAATAATAACTGGGGCCTCTTTGAGATATGGACCTGCAAGAAAAGAGACAAAAATTATAATCATATTGAAATTACTTAGCTCACTAATATCTTTGTATGTGCTTACCTCTGTCTATGAGCTGTACTGGGTCCGTGGCTGGAGATGGCTTGCTAAAAGCTTTGCTGGTGATTGATAGGATCCTAAAAGCATAGCGGACACCCTTGGATAGTGAGGTGACAGTGTAGGAGGTCTGCTTTAGACTAGAAGCAATTATAGTCCACTGTATAGAGCCCAAGGCCTGCTGCTGGACAGCATACATCAAGGTGCTGGGATCTGGAACAATGAATGGATTAAAACATTTCAGACCATCTTGTATATCAGGGGTCATCAACTGGTGGACCATGTTCCAGATGTGGAACCAGCAAAGTATTTAAGTGGACTGAACCGAGTACTTAGTTCAACTAGTTCAACCGAGTACTAATACAACAGCTCTAGTTTGCTAAACATGATAAGAAATCCAAGCAGCTTTTGTAGGAGATTGTTGTAGCCAATCACATGCATATGTCTAAATTATTAAGCTGAAGGCAGTTCATCAGAGTAGCGACAGGGCTATACACATTAGATAAGAAAGAGGAGTTTTTGCAGACTTGCATGGATTTTTCATTTTATTTACCCCTTTATTTGAACTGATGACATGGATTGTTTAAAAAAAAAAGTAGAAGCATGCATTTCTTTTCTGTATGTCAAATTCAAAACCAATGTATCTCATCTATTCAGAGTCCATGGTACTAATCAAAAGTGATAATGTGAAGCATCACTACAAAACATAACCAGTTTAAATTGTCTTATTTATTGCCTTAAAGGGACCGGCTCACCCTTCCCAGGATCCAGTTTGTTGTTTTTGTTTTGAAAGCACGTGACCGCGACCTACTAGCCCTCTGTGCTGCAAAACCTCCTCAAATTCACTGTTAGTGATCCCTTTGAAATCCATCTCGAACCTTTTCTTCATCCATGTGTCATACATGGAAGTTTTGAACAAAATGACCATATAAAAAAGGAGAAAACTTATAATACACATACTTTGACAAAATATCTTACATTTTACGTTACAATTTAAGATTTATGCCATAGGATGTCACCAAATTTTTGCGGATTGTTTTTGGAATATTGTTACCATCAAAAATGGCGATTCATTACTTGGCGCAGAGGCTTCTGGGAAGGGTGAGCCAGCCCCTTTAACTAATCCTTAATGGCTAAGTATTAAAAGGTAACTATTGTC
The DNA here is from genome assembly GCA_028570945.1 of Gogo arcuatus. Classification (NCBI taxonomy): domain Eukaryota; kingdom Metazoa; phylum Chordata; class Actinopteri; order Siluriformes; family Anchariidae; genus Gogo; species Gogo arcuatus. The sequence goes on from JAOTRR010000055.1 coordinate 24,880,563, forward strand.
ATCATTCAGCCATGTTATCCAGACTGATGTACAACGTAAACAAGAATTTTATTTTATTAAACTGGACCTTTACACATTTTAGTTGAATTCCTTCATACTACATCACACGTCACTCAAGGCAGCAAACTGATACAGGCAATTTAAAATAAGGGAATTTTGAATTTATTACAGAGAAAGTAACAGCAATAAACATCAGGGTGACATGAATACGAGAACGATTGACAGCTAAACTATCTTACATGAATATGAATACTGAAGGTAGTGAATTGCAAAATGCTCCACTCCAAATCTATCAAAGGTGGGGCAGTGCAGGTTGCCTATATTCATGAAGGAACAACAGCAAAATAAATTAGTAGTGCACATCCATATGAGTGTAGATGAGTAGAGAGAATACCAATTGATGGGTCCAGCCGTTTGGGCTTCTTCCAGCTAAGACTGACAGTCTTGCCAGTAATGGACTCAATTACTGGTGCTCCATCTGGAGGATCGGGAAGAACGTCTGCAAAAGAGATGAGAGGAAAAATCCTGGGTAGGACACACAAACTCAGATATGTGTTCTATTCCTCAAATGAAATGACAGTCTTATCTTTTAGTGAGAGGATGCAGAGAGGACCAAGCACAGATTTTAAAGCTGTCCGTCAAGATTTGTCTCTAGGATGTTAGAAAGACCAATTTTCCTCTCTGACATGATAATCAGAGGATCAAGAAATCCAGGCCACAATTATACTTATATGGCATTTGCATCTCAAGTGCAATAAATCAGTCCAAGCTTGTGATATTATATGGTGGGAAACTTCCATTTACAAATTAGAAAGTGCTAAAGCTTTAACCCAGTTGACATTGTACTGATTTTTTTAAAATTACAATTTTAATTTAATAATAATTTAAAAAAAAGCAACAACAAAAAAGCATGCTGTTATGTAGATCCTGTTTCAAAATATCTAAACACTACTCATCACATCCTGGTAGATAGATATTATGGAACTTAATCTTCTAAAATTGTCTGGTTTAACTCAGTAACTGCCCACTCAAAGGTTAAATTATAATTAATAATTAATAAATAGTAATAATAATGATTAATAATACTGTTTAATCAATAATTAATAATACCAATTAATACTTTCATGCCATCTTTTGTTGCTACTTCTTACTTCTTAACATAAGGGAGATACAACTAGTTTGTGTGAAATTAGAGATATTAGGCTACTAGCAAATCCCACTTTGGCAATGTAGACTGGTTCTCTTTGAGATATTTTTTTGGGAAAAAAAAATTAATTCATTAGAAAATGTTGCGGAGAGGTACAAGCAAAAATAATAACTGCATGAGAAGTCCCACGCACATCTCTATTTCTCTCTGGATTAAGCCCCGCCCACTTCAGGATTAAATCCAAATATAAATATAGATATGAATATTTGGAGCACTTACATGCCAATACAGATAGTGGCATTGTATTACACCCATAATACTGTATTGATTTACAACAATTTAGACCAATGTTTGAATGTTTTAATCTTATTAGATAATGTTGTGCTTAATCTGGAAATAGACCTTTCTTGATATTATGGTATTGTATAAATAGGGTATAAAAAGCCTGAATGTAGGTAGAAAAGGGTTAACACACTTTTTCTCCCCATACTCTTTTCCTGAATGTTACGCATTACTGATCAGTATTCTCTGCCATCCTCCAATCCAACCAGCATCCTACTGAACTAGAGATATACCAGACAAATTCAGTGCATATGAGGCATGCCAGGCATATTCTATTGAATAAGTAATGGCATTTCTCTTACCTGTTACATACAGATGGGCATAGCACGTGGCCTTGCCCACCTTGTTGGAAATAACGCTCTTGTAGACACCACCGTGGGCATGGCAGACCGAGCGAATGACAAGACTGTGAATATCTCTGACTGCAGATAAGGAAAAAAAAATTAGGAGTGCTTAAGCACGATTAAGAGTGATTACAAGTAATAGAGTTAAGGCAGTTTCAAAGGGAAAAGAAGCCAGAGGGTATTAAGAAGGACATTCAGGCCAGCATGTAGAACACTCTGTATATTTCACTCTATCTCAGCTCCTGATACTCTTGTCATTTCAACTGAGACTGCAGTCTCAGAGTTTGACTGATATTCTGACCTCCATGCAGACGACTGAAATATTGCAAAGGCTCACACTGAGTCATCTTCCTGTCCTCAGTGCTTTCAATCTTCTTGCCATTGTGGAACCAAGAAATGGTGGGATATGGCAGGCCGGCCACTTTGCACTTCAGCACGGCTTCTTTACCCTCGACAACATCCAGGTCATACAGTGGCTTCACAAAGTCAGGCATGGTGAAACGCTCCACCTCGCTCTCAGGAACCTCTGGCTCCTCAGGAATGGATGGCATCTTCTCTAACTTAGCCCTAATGGGAGTTGAAGAGTGAAAGAGAGATTCAAGCAGAACATGAGAGATAAACCGTGGTGATAAACTGTAAATATTTAATTACATGTCTAAACAAAAAAAAATCTGTTGGTGTTTGGCATACAGTATAAACACAAGCAATGAGAATCAAACACTAATTTGCATAACCTAGAGCTGACTGTAGAAGATACCATTTTTAGTTAATGGATGTTTGACAGCAACAACAGTAAGGGGATGTGACGGAATGGAGCTCTGTCATCTTTTGTGTATGTGAATGACAAGAGTTGCTGAGCTCCGGTAGTATAATTCGAGGAAATGTTAATACTTTCTAATGCACTCTTCATGAAATTTATTTAACTATTCAATGTTACCACCCCAAAGTTAATTATTTTCCAAGAACAGCACATCCAGAAATGTTTTATTCCTGCTATACCACTAAAACCACTAAATTTCCACCACTTACAAAATTTTTTACACATACTCTTTCACAGTTTCAAGTTGATATTGTGGAACAGCTACAAAACAATTTAGTGCTCGCATTATAGCAGCTATAAGCAGTCATTCCCTCACCAATCTCTGTTTTTTCTATCACTTAAAGTTAACAAAACAGAGAGAAAATTGAGAAACCGGAACGTCGTCTGTTCTAAAGACTCTCCTGTGAAAATTGCCAAGTCAGTTCACAGCACAGCTGATATACTGATGCATACAAAACTCTATTAAAACGTAAAGCTCATAGAGAGCTGAAAACATGAAAATAAGAACTAAATGGTGAAAGAGTGCCTCCAAAGTGTCATGTGTAATAAATCTTCCAGTACTGCAGCAAAGTTTTACATTAGTCTCCTAGCACATACATTTACACAAGCCCAGAAGTATAAAATGAAGTTAAACAAGAAGAGTTTACATTTGAGATGACATAGCTGGCCGGGGTTCCTGTACATAGAGCTCTGCTGAGCACTCAGCCTCGCCATGTGTGTTCTTGGCCACCACTGTGTAGAACCCCTCATCCTCACTGCTCACATGGGAGATAACCAACGAGTGCCGACCACCTTCCTTCAAGATGCGAATGTCCTCACTCTCTACCAGTGGATTGTCTAGGAGAAGAAAACACACACAGATGTCCATGGTTTAGTCAGGTGCTTGACTAATTGATAACAGTTTCTCATGGGAAATAGCCTCTTACCGAAATGAGTCCAGGTGACCATAGGTGGTGGCGTTCCACTGACCTTGCAGTCAAATCGTGCATTTCGACCCTCAATCACCTCCAGCACATCCAGCTGTCGGGTAAACAGTGGCTCAACAGAGGCAATGACCTTCAGCTGGGCACATGAGGTCAGTTCCTCTGCAGAAGACAAGCGATGGCAATAAGTATGAAAATGGGAGCAATTCTATAATGAAGGGTAGTGTTTGAGTACTAATCATGACCAGTTTCAGTTCTGGAGAGTCATGGCACTGCAAAGATTAGTAAGCTGAAATGCAAAATGTCCAGTGCTCTAATCACCCAAAACTGTTACAAGGCACCCTGATAACTGATACAAAGAACCTGATAACATAATTAACAACAGACCAAAGCTTCTGCCTACTTCTGTCCATTTTTCCACCATGTTGTCATGTCTGGAGATGCTCACCTTTGGCTGTGCTCAGTTTACAGGTGTATGTGCCACTGTCATCCTCATGCACTGAGTTGAGCAGCAACCTGCACCTCTTCCCATCAAAGTGCATCTTACAGTTCAAAAGTGCTGGCTGGATGAGCTTCCCATCTGACAGCCAGTCTACATCTACATCCTGTGGTCCGATCACATGGCATTCAAACAGCACTGACTCTCCTGCCTTCACCATCACATCCCTGAGAGGCCGCACTATGGCCAGGCCAGGTTCTACTGGGGCGGCTGGAAAATGAATAGATAGGGTGTAGGAGATGTAAGACACATTTTTGATTGAAGACTTGGTTTCCTATGATCATCATTGTACATTTATGTTTGTTTGGTAAGACAAGGTGGCATAGTGGGTCACAGGTAGTGTTGCCACCTCAGCTCCAGGATGGGTTTCCTCCAAGTTCTCCGGTCTCTTCCCACCGCCCCACAACATACATGTTGGTGGTTTGGCTAAGCTAATTTACCCTAGGTATGTATCAGGAAACAAGCCAAGATGCTAGTGATGTCTAAATGTTGGTTGGTAGCACTTATGCGCTTGTTAAACCTGGTTGATTCAATTACAGAGTCTTACGCTTTAGCTCAGTGAGCCGAGAATGCAATCTAGCAGAATAAATGGGCTTTGCAATTCCATGGATAATTTGTCCATCATAGAAACTTGTCCTTATCAGAGCAAATGGAGCTTGGCTAAGAGCCTGAAAACTGTTAACTACCACAGTAGGCAAGGTAGATATGGTCTGCTAATAGCCTGTGCTAATGACCTTGCTTTGAGTTTAATGCGTTTCTGTGAAATGCATCTGATTTTTGAGGAACAGAGCCCTATATTTGGAATACATTTTTTATTGAGGTAGCATATTAAAGTAGCAATACATTCTTTTTTTCTCCTCAACATAATACATAATCACAGATGTGTCACACAGCACCATGTCCTAACCCTAGCTAGAACGAAAGTCTGGCTTCTACTATTCACGTAATTGGTAAGCTAATGAAATGATAGCCAGCCTAGTTGTAAAGGATCTGCAGACTATCCTGGGAACACTGAGTGTGAGGCAAGAATACACCTTAGATAAGACACCAGTCCATCACAGGGCACCCGTGCGTGCATGCGTGCACACACACGTGCACGCACAGAGAGAGAGAGAGAGAGAGAGAGAGAGAGAGAGAGAGAGAGAGAGAGCTAGTCACAATTTCGAGCCAATCCACATAGCGGCATGCTTTTGAGAGGTGGGAGGATATCGGAAAATTTAGAAGAAACCCACACAGACATGGTAGAACATACAAAACTCTACACAGACAGTAACCCACGCTCAGGATTAAACTGCAGATGTGTGGAGTCAACTCTGCCTGCTGCACTACTATGCTGATATTTTATTTGGTTATTTAATTACTTGGAATACCTGGACTTTATTCGAACCTGAATACTACCATACTAAATAGAATGTGAAAGAAATACACCACCATTGGTGTCTTTACTATTTGACATACTATTCAGTATGTAGTATTCGGTTTGAGGTGCAGTCTTAAATACAACATTGCGCTTCCTGAATGTTTACTGATTTGCCTCTCACTCAGCGGTAGTTGTCTGGAGGCAAGCACAAATCATATTACTTCTTTGAGTTACTTGCAATCTCATATTTCTAACAGATACTTGACTTCCCAAATTTTCATGCTAGCACTTTAAATGTTTATTTTGGCAGAAGGTAATATACAGTTTTCCAGCCAAGAATGAAAAACACAGACACACAGTTACACAAGTCTGATTTCTCTGATGTCTTTACCCCAACAATGAGATATAATCTGCTGCTCACTAGCTTACATAACTAGAGATTACTTTCTCTCAAATATAGCAACAAATATAAACAAATTAAATGTAAACAATTAAAACAATTAAACATAACTCTTAAGGGAAAAATTCACCCTAAATGACATGCATGTTAATTTTAACGTCCATTAACATGTGATCTTCAATGGCATCTGAGATTCATTTTGTAATGAAATTCTACCCGAGTTAATTTTTTAGTTTAAATGTTTTTTACCTGGTCTGTTTTTATTTTGTTTAACAGTTTCCTCCATTACCCACAATGTCATTTGACTATCTGATGATAGTGGTGCTGTGGGAACTAACTCTTGCTTCATCTCTACCTAAAGAGAATGATGCAGCAGTGATTTAGTCCTTTGGTCTGTTCAGCTCTCTCAGCTCCTCTTCTGTATGCTCTGCTCAAACAGATCAGCTTCCAAATTAAATTTCATGCTATTACTTTCTTGTTACTACTGTCATGAAAGTAACATTAAATTATTGACTTTAGCGTTAATACCATCAATAGCATCGTACTTGTCATCTCATAGATCACAAGCTAGCTGAGCCAAGTCTATGCGGTAACTCAGCAGAACTGCATTATATAGCTGTATTTCATTCTATAACACTGAGTCCAACATTTGCTGGTTCTACTTCTTCTATGTAAGATTCCTCATTAATATGATATTGAACATTGCTGGATAAAAGGAGCTCTTTTGCTTTAGGAGCTCAAAGTCAAACCTGACCCTTATCCCTCATGTCTGAGAAATTCTTTTCTCTTATTAAACTTCATTGTAACTGCTCAAACAGTCTCACCAACCAAAAAAAAAAAAAAAAAAACTGGCACCAGAAGCACCAAGAACATCACAAATGGACTTTATAGCCAAAGGTTTTGGACACCTGACCATACCACCCATATGTGGCCTTTCCCCAACCTGTTACCCAAAACTTGAAAGCACAAATTGCCTAGAATGTGTTTGTATGCTGCGGCTTTAAGAGTTCCTTTCATGGGAACCAAGGAGCCCAAACCTGTGGCCCCTATGCCCAAAGCAAGGTACATGAAGACATGGTTTTCCAAGGTTGGAGTGGAAGAACTTAAGTGTCCTGCACAGAGCCCTGACCTCAATATCACTGCACACTTTTGGGATGAACTGGAACACTGACTGTGCATCAGACCTCCTCACCTGACATCAATGTCTGATCTCACTAATGCTCTTGTGGCTGAATGATCACAAATCCCCACAGCCACGCTCCAAAATCTAGTGAAAAGTCTTCCAAGAAGAGTGGAGGTTGTTATAACTGCAAAGGGAGACTAAATCTGGAATGGGATGTTCAACAAGCACTTATAGATGTGATGGTCAGGTGTCCACAAACTTTTGTCCATATAATGTACTTTACTTATAACTATACACAAATGTTTTTCAAAGCAAAACAAATCTGGCTCTTCTCCACTGCAACTCTACTTGAGCCAAGGTAACTAATGTAGCTAGCTAATGCACTTCATTTAAAATCAACTAGGTAATGCTATAAAGACAAGTCAAGTAGCCTAAGTACCTGAACATCCACATGTGTGCTTTTCGTGGGTGCTATTTAAACTGGGGAAATATAAACAGAGTTAAATAAAATGGTCCATGACGTCCCTGGGGTTATCGACAAGTACTCATACTTGTACTCGGACGCAAGTCTGGAAAAAATGGTAGCCATGCATCCCTAATACAAAGTGTCCATTCTGATAGAAATTCTGAAAAACATCATTAAAATATCGGTGTGGAGAAACCTACAGGTAATGAAGATTCAATGATCATTATTCTAATCAGATGGAACTTTGAGAAAAAAGAAGAAAAAAAAACGCTCATCAAATTCTGAAGCCCTTCAGTGCAGTTTTGATGTAAAGTGTGTGTTTGGGAAGAGAAGAGGCTCTTGACCTTACTGCACCCCAACCTAGAGCTGATTGGCTGTAATTAAAGTATACACGGTAAGAAATCGGTCTTCTCCACAGCCACACACAGACACACAAACACCTGGTCTGTAAAATATGCTCCACCTTATGGTGCAAATCCACAGGTATTAGCATGTGCTAGTCTTAATATTAAGCTAAAACCTTTTGGGACCTTGTTTATGCTTTTCAGCCTTGACTATTTTAAGAAGAACATAAGTTCTTGATGATTGACCACAGAATTTTCAGGACTCAATGGCTTCTGTAATTACGATGATAGATTATAATTTTGTTTAATGGAGTGCACAGGCTTGTATTGTAAGATAACGGCCTCACCTTTCACCTCTAATTTGCCCTCACACTGTTTGGTGCCATACTCGTTGATGATCTTGCAGGTGTACACACCAGCATCAGACTTCACAGCTGATTTTATTATCATCTCACAGTTGCCGTCCTCGGTCTCACGGACGATGTGTCGAGGACCTGTTTTTATGGTTACTCTGTCCCTCAGCCTAAATTGAAAGGAAAAAAAAAAACAGGATTTATATGTTAGATTATGCTACACTACTGTATGAGAGACTTTCAAAATAGATTTCATATAGTACGTATCAATAACATCTTTGCTTACTATACTGTATATAGACATACAGGCATACAGATACTAATAGGACATGATGCATTATTCTTTTTTTTTTTTCTTGCCAGAAACGTTCACAGAGCAACTGGTTGAGACTAAAGGTGTGCATCAGGATTGGGAACCCACTAGATGCAACAAAAAAAGTCGTATGAACAGGATGTTTTTACTTTTATGCAGACAGTAAAATATGAAGATTGTTGGACAAATACAGACTGCGGCACTGCGAGACACAATTTCAATGTTGCATTTTCACAGACACATTTTCAGCATTCATTCATTCATCCTTAGTAACTGCCTGGTCAGGGCCATGAAGGTTTAGATTAGAGTACTAGATCCAGCTAAATTAATGACAAAATATTACATGCAGGTACAAACAAAAATTAATAAATGCAGGTTCATGATGGTAGGGTTCATACTTAATTAAAAACAAAACATAAACCCAATCCATTTTAGACCATGCCCACTTCCAGTTTAACCCTAACCCTAAATGGATAGATACACAGCCTAAAATAATACTAAAATCATAATTATTAAAACAATTATTGAGAAGTAAAAAGGACCTACATTATAAGCTTATATTTCTTAACATAAGCCTGAAAATTTAGACTGTCACATTGACTTAATTGTTTAATCTTTTTAAATGCTGTATAAACACAAAACAAATAAAGTATGAAATACATATATATTATTAGAGTTTAAACATATGATTACAGAAGTTATTATACAATTACAATTTACCAAATAATTTACCACACTTTAACCAAGCTTACAAATATTGCAGCTGAATATGTTAAATTAATTAAAACAAAAAATAGAACAAGTGTTAATTAAAATATTTTAGAATATTAAATAACATTAAAATATTCTCATCTACACTCAATGTCCACTTTAATAGGAACACCTGTACACCTGCTAATTTATGCACTTATACAATCAGCTAATCATGTGGCAGCAGCACAAAATATAAAATCATGCAGATACAGGTCAAGAGGTTCAGTTAATGTTCACATCGAACATCAGAATGAGGAAAAAGTGTGATCTCTGTGACTTTAACCATGGCATGGATATTGGGACCAGATGGTCTGGTTTGAGTATTTCAGAAACTGCTGATCTCCTGGGATTTTCACACACAGCAGGCTCTAGAGTTCACATAGAATGGTGTGAAAAAACATTGAGTGAGTGACAGTTCTTTTGGTGGAAATGCCTTGTTGATAAGAGAGATCAGAGGAAAATGGCCAGATTGGTTCGAGCTGTCATGAAGGATATAGTAATTCAAATAATCATTCTTTACAACCGTGGTGAGCAGAAAAAACATCTCAGCATGCACAAAATATCAAACCTTGAGGTGAATGGGCTACAACAGCAGAAGACCACACTGGGTTTCTCTCCTGTCTACCAAAAACAGGAATCTGAGGATACATTGGGCACAGACTCTCCCAAACTGGACAACTAAAGACCACCTCTCAAAAAAAAATCTTCATGGTCTTTTACCAGTCTTCATCTGTGCAGTTTTGGACAGAGTCTGTGCCAATGATAGCCTCAGATTCTTGTTCTTGGCCGACACAGTGGAACCTGATGTGGTCTAAAATGCAGCCTGTTGTAGCCCGTCCACCTCAAAGTTTGATGTGTGTTCTGAGATGCTTTTCTGCTCACCATGGTTGTAAAGTGTGCTTATTTGAGTTATTATAGACTTCCTGTCAGCTCAAATCAGTCTGGTCAGTCTCCTCTGATCTCTCTCATCAACAAGGTGTTTCAGCCTGCAGACCCTCTGCTCACAGGATGTTTTTTTTGTTTTTCACAGTTCTGTGTAAATTCTAGAGACTGTTGTGTGTGAAAATCCCAGAAGATCAGCAGTTTCTGAAATGCTCGAACTAGCCCATCTGGTACCAACATCCATGTCATGGTTAAAGTCACAGAGATCACACTTTTTCCCCATTCTGATGTTTCATGTGAACATTAACTGAACCTCTTGACCTGTATCTGCTTGATGTTATGCATTATGCTGCTGCCACATGATTGAATGATTGGATAACTGCATAAATGTGCAAGTGTACAGGCGTTCCTATTAAAGTGGACAGTGAGTGTATGAGCATGACACTTTCCTATTTAAAAATTACTATCTAAACAGCCATTATGTTGTTTTCAGTAGATGAAGTACCACTTTGACAATAATATTTCCTACTGTGATTGAACAACAGAACCTACCAATAGAGCATTGGTTTGGGCTGGCCAGTCATTCGGACAGACATGATGACTTCTTGTCCCTCTATGACTGTCTGATCTCCTACTGTAGCCTGGAAATATAATAGAATCACACTGGAACACATTTTATACTGCATATACCACAACAACCTAAAAGCAAATGCAGCAAATAACATTGCTGATGCTACAGTGTTGAGCTGAGTTTTATATGCACACTTTATATGATTTTTTATTCAACCCTGCAACCCCCAAGCTAATGTGACCATTCACCTGAAAAGCAGGGGGCTCTTTAAACCGAGCATCCTTGATCTTCTGGGGTTCAGGACCATGGTAGGATGATCCTACAAAATCCATGGCCTCCTCCAGGGGGCTGAGGTACTCCTCATCAGAGGTAATGGGGCTACTGATGTCCATGGGAACACCAAGGTTGCCTCTCACGTCTTGGCTAGGCTCTGTGGGTAAGACACATCAATCTCAGATAAGTCCTTATTTAAAATACAGTCAAGATAATAATAGGGCACTGCATTTTTATAGCATCTTTCTAATACAAGGTCACTATACAAAAATACAGACTACAGAGAGAACCAAAGACTAGCAGGAAGAAGGAAGAGAAATGTGCCGGCAAAAAAAAGTATGTTTTAAGTTGACTCTTAAAATGCGAGAAGGAAGTTTAGTCATGAAGGTCTTGGGGGAAGGCATTGCAAAGTTTTGGGGAGAGATAAGATGGAGCAATTCTTTGTGATGGATAACCAGTGGAACTTTTGGAGTACAGGAGAAATATGTGCTGAACATTTCGTATGAGTAAAGACTCCAGCAGCTGAATTTTGAGGATGTTGCAGTCTATTTAGAGATTTAGCAGAAATACCAAAGAAGATAGAATTGCAGAAATCTTAGTGCAAGTTTATGAAAGCATGAACCAGGGTTATAGGATCTTTCAAAGGCACGAAGGCTGAAAAAAGCTCATCTCCCGCCCACCACCCTCACCAGATTCTACAGAGTGACTATCAAGAGCATCCTGAGCACCTGCATCACTGCCTGGTTTGGAAGTTGTACTATTTCAGATTGCAAGACTTTGCAATGGATAGTGAGGACAGCTGAGAAGATCATTGGGGTCTCTCTTCCTTCCATTACAGAGATTTATACCACACGCTGCATCCACAAAGCCATCAACATTGTGGATGACCCCATGTACCCCTCGCTCAAACTTCACCCTCCTGCTGTCTGGCAAAAGGTACTGAAGCTTTCGGGCTCTCATAGCCAGACTGCATAACAGTTTCTTCCCCCAAGCCATCAGACTCCTCAATACCCAGAGACTGGGCCGAATCCCCC
>JAOTRR010000055.1:24909276-24926184 GCA_028570945.1 Gogo arcuatus
TCTCGACCAATCAGAGCGCGCGATTTTCTATAATCACCTGCGTATTTATACTAAAACAAGATAAATAGTATATTGTTATAACAAGTCATAACATGATAACTTTGTATGTCATAATAACGTGAAAATATCTTGTTAAAATGTGAAAAACATCGTTATAACAAACTTTTCACTTTACAATGTGAAAATGATCCATTTTTCTTTTTCTGGCATGGCAGCAATACGCTTCCGTACCTTATACACTATAGCAACATCTATATATTTATTCATTCTTAAATAGCAAAGCTTTAACAAAACAAAATCTGTTGTGTTTTGTCTGCCATGCAAATCCCTGTGAATTAGCTGTTACTATAGAAACGATAACATATTTGAACGAACACATTAATAAACGCCTGTGATTTGCTATTTAACCAGAACTACTGTCAGAGCTTCTGTTATAGAAAATTAATCAACACCTTTTGACCAATCAGATTCGAGAATTCAACAGCACTGTGGTACAAATCAGAATAATGCATGTATTTTATGGATATGAAATATGGACACATACAAACTAAAATACTGTATATGGCTAAATATTCAGTTGGTGTCCCTTGTTCAGTTTTTATTCATGTTTTCTTTACCCACAAGATTCATTATATTCAAATGATCTCTAAAAGGTTGGTGTAGATTGCAACAAGATAACAGTTCAAAATATAAAGATAGACCTGATCTGAAAAAGTAAGTGCACAAAACTTCTCACTGTTATTGTTATAACAGATACTTAAGGAAGAATGTTAAAAAGAAAAGGCCAAACGATCTGGCATAGCTAAAACAGATATGTCAGGATTATTACATTATTACAAAATATTCACATATATCATAATTAGAACAAAAATGCAATCTTTTAAAACTGATAAACTTAATTCTTTTCCACTATTATTATCATCTTAACATGTATTATTTGATTCTTTTGGGATCAAGGAACCTCAGTAAAACATAACACATAAAACGTCTTTGTTCTTGATGATACAGTATGCTGTATTACAATGTATAGGCAAAGTTTTGCATAAAATGCTCCTTATCTTTGAGACTTATTTTCTTGTAGGTGTAACTTATTGATTCAGCTCCAGACAGGCCGATGGCAAAGCAGCATGTCTCAGTCTCAGATTCTGATGTATGTGTGAGACACTGTGATAAGACATTCCTGGATATTTCATATTGCCTTAGGGTGTCAAGGATTCTGAGGGTTAATCTAAGGCCCGTGTGCGGAGAAGATCGATTGAGAGGCAAGCACATCTAAAACCAAGTGGGGGGAAAAGAATGCAATTTATGAGTTTTTCAATTTCACCTAAGTCATATTTTTTTGGGGGAGCGGCGGCGGGCTCTGAGATAAGATAAAAAAGAGTGAAGTAAACAAGGTGACAAAGTGAACGTAGCAGCACACTGTAATGTGAACAGTGACCAGACAGCAGATCAAAAGAGATAAATGACACTGAAGTTCTCTCACTGAAACTGTAAAAAACCATGAAGATCTCACAATAAACATAGAAGAAAATCATATTTTCACTTTTATACAGTGCATTTCTGAAATTTCAGTCTCTGTGTTGTGCTATGCTGCTTTTTTCTGCCTGTTTTTTTGACTTACAATGTAAATTTGTCTGTACTTTGTAATTTTGACTGTGGTAAATTTGTTACACATTTTTCCATTTCCACTTAGTTTTTCTACCCCATTCAACTGGCTTTGCTGCTTGCCAGGCCAGGCATTGTAAATAAGGATTTGTATTTATAATGACTTGCCAGGTTAAATTAAAAATACAATAAATGAAAAACGTGTGTCCATTGTGAATCAAAGAGGCGGTGTGAGGTGGGCTGTATGTGTGAAGAGTGAAAAGTAACAATGATGTTGGTGAAAAGAGTATAATTACCTGCCGGGACCCGCTGGGAGGTCTCATCTGGATCACCTCTGCCTCCGTCTTTGGTCTCCATCTGAGGCTCAGCTGCTTCGTCTTCTGTGGTTTCAGAGTCTGTGGGCAAGAAACAAGCCAATCAGACTGAAATTTAAAACCTGCCAAGCTGAAATGATGAGTGCAATCAAGTAGGAAAATAACTCCAACAAATAAAATTAACTCCACAGCTGAGGCTGTTCTGTATTTCTATGTGAGAATTCTCTTATATCTTCCCAGTTTTGCAAGAACATCAAGCAGAACCAGACAATGCACAAATTTTATTTCTAAAGAGAACTCATATATATGCAGGATATGAAAGAAAAAAAAAAGCACACCAGAACCTCACTAGGAACCAAGTGAAGTAATGAAAGCAGAGGATGAATTTACTTGGGCGATAAAGACCTACAATGGGGTAAAAGGTCTAAAGGTGCAAAAGCGAGAAAAAGGCATTACCATAACTCTGTTTCCTGCATGAGCGAAATACTTCGCTTCCATAGCGGCAGAGGAGAGAGGAAAACAGGAATGCACTGTTACTATAGAAACCAGTCCCACCCCCAGTGAATCAGTCACACACACTCCCAATCCCTGGTTTAAAAAAAAAAAAAAAAAGTGCTGAGCATGCATTTATTTCCTAACACTGTCACTGATAGCCTTCATGCTGACACACTGGACTTTGCATCAAAAATATATTAGATTTTTTATTTTTGCATTTTTGCCTATATTCCATTGGAGGCTACATTTTAAAAAAATTCACCCAATGGGAAGTGGGGATGTTGTTCAGTTGTTCAAGACAGATTGTTCAGAAATATCACAGCACTAAAAACCTGTCACACATTCATCATTCATCATTCCAGTCTCCCTAATACACACATTTGTCTTGTAATTGATGGATGCTACAGCATATCCACTCAAACATCAAATTCATGATGAGATCATTCAAAGGACAAGACCATGATGTAGAACTCAATCAATAAAATCAGTGTAGTGATCACTGGATTGTTTGTGTATGCTGCAGCTATGGAATAATAAAATGTGACAGTGCTTTTATTGTCCCCTATAAAGTTTTAGAAGAATTCCATCAGTGCTATGGCTTGTAAAGGAACAAAGAGTCTGAACTACTGTACACTTTATGTTAAGTGTTGTTAAGGTCACTATAGAGCAAGATAAAACAATGAAAAATTAATTACACTTTTAATTAGAGGAACGATTTGTATTTCATTGTGAAAAGGAACACTTCGTTTCTCTCTAACAGAGCAGATAAAGCGCAAGTCATTGTGCAAAATTATTCACTATTCATTATTAATTTTGTCTCGGATATGTCAGCTAAATTGAGGTATTTTCAGTGCTCACTTAATCAGAGCTCTTTCTGACAGATGCCAGAATTTTCTCTATTGCATGATTGCGCGTGCTCTCTCTCTCTCTCTCTCTCTCTCTCTCTCTCACAGACACACGCGCGCGCGCGCACACACACACACACACACACACACACCACAAAGGCAATGAAAGAGGTACTAACATAATAATCCCATCCCCGTAACATCAAGTACAACACAAATGAAAAATGATAATTCAATCCAACCAAAAACAGATTTATTACAAATACAGAAGACATCAATCATATACTGTGACATTTCATAAAATAACACAAACATGGTCAGCAATAAGATGAAGGATGCTTGCTGGAGAAACCACATACACGGTGAAGCTCATTTTGATGGAGAGAATACATTATTCTGAATTATCTCATTATCTGCTGTGTATCTGTATTAGAGCAGCCCATAATAATAGATGGCTAAGTAGAGGTTTTCCAGCAGGGGCACAATAATACACAGGTAGCGCTATTAAATATTCGTTCAGGTGTCTGTGTTCATATATCACAGTTTATCATAAAACCACCAACTAAAGAAGAAGAACAGAGAATGGTTTGATGTTCAATTTGGTTTTATGTTTTCTTTCTATCTATTATCTCATGCAATTAAAGACATGGTATGTTAATGATAATATTCTGGAGTGGATGTCATTATAATTAGACTTTGAGCATGATCTTAAAATTGTACTAGATCAAAAAGACAGCCTTGAATGCTGCTCTTTTTTGCCACTCCTATTGAATCAGCACATCAGCTCATGATCAAGCTGCACCAGGTATCTTTTTTTTGTAGAAAAACAGAAATGTGCACAACTTGGATTGGTAACTGTTGTGTAAGACCACTCAAGGTCTTTGTGTGTGTTTTTATGGACCGTATTTAATACGTCTAGTTAAAACGCATCCTCAATCTCAAGCGCAAACCAGACTCTACGATCACTGACAAACTTCATGATATGATTGTAAAATCTCTTTTTGTAGTAACCTGTTATCTATAAAACCAAACACACCATGGGTAAACCGGCCAAATGTTCGGTTTGAGTGTCCAGTTTTCTGAAATAAAGAAAGAGAAAGAGAAAGCATTTCAGTGAACACAGTTCAGCATGAGGAACATCAAAATGTTTATGCAAATCATGACAAATCAGATGATTTTAAAAAAAATAAGCATATGAACACATACACAGAAGTAGTTTCTGGATAACTATAGTGCCTTGCATAAGTATTCACACCCTTGAACTTTCCTACATTTGATGTGTTACAACCTGGAATTGAAATGGACTGTACTGAAATCCATTTATCTGTCCATCCATTATCTATGCCGCTTATCCGTCAGGGTTATGGGGAAGCTGGAGCCAATCCCAGCTGACTTGGGGAAAGAAGCGGGGTACACCCTGGACAGGTCACTAATCTTAACTGAAATCTTTTAAATTAAATTATACAATAATAGATTGAATAGTGCTCCATGAAATGTGAAATAACCACCCCTGATTGATTTTCCAGAACTTTGTACCAGACCTGTTAATCTATATGATGCTGTTTGCAGTTGTATTTATATTGAGATCACGAGGCACTTTACGTGCATGTAATTTAGCTCCATCAAACTAATTATGAGACTTCTGATGGCAACTGTTGGCATCAGATGGCAAATTTAGGAGTTTCACACCAATGGGGTTGAATATTTACTCAATCACAAATTTATCTTTTTTCATTTCTCAATAACTTTCCAAACTAGATTGATTTTTCCCACCCATCCATCAGGATTGCAAGGAGTTTTTCCACCCATTTCACTATTATGGGGGTTTTGTGTAGATGACAATTTCCAGGTTGTAACACTATAAAACATGTAGGGAAAGGGGGGGAGGTGAATACTTAAGCAAGGCATTGTGTGAAGATAATCTTCAAAAGCTAGAAGAAAAAAGAGCTCAAGCAGATCCACCATTATGAGCATGACTTATACTTTGTTGTGGGTCTGTCATTGTCCTATTAGCCTACATTTAAATGTGAAAGTAGGGCAGTTGGTGACCAAGAGGCTCATAAATTGGGTTGATATTTGGACCATCTACACCTACAGTGTCACTTAAAATATCCATGCTCTAACTAGATCTAAACATCCTTAAACATCCTTAATTATTGCAATTCAAAAGGATAGAGAAGAAGGAGAATGGTACACTGTCAGAAATAATAATACTTAACTCTTAAGAAACATCCCTTTCTTGTTTCTGGGGGTGGTACCATCAAGGGTACACCTTCTGTACCTTTAATATGCCTAATCTTTCACATGGAAATGTGGATATAGTGTATAAAGTTTAAAATGATTTTAAGATACATAAATTGACTGTAATTAGTTTTTAGGGTAATGTTTTATAGATAAACTACATAGACCTTTCTGAGTAAAAGATACAAAGTAAAGGTACAAAAGGTGTACACTTGATGGTACCACCCCAGGGACAAGGAATGGTAGTACCCATAGTCCTGGAACACTTTAGTATCCTTTCTTCCAGAAAGTTTAGTGTAGTAGGTGCACTGACAGGATCCTAAATTGTTAAAAAGATTGGTTTTCCTTTTTTATCTTGTTTGGCTACATCAGATTATGTGGTTTGTGGCATATCATTCTTCTTTTATTTTAATGCATTGTGTATCCTGCCTCTGCAATTCTCTTGTCTAATACCAATTTAAGGCAATAAATAAGGTGATACAGAGGTTGTGGCTGAGGCAGAAGGATACGGAGGCTGGAATCAGCATGCCTCCTGTCACTCCCAATTCATTAGCCATGGTAAAAGACATGCACTCGTAATGCCTGTAGCATCCGGGATTTCTGCCCTTCTCCCAAGAATAAGGTTAACTAATAGCATTAGTTATGGATGGTATCTGTCACAGTGGCAGAGGCTTATGGATGGAGCGGCAGTGCTAGAGGGCATTAGGAGAAGAAGGAAAGGAAGGTAAGCTTAAAATCAGGAGTCATACATCAAACACCTACAGGAACAAGAGTTTGTTCAGAGCAACAGGGTGCATCATACTGTTTTTTGGGAGTCGTGACATCTCTAGAATATTCCTCCTCCTTCACATGTGGCTTGTCAGGATTTTCTGATCACATTAAAATGTTTGCTTTTGAGTAATGGGTTGATAAAGCCCATGCACATCCCATCTATTTGGATGGACTTTTATGGGCCTTTAAAAATCTCTCAATAGAGAGATTCATAGTGATATGTTACAATATAATTTTTCATCATCTCCCATGTTTAGCATCTTTATGAGGGTGAGACACGAGAGGCATTCTTCTGGCGCCTCAATTAGTCCAATCCGAGAACAAATAACAACATGGCACATAGTGTGCAAATGGCAAATGATGGTGACTCAGATTGTAATGTGAACTACGCACAAAGGAGCACCATTTTCAGATGATCAGTGCTGGCTTCTTTTTTTTTTTAAATCTGTATATGTTATTCAACCTTGCATCTTTTACTGAGCATGTAGATGCTATAGCTGTAGATTTCTTTTTTATTATTAAGCTCTGATGTATGTAAGTTAATGTGCATGGGGGAATAATCTAATTAATCATAATTTGTGGAGTATGTTAGTGTAAAAGCTCAGTTTTTATGCTAGTGGCACAAGTAAATCATACTAGTCAATGATAAGTATTGAGGAGGCAAGTTATTCAGTTCTTCTACCTTCATCAATAATCAAGCCGATCCATATCAGACAATATTATGAGACTTGGTTATGAGTGATAATCATTTGCTCACTGATGATTACTGGGATACATCAGCATGCCTTGGTGTAATAATGTGGTGGTGGTAATGTGTGAAATTGAGGGTTTGCATGACGTCAGCATTGTATCTCTGATTCATGTTTTTCTGAAATTGTTCCTTTGTCCCATGACATTCTGAGATCCCCAGCTAACAGAAAACGACTAGCTCCTGTTACATTTTCCAAGCTAACACCCAGTTAGTGAACACAGCCAAAGACAGACAGGCTCAGCAAGCTGAAAGCTGGCTGCCCAGCAAGGATCTCCAGCCTGCCATCTGTGCCATGAAGAACGTAGCCATGCTCGCTTTTCTAGGTTAGATATGAGTAAACAGGTCATGTCCACTACATGGTGTTGTCGTTCAGTCACTGAGTATTAGGATGCAGTGGGGAAATTAATGTGAAAAAAGGACAGTTTTGGCTAATTATGTACTGTAGAAATACAGTCCAGAAAATGAAATAAACAACTGAGCTGCCATAATTGGGATGAAAATCTGAATAGTGCTAAGAAGATGAGGATGAAAATTCGAATAGGTTGTGGTCCAAAGAATTAAAGAAAAGTAAATTGGCTCTGGGGTTCTGTTGGTAAATCAGTGGACCGTGTGATGGCAGATATATTGAACTTTAAAACAAAATACTGTGCTTCTAATTTAATTATTTAATCTATTGCAGAGCATATTTTATTACTTGGACTAGATTTGCACTATTGCACCGGCTGTTGTTGTTGTTGTTGTTTTTTCATTCTGTTTAGGTTTCTACATTGTGATTGAAAGTTGTGCTTTTGTTCACACTTGTCTTCACTTAAATAAGTGTTGTTTAATTTTCACTGTGTAATGTAGCACTGAAAGGCTCTCTACCTCATTTCATTATGGAATATGCATAATAGCAATGACACTGATTTTGACTTACATTTTTCTCTTTAATTGCATTGCATCTATTTGAACAAACAAAAAGTCTTTTCTGCAGAGGGTGATTCTGGATAGCTTCTCAATAGGGATGCATTGATATCGAAATCAATATCAGTATCAGGTATCTGTGCTCATACTCATACTTGGAAAAATTGCTCTGATACCAACATCTGTCATAACATGAAACTGTGTGATGTAAAACTAGCGTACATTACCATGCTAATGACGAGGCTATACAAAATGACAGGGACGTACATATTTCATGATTAATGACACCAATCAAAGCAATGCAGACTGTAAAGGATGAACTACAGCATCTTCCTATAATACAAATAAACTGATAAAACATCTTAAATAAAACTAAGCAGGAGGAATTCATTAACAGTAGCACATGGCAGCAAGGAAATGCTGCAGCAAATACTAACTAGGTGAGAAAAATGTCTACATGTCCTGATTTTAATGTCTAAAAATGTTAGGTGGGTGAAAAGAACAGCCTTACCCAGTATGTTGTTCTTGATGATCATACACTATTCTTCACATTGGATGCATAGAAGACAATAACGTACTTTAAGAAGCACTTTTCCAAAGCTCTTCTCCACTGCAACCCAACTCGAGCTAGCTAGCTAGCTAAAGTAATTCATTTAAAATCAGCTAGCTAATGTTATAAAGAATGAGCCGAGTAGAGTATGTGCTCAGACACACTTGTGTAGTTTTCATGGGGAAACATAAATAGAGCGAAATAGAAAGTTCTTCGACATCCCTGATTCCTTAATAGTAAGAAGGTTACTCATTTCGGTATCAGCGTTAGTACCAAACATCAGGTATTGGTGGTATCGATGCATCCCTACTTCTCAACATTACACTTACTGACGTTGCATATTAATGATGCTTCTTGACTTTATGCTTGACCATAAAGTCAAGATGTCCGTTGTGGAAAGATTTGATTTGATTTTTTCTTAATTCGAGACAACTAGCACCTCGAAGAGCCCCAATATCATGTCAGAGCAAGCATCACAAACATCACAGTGAACAGAAGAGCTGGAAAATGTGATAAATCCTTATGGCCTCTGATCACTTGATCAAAAAATATAATTCCAGGTGCATATTTACTGTATATTACAGGTGCATAAATAGCTCTAATCCAAGTCTCGAGCGTGTGATGATGTCTTGTTTAAATTCGGCTTCGTAAGCCCTGAAAGCCATTTCATTCTTGTCCAACCAACTTTCATCACACACACAGCTGCCATGTGATAAATGAGTCACTTCACACTTTGGAGTGCACGTCCCCCGCAGTCACCCAGGGTGCTTGCTCATAGTGGTTGAGCTCGAGTCAGCAGCTGAAGTTAGCAATGAAGGCCAGACATTCAATCACATCACACCCTCTCCTGACAGTTATCACACACTGTTGTTCTTTATGGATCTCTTACTGGGTCTGATTATGCCAGTAGGTTTAAAAATTTAGCTCACTGAGATGTTTATTTTTGACCTTAACCATTTGACCCAATGTTGGCAGGTTGTCTTATATCAAAGACAACCTACTACTGGATTGCTTACTGGTCATCAGTGAGTAGGTTTATGTCTGGATCCTTACAGTTTCTATGTAGAATATCTGATTTTGGCTACAATTCAAGGTGTTTATCTTCATTTCTCAGTCATTATCAGTAATCATCATTGGTAATCTGATGGGAAATGGGAAAATTCTGTGTCAACATGAATCAGTCAATAATTGGATTTCCTTGTAATCACATGACATATGCACCTCTAGTCTCTCTGCAACCCGCAAATAAACCCAGCAATAAAGGAATGGTTTGATATATAATTGGATGTTTCTGCCAGAGTTCTTTAAATATAAATGGTAAACATGTATTTAAGCTGTTTTGGGGTTTCAAATTTCACATACGGTTCTTCATGGCATTTGGAGCAGCTCTTTAATATCTGGTATTATTTGTGCACAGTCTGTAGAATAATGATAGATATCAGATTAATGGTATACATGCAGTGAAAAACCTGATTATTAGGCTATAATTTGGGTTTTTCCAAATCTGATATATTGGGAGCTGATAATAGCTTTAATCCAATTGAAATATCCTGGTGTGCTGTTTACATGCATATTGAAATAATCTGGTAACAATTGTCAAAATCTGAAAGTTATCACTGAGATTAATGCATAATATTAATTAGTGTTTCTGTAATAGTCCCTATATTATTTACAAGGCTATACATTTATAGATAACGCAGATGACTGGATTTAATAATGCTCCAGTCATTATTAACACTATCAAAAGTGAAATGAAGAATAAGTGCTATTAACGTTCAGTTGTATAAAGCTGGATAATAACAGTGGTGCCTTTGCTATGGTGTCTGTTCAGCTCATGCTTTCTCCACCTGTCTGTCTCTGTCTGCAGACTAAAGATCCAATTATCTCTCCTTTTCACCCACCCCTTATTCCCTCCTCTTTCCATCACACTCGCTTTCCCACTGATTTCCATTAGCCCTGAGAGCTGAGGAAAAAGAGAGCGCGTCACGTTTGTACATCTCACCTGTGAAATGTCGGTGTGACACGTTCTTAAGAAAAGATGAAAGTGTGGAAAAATCATGCCTTTCAGTTTTGGCTGAAGATAAAGTGCCTTGGTTTGCTGTCTATCTTTTCTATCTTTGTTTCTGCATGTTTCCTGACTTGTAGTATGGCACAAACACAGTTTTTCCCGTCTTTGTAATATTGATCTAACACTAAAGCATGGAGAAGAGTGCCTTTGTGGATCCTTTGATAACAGAACAAAAGAATTACTGATAATGCATTGATGCTGCACCAGATCCAGTTACAACTGGGAAATATTGAATCTGATCACTAAAATAAGGTTAGAAGACTATTATTAATCAGTGCTATCTTAGTAAAATAAAAGATTTCTTATGAATAATGTCTTGTGCATTCTAGTTGGTTGAATCAAATGAAAAAGCAAACAAAACAAAACAAAACAATCTGCACCATAAGGGATAATGAGGCTGCTGTTACAAGCAATTTTGCTTTATTACTCTTTGACCTGTAATAACCTACATGCTGGTTTGCCATATGTTACTCCCTTTCTATGGTGGCCCTTAAAAATGCAGAGCCTTGTAAATATCCAATGCTTATATCATTTGTAATTTATTCTTAAATTTAAAAAAACCTGGAATAAGTATAATTCTCCAATTAAACCATGGTTATTTTGCTGCTTGCTGTTAGAAACCAACCATTTTTATTACTCAAAAGCACCTCTGTAGCACAAGACATGCATGCCTTTGAGTAACAAGGAAACCCATTTATGGTCGATTGAACAGGGCAGACCCCGGAAAAGCTAAAAGCGCTCTCATCATCCCCCGGTCCATCATGCAAAAGGAAAATAATGAATTGTATTTTTATTGGGGTGCGATCATGTACACCCTGTCACTTTGTTTACAGATGAAGGGTGGGGCTCATCAATCACTATCTTATTGTGGTGCATCTCCATAAACGGAACTAAAACTAGGGCAAAGCTTACACAGACTACACACACCAAATGATGAACATAGCACAAATGGGTTAAGCTGTGACACCAAAACACGTCTAAATCAACAGATAGAAAGGAAGTTTAAAGGATAAGGCATGCAGGACTGACCTGGAAGCGTTTCTTGGACCAGATTTTCTTCATGGTCTGGAGTAATCCTGGTCTTCTGTTATGTTTGGGGGAGCCCGGGGTGTCTGAGACCTGGGGATTCACGGTTAAACCTGGAGCTGACCCGATCACATCAATAAAAGCATTACCGGGATCCAGTGTCGATCTGAGACAAAGTGTCACTTGGGAGAAGAAAATTAGTTGCTATCAGTTTGCTGGAGCAACTGTCGCTTGGTTCTGAGAGAAAAACATTTTGTAAAAATAAATAAATAAATAAACAAATAAATAAAAAAGTGTCACTGTTCTTTTCTCAGAACTTGCATTCTCCTTCAGTTAAAACCTAAACACACAAAAGGCTGGACCATCTTTCAGTTTAGGATATGAGTCAAACTGCAGAGAAGAAAAGATCACAGCTCGGAAAAAGAACAATAAAAAAAAAAATCGATAGAAACCTTGACAGATGGCACTGCCTGCTCTCCCCTAAAGCTCCTGAGAGATTTAATGTTCAGGAGTCCCACTCAAGCTGAGTGGCATGAAAGCTGGACCTGAACCATCAACACTGAGCACGGAGACGTGCTGTATAATGAACACAGGAGAGCCTGCTCAGACAATAGCAGCACCGGAGACAGAGAGAGAGAGAGAGAGAGAGAGAGAGAGAGAGAGGGAGGGGGGGAAGGATAGCATACATGCAATCCTACCCTGCTTTACAGAGACAGAGAGAGATAAACAGAGAGAGGGAGAGAATGAGTCAGCCCTAAAGAGAGCGTCATGGAGAGATGCAGACTGGCAAAGCATTTCATTCTACTGTCTTCATTATTCTTCTTTATACCCCTCCCTTCTCTCCCCTACTTCCTCCCCAAATGTGTATCCAAGCGATGCTCTGTGTGTGTGTGTGAGAGAGAGAGAGAGAGAGAGAGAGAGAGATGTAGCCTCAGCCTCCTTACCCACAGCCCGTGTTATACGCTCAGGATCAGTGCCCATGACGTCCCAGCAGCCTCTAGGCAATAATCATGTTTTGCTTAAATAGCAATCGGCAGTGGCAATTTTTACCAAAACATCACGTTTCCCATATTTTCCTTCTTTTCCCAATGATGAGCACACACAGAAAAAAAGATCAACTCAACACTGATTGTTCCATTGAAGGGAGCCTTTCAAGGTTCTATGTAGAACTGATTGTTTCCCTATTAGAAAGAGTTCCATGTAGAACGCTTTTAAGAAGCTATGTCCTTAACTATCCACAGAATGGATTATAAAAGGATTAATTTTTTTCCATAGTTATTTATTATAGGTATTTTGACAAGCAGTAGATTAAATTAAACGCATATTTAACTAAATATTGCAGAATATTGATCACAGATATATTATTATTATTATTATTATTATTATTATTATTATTATTATTATTATTATTATTGAACAAACTTGTAAATGAATTCTTATAGTTTTGTACTTTTGGTATTTGGTAACTTGTTTGAGGCACGAATGCTAGAGAGGTGGGGATCTATCTGAAAAAAAAAAGGACAAGGTGGAAGAGGGAAATGAGGTCATGGGTCTTCACTGACCCAAGGTACGCATTAAATGGCTAAGGGTTCAGTTTGTCTCAGTGAAGGAACACTTAAAGGTTCTATGTAGAACCCTACAACAACAGCATCCCCTGTGAGAGATGATAAAAAAGTAAAACTAATTTAGAAAATGAAAGGACCCCGAACTATCCCAAGAACCTTTCAAGAATCATTAGTTCTTAGTGTCCAATCTTCGTAATCATTTTAACTTTGTCATTTTTCCTATTTTCCTTTTTTTTGTAAATAAATATGAAACAGCATGGAATTTTGCAGTGACAGAGTACACATTGGCAAAAAGTGGTCTTATGTAGAACTACAACTACAACTAAGTGTTTCCCTATTAGAGTGAGCTCCAAGTAGAACCTCTTTAGAACGCAAAGAACCCTTAATAATCCAAATCCTTGAGGAACATTTATTTCTATACTCTTAAAAAAAAAAAAAAAAAGTTAAATCTTGTTTTGCCACTTTGGAGAATCTTTAAAGGATCTGTACACAACCTTACAAGTGAGTGATTCCCAATCAGAGAGAGAGAGAGAGGTCAGTGTAGAACACTTTGAGGAAGCAAATAAGCTAAACAACAACACAAAGAAGCTTTGAGGAACTTTTTTATTTTCAAAAAGTGTAAAGTTTTGTTCCACTTAAATCCAGAAATGAGATGCAAAAAATGTAAAGATTTATTTGAAGAACATCAATATGTAGCTCCTCTAAAGCTCAATCCTCCTTACTCCCACTCCCACTCACGCTCCAATATTTCCTTTATCTTGTTCTCTATGAACTTCCCACCAGTGTTCCATCCAGCCTCAGCTCATGATCTCTACTTTGCTTCATGCTAGCAGATAAGCAGGAGCCGTTTCTCACAGCATTCCGTTTATCACATACAATCCTTTTGCATTTGAATTCACATCTCAGATCGTCAAGGCCATGTAAAATGAAATAGTAAAAGCTAGTTTGATAGTAAAACCTGGTTTTTGTGACCACAAATCACAACTATCATTTATGTCCTTCTTACATCTACCATCTGGTAGATACCATGTTACTTCATCAGTCTTGAAGAATTGCAAACATACTGTATGCTAAACTGATTTTTCATGATTGTGTAACTAATGTCATGTATAGGTTATGCTTTTATTAGTCTTTATTAGTCTAGAGATAATTTCAGCCATTTAATAATGATCATTTTGATCAAAATGTCTTCAAGAACATTGAAATCATAGATGTGATCAAAACTAGATTTTAATTTTTAAACAAGTCTAAAAAAAAAACCCCAAATCATTCTACATCATTATTCAGTGCATTTTGATAGTAACAGAACTTCCACATGTGCATACTATAATTCTTTAATTTTCCTCAGTAAGTCATAAATAATGAACTAATATTAAGTGAGTATGGCAACAGCTTGTGTTATAATTTAAATACAATGGATTACTTCTCAATTTTAATTGTGTTTTGATCATTCTATTAAATATTTGCAGGTCAGACGGAGCTAAACAATCCACAGCAGTACTGATATAATGAGATATCATGTGCAGAACAAAGAAAATGAACAAATATAAAAATCAATGTGTCTAAATAAATAAGCCAAGAAAACATATTCCTGTTTTTCATCATGGTCAGAGATCTGCTCAAGATGTATGCTTGTAACAGTGAGGGCATATTGGTTTTGTCACTAAAATGCATTCTCATCCTGCAACGCTGCTTCCATAGTGTTTAATTATGGCCTGGATTTTATACACGCTCAGTTTTCCAGCACACACCTGCTGCCTGCTGGAGTGCATCTATGTTCTGCACAGGAGAAAATTACAATGGAGCAAAAGAGTGTGAACACATGAACAGAATGAATAACGAGAGCATCCAGTGGAGTTAAAATATGATAATAGCTTTGTGGCCAAAATTGGATTTTTCTGCCTATAACAAATTAAGAAACCATGAGTATAGTACAACAAGTATAGTTTAGTTTCATTTACTTTAAAGTCTCATTTTGGGTACCTTCCTGCAAGATCATTTTTAGCTTTGGTATGGTACAGTACTTTACTAATAAAGGATACCTTCAAAGATTAGCATAGCATTAGCTATGAGATTGTTAAGAGATGTCCAGTAGAAGCCAGAAGTCTTATTTTGCATTTAATTGCTGAGGTTTTGATCTCTTCTACCCCTTTTCCAGTTTGATGGCCAGTTCGGATCCAGTTTGATGGCCAGTTCGGATCCAGTTTGATGGCCAGTTCGGAGCCAGTGCCTAATATCGAACCAATTCTTCACATTTCAACAGCCAAAGAACAGGCTCTTGGCCAGGAAAACTGGTTCGAGACTGGCACCAACACTTTGCTGGTCTAGAAACAAGAACCTCTTACGTAAGGGCTGGTGCTTGGCATTGGCATTACTGTGAAAGCAGGGACGTATACAGATGTATACATGGACATAATGATGTGGCTCTATGGTGGCTCTCTAGCCCGTGGAAAAGCAAACTAGTTCTTAGAAGGTTTGCAAGTTAAACCAATTCCGAACCGGCACTGGCACCAGCCCAGGACTAGCACCTAGTTCACACTGGTGGAAAGGGGGGTATTTGTGTTGTCTTGAGCAAGTTGGCACAAAATTTCATTCAGGATCAATGATCTTATCTTATGTCATCTTATCTGTTGTTATTAACCACTTTATCCTAGTCAGGGCAGGACGTCACAGACCTTCACACACTCATTCACTTCTTTGGACAATTTAGAGTAGCCAATTTTTTTTTTTTAATTTTTTTTTTTGAGGTAAGACAAAACCAGGGAACAAGAAACCCACTTAGAGAACATGAACAACAACACACAGACAGTAAGTGGAGCTCAGGATCAGATCCCGAAGCTGTGAGGCACCAACACTACATGCTGTGCCATCATATGGTTATGTTTTTGCTTTTCATATTAAAGCAACTCAAACTTTTATCACGCTTCTAGGTTTTTCATTAAACTTCATAGTGCGATTTCGGGATCTAACATATGGAATATTTCTTTATGACTCATCTGTAAATGTACGTCTCTGTTTGGGCATGCCATGTGCCCAAATGTCATGTGAGTTACACTGTTAAATAATGACCAATATTGGATGAAAGAAACAAAACTAAGTCTACCTATGTACATGTATGTTTGTCTGAGTAATGAGCAAAACTAAATCCCAGACAGATGAATAATTTAGGCCTCCTAAAGAGGACTGGTCTGGATAAAAGAGGACATCTAGTCAGCTACTGCCCCTGGCCATTTTGTAATTTATATTTAACCCCTTACAGTTTCATTTTCTTGTTAAACACCTCTTTATCCTCCCACTAACTGAATCTTGTCCTCTATCACAGAACGCTGAAGCAACACCAAACCAAGGTCTCCATATGCTATAGTCAAAACTCAAACCACACGTCATTGAGCAGCTGACAGCACAGCTCTGTTACAGGATCAGCAGATGATGATTTAATATCAGGCAGCGGAAGAGAAAGAACCTTTTACTTAATAGTGTGTTACCACTGCAGTAAACTTTTCAGAAATACAGAAACTTAACGTACATTTACAGTGGAGGAAATCGCATCAATAGTCGTTCATGGACTTTTTTGACCATTTTAAAACCTGTAATTACTGCAATTTTCATAGATCTCAAGGCAAAAGGACAACCTCAAATTGGAAAAAGTTGGAACGGTATGGAAAACCCAAATTAAAAACCCCCCCAGTGATTTCTAAATGTACCTTGATGTGTATTTCATTTGTTAATATACATCCATTTCTGCATTTCAGGCCTGCAACACATTCCAAAAAA
>JAOTRR010000055.1:24953987-24964821 GCA_028570945.1 Gogo arcuatus
TTGTTCTACAATGTAGAAAATAGTCAAAATACAGAAAAACCTGTGAATGAGTAGGTGTGTCCAAACTTTTGACTGGTACTGTATAAGCAACTATCATTATATACACTATGTTGGGACTGGATGTGATTTTGTGATAGTGTTTTCTAGCTAATCTACTAGAAAGAGTCTCCAGTGTCAATGCCTTGTAACACTCAGTAAAGCTGCATTCGACTGCATGCTGTATATATAAGGATATGAATACAACTGCCAAATTTTTACAACTGCCTCAACCTCCCATATTCTTCCAACAGCTTTAGAGTCCTCTGACTTGTAATATTTCTATTTTATCTGTTTAAACACTGCCTGATAGTGTTGCCATTTTTGCCCATTGATCTGATCAAATCAAATCAGGTCTACAGACCCAAATGCTTTTCCAGATAACTTTGCCTTTTGTTTTGAATTGCTGGCCTGTTTCAGGACACGCTTCTAACATAAATAGCCAAAGGAAAAATAGAGGTGTATTTTTATTTATTCATTTTTTTTTTACTCAGAAACCAGGAAGGTATACCCTTCACCTGCACTCAGCTGTAAAATTTATAAGGATCTTATGAATGTCATTTTCATTTTAATGTCATCATTTTATATTTATCTTAAATATGACCATATTTTTTTCCCCCCACACAGGGGATCATATTAAAAGCAAGAAGATGAATAATGCTCAACAAATGTGGTGCTGTGAAGTAAATCAGGGAAGCATCATTTCAGCTGCTGAGCAGTATGCAGTTGCTTTTCTCTCTCTTTCTTCTGGTTTAGAGAACTAAGTTCAGATTCAGCTACACAGAAAGTGCATCACTGTAGATGCACAGACTCCTAGACATCTTTCAGTTAAGTATGGTTAAGTGCACATCAATTGCTTGTTTGGCCTACATATAAAATGCCAATGGAGCATAGCTGAAACATGCAGTAAACAAGATGCTTTTAAGAAAATTACGCTCTGGAGGAATCATAATTAAAGTGCTAGTATAAGCAAGTCCAGGAACTTAAATTTATTGTACAGTGATAAAGTGGGAAACTGATATACAAGAAATACGCCAGACAGTTTAAAACGTCTAAATTGCTCACCAAATAGTACAGAATGTGAGAAACGGTACTTCTTTATTTTAATTTAATTGAATTCAAAGCTTTAGTTCTTTTAATTATTAATTATATTAAATGTATGTGTGAAGCAGGGCAGTAACCCTCAGCAGGACTCGTACACTGATTAACAGAAAGACTGACTGAAGATGAACTGCTCCTTACATTGAATACTTACATTAGGAACTTATTTGCTCATAGATTTTCCGTCTCTTTGTTTACTACAGTTACAACGTTTCTCATCGCCCTTATTTCTTTTTAAATGTAGAGAAAAAAAGTATCTCGTCTCTTATGTTTCTCCATAAGTGATCCCTGCTGAGATTATGTTCACGGGCGGTGACAATCAACCAATCCCATGCATGAGAACAGGAAGAGAGTGACAGATTAATTGCATCTGCAGTTTTATACCAGTTTTTCTGAGATTTTTAGCCATAAATATGTCAGCTGGCATCTGAAGCATAACAAACAGTAGGACAGCACTTTTCCCTGAGGACAACATGAAGAACAAGAGTCGCAATTCTTTAGCACCGTGGTGTCAGATTCGTTTTAGATAACGGACCGTATCAAGTAGGCCGGACCAAAAAAAAAATCTATTTAGTGACTAAAAACACATCAACTCCAGTTAAATGTGTTCATTTATCAGCATTTATCTGATACATTTATCTTGTAAAGTACACTCTGAATGAAAACAGATACATAATTGAAGTACCAGGTAAACACCAGAGTTTGCAAAATTAATTACAAATAAAAATATAAACGTTGTGAAGGCAAACCCCTAAATTATTTCTTTTGGAAAGACACATGGTTACAGCATCACATTTTTAACTTGCTAATGTTGAATTTCTTATCATTAACACATTTTGTCATTTTTTCATTAGTGGAATAACAGAAACTAGCTCCACCCCCCGAAAAAAATCTTTCGATTCAATTACGGCTCACAAAAAGATTACAGTTTAGAACACAGATTTTAAATGCACTTAAGGGACCAGATTAGACACTTGACCAGATCGGTTCCAGTCTACAGGCAGGCCCTTACATGGAAGCCCCAAGGCACAAGAAAGAGAGGCCGCCCCAAGAACACCTGGAGCAGGAACCTCGAGACAGACATCGCAGAGTAGGCTGACATGGAAACAGCTGGAGAGGAAAGCTCAGGACAGAAGACTCTGGCGGACTGTGGTCAACGGCCTGTGCTCCATGAAAAGGAGCAATAGGCGTAAGTCAGTAAGTTTCAGTCCACAGGCTGTATATTTGACATACAAAAGGCAATCTCCATCTGCTGGTAGTTCTGTAAACGTTATCTCAATGAAATAGGCCCAAGTGAAAGAGGTCAAGCTAAAGAAGCCATAAACATATAAAGAAATATACAAGAAATAAATAACTAACATGAGCCAGCCAAGTTAAAGGTGCCCTTATTCTTTAAATGATGTAAGAACTAAACAATAAAAAAGCAACACAGACTGAACATACACTTCTTTGTAACCTTACAAAGAAGTTCTCCATTTGACGGAGCTGTGAGTCAAACTGATATCATAACATCAAACAGAGAAATGACAAACAAAGTACAGAAATGGCTGTGGTGGAAAAAGACCTGTGATATTTGGACAAAGTGCAGACAGGCAGACATTTCAAAACAAAAGACACAGTATAACAAGACAAGTAAGTGAGACACTGTAGGAACACAAACCACCACCTTTATTCCTAATGAAATGGCTTTTATGCTTGAAAATATTTATTCCCCCCCAAAGACATATTTTTTTCATATTTATCCTCTATGGTCCAAGCAATACAGCTCTTACAAAACAGTGAATTTTACTACCAAGGTAGAAAACAGAAATTTTAACCATCTGCAGCTCCACATGTATCTTCTTGCTTTAATGCAAACAGTTTTCTTCTAATTGAGTGGAATTTTAATCAGAGTTAATATCAAAAATTATATTAAATCATTAGAGAAGATGTTTTCTTGATTCTCTAGATCTAGAGAGGCGCTATAAAATATAGTGGGAGCTACTGTATAAATGGCTGGTATAATGGGTATATAACTGCATCCACATCAGAATATTTACTGTTAACAAACAAATCTTAAGGCAGACTGTCAGACTTTTGTGGAACCAAGCGCAACACTACCAATGATTAAGAAATATGTACAGTATATCCACAGAATGATATGAAGAGGTGATGCTGTGGCTGATTTCTTTCTAGCTCAGACTGTAGATTCATGCACACTATCAGTGACAGTCATGATTTTTTTTCAGCCTACTTCGCTGGCACATCCATAACACATTGTTAGCAATGTCTCGAAGGTGCATGTGAAATACAGTCGCAAGTGTAATGAACATGAACAAGGTGGATTTTAGCTTTTATTATCTGCTTCTGGAGAAAAAAAACTAAATGTAGACACAAAGTAAAAATGACACCATAGGACAGACAACATAACTATATGTTTAGTGTTTTTTGTTTGTCTGTTTGTTTGTTTGTTTGAATGAAAGCATTACAGCTTTTTGGTTTACTATGTTTCATTCTCAGAGCAAACATGGCATGAACCCAGTCAACTTTAAACACACAAAAAAAAAATTAAGGAGATCGTGAATGCAGCTGCTTATCTGTCTAAGTGTGTGTAATAGTTTACCCCACATCATTCTTATCAGAATTAGACTTGATAATGTATTACTCAATCCTAATAGTTTAATTGTCAAACTATTGAGATATTATCTGGATTTTCGCCTCGTATCTAATATCGTGACCAGCTGTCACTT
Organism: Gogo arcuatus; assembly: GCA_028570945.1. NCBI lineage: Eukaryota > Metazoa > Chordata > Actinopteri > Siluriformes > Anchariidae > Gogo > Gogo arcuatus. The sequence goes on from JAOTRR010000055.1 coordinate 24,957,854, forward strand.
AATGTTTGATGACAGCTTCTGCCACATGCTAATTTCTGCTAACCGTATACTAGTTAGCAATTGTCAAAACGTAAAGGCTGTGACTAAAGAAAGAAAATGTTATCAATTATACATTATTTCTCATAAAACTTTATGCATTCTATCATAACGTGCCAGACATTTTTTTTTTTTGCCAAGTCTGTAGTAGTCTGATATAGGACCTATGACATGTCGTAGACATACAGTATATACCAACAAGAGTAAAAACGAGTAAACTTCTGGAAAATTAATAAGCTGTGAGAACATCAAACATTAAAAAATTCATCATGGCAATTACCACCAACAGTAACATGACACTGTAATCTGACAGGGGAAAAAATGGCTGCCATGGGGTGTGTATGACATGGTTATGTCAGTCCTATGGCACAGGGTTCATGTAAAGTGCCACCACCACCTCCACAATGTATAGCAGTTTCAGATGTTTAACAAAATAACCATTCATACCTAGTTCACATGTCTGGAAATGTTTATTTTTAAAAGCCTGAAAAGCCATGATGGTTATTTCTGAACCACCACATGGTGAAATTCTCAGCCAGTATCAGTATACATCTACTTTATATGAGTTTAAATCTGCCAAGCTTCTCAGACAGCTCTATTCCAAAGCATGCCAGCACACATGTATTGGCAGAAAGGTTTAATCAAGAAGCACACACAAATCCCTCTACTATTCACTTATTCATTTAGACTGGGCATACATGGAGAAGGTCTTGTCAGACCTGCACGCCAAGGTACTATATATAGGTGTGATGTCTTTCTGTGCAACTGGAGAGTCGGTGGCCTATTAACATCATGAAAATGTGAGACCTGGCACATTCCAGGGACAGAAATAACCTGTTGAAGGGTCAGAGATGGTGGGGAAATGGAGCAAGAAAGAAAGAGTCATGTGCGCAATATTAGATGGAATGTATGAAAAGATACAGAGAAAGCAAGAGAGAAATTGAGACAGGGTTATAAGAAAGAAAATGTGAGAATGATGAAATAAAGGTCTGAATAAAAGACACGAATATATAGACAGAGAGAGGGGGTGGGGGGTTAGAGCTATGAGTGACAGAACAGGTGTGTGATGTTGAGGCTGGTGAGTACTGACGCAAGCAGCCCTGGCTTTTAGCACAAACCGTCACACTGCAACAGAGGCTCTCAAACAATCCCCACTGACCATCTGTAACTTAGTAGTCCAGTCACATAATTGTACTTCCTTTGATCCATAGACAACTATAGTGCAATTCAAAGCAATGTAATGCAAAACAAAATAATGCAACTGATCTCATTCAGCCATGGAGATAAACCTGATGTATTTTCTAGGGTAGTAATAAGACGTTTGTGATTTATATGTTGTACATTGCTTATCTATACATTTCAATTTTATTCTACCTAGTAGTCATCAAATATGTACAAATTTTCCAGGGGAGATGATAGGATAAAATTATTTAGACCTTGCCGGTATAGCAGTTTCAGCTTTTGTTGCTCAGCCCATGGGATACAGAGCGCCTAATATCTTCTGTGTACTTTTCTGGCCACAACCTTCAGCATCTTGGTGGTTACAATATGACTGGCTCTTTGCATGTACTGTATATGCACTTCCAGAAAACAATCAAGCAAACACTGTAAAACAAAGTGATTATCAGAGCAAGATATAGTTACTGGACTGAAAAACAATCTTTAAAAGTTAGCAGAGTTTTGTTTGAATCACTCGGTGATGAATAAACTCGATAATCTTGCATGTTGGAATACAACTACAGGGAAAGGTCTGTTGATGGTTGTTTGCCATGTCAGTCAAATTGCTTCTTTCTGTTAGCAAGTTTTTGCCACCATATTGACATAACAGATGTACAGAAAGTAACAGAGCTTTCGCTTGCAATACTAGCAGTAAAAAAGGTACATAAAGTAGCTAGCTAATTACCTTGCCACGCAACCAACCTAATTAAGGTTATAGGTGTACCATATGTGAACTTGGACACATCAAATAGCCATGCCCCAATTTTAGGCATGAAAGAACTCTGACTACATAGTAACTGGCAGGAGACACAGCCAATCAGGAGTTTGGCTTTTTATTAACTATCAAGGTCTTTATTTGTTCTCTAATTTGGTGGGAAGCTAGTGATTGATACATAGAGTTTATATCATAACCCAGTTTTGAAATTGTTTAGCTAGAGAGCTCTTGATAGCTGTTGAGTGACTAACAGCAGGCAGTGGTAAGTTTCTCTATATTGTTGTACAGTCTTTTAAACTCTGGTATATTGGATGACAGTGAGTGAATTGACACCTTTGCATGATCTTTTTATCTTCTGGAGAGCATTTAAGCTAGTGCACTACCACTATCAGGTTCATGCCAAATGTTTTTCACAGGCTTGACAGCAAAGTATATAGATTATATGATTAAAAAACAAAACACAGATTAGATAACAACATACTCGGAGAACACCTATTAGGTAAAAAAATAAAATAAAAAATAATTTTAAAAAAAGCATTGGAAATGACCAGGCATAATAGTTTTGTTATCTACACTATATGTTAGCTAGGGTTTTTTTTGTTTTGTTTTTTTCTTTCTTTCTTTTTTCCTATTAATCAGTCCCAGATATACAAACACCTTTGGGGAAAGCTCTTGCATTTAACCTGCGGTCTGGCTCTGTGCATGACACTGTGAAATTACAGCAGATAACCTTTTCCCCTTCAACCAGAATGTATGTTTTTGTGTTGACTATGCGCTGTTTATGATACTGAATGAGTACAGTTACACCACAGCATCAGCGATGCACAGGCACTGCTGCTTCATCAGGCAGTCACAGTAAAAGATACCCAGCTGATGGCAGTTACAGAAAACAAGTTTTTGTTAGAGGGTTTGCTCCTTTATCCGGTACACTATAAATATGGCAATGGCATTGATGTGCACAATGAAGTTGTTTTTTCCTCGTAACACTTCTGTAATACTAAGCAAATATGAAGCAAACTATTTGTGCTGCATCCCAAACTGCATAGTATCGTACTACACAACAATACCATTTGTGTCATTAGCATTTAGGCTTACTGGTTAGGGTGCATTAGGTGGTGTAGAACACAGCCTTGAATTCTAATCAAAAGTGTGCATTCGCAGATGTGAGATTAATCTGTGAGGTGGAAGAAGAGTGCAGCACGACCTATGTTACAAAAAGTTCTTCTGAATATAGCTTACAATAGCATTTTTGTACCAGAAAGGGACACATTTCTAACTCTTACATCCTGTAGCTTTAACACTGGTTCATTTCATACCTGTTTACCAGATCTTATAGTTCTTCCTTTGCCATTTTCTGTTATCAATAATAGAAATCTTAGTAATATGTAACAAATTCAGATGAAAACTGGGTTGGCAGATTTATAAAGAAGATCATTTTTGTTAATATTTCCTTAACAAGACACTCCATTATGTTCTCCCTTAAACTGAGCCCTGGTTCTGCCTCACTTGTAAGTCAATTGGATAAACCTGCTAAATTAGTAGATACAAATTTGAAAGTTTAACGAGAGCAAAATCAAAGGCAAGCTATGGACATGTTCTCATTTAGGACTGGAACTGATAGATCTGGCCCTGGAGCAGCCTGTAAATCATGACTCTTCTTCAGACAGCTTGACAGTCGAGATAAGGATAACAGTGATATAATAACTCTGCCAGCGAGGAGTAGAACAGCCAAAGGTATAGCTCTAAAACCAACAAGGACAAGCAACAGGTACAGAGGCAATTCAGTCAAAACACCATTCACTGGATCACAAATAACAAATAAGCAGTAGAATGTGAAGGATTCCCTACTGAAAGTTATTTTCAACTAAACAACACAATGGCCTTTAATGGCCATGCTGTTGTATTTCCTTAGGAAACAGTTAACCATTGACCTCCATTTCAGAAATGCTTCGGAGTCCCTGCAGCACTGAATATTGATTTACATGTTAATCTAGCAGTGGCACATATTCACCCACACATGGTGGACAATAATAAATATGCATGAGGTTTTTTTAACATCATGTACCTGATTATTTCAACTTTCCAATACATAGTGTGCTACTCTGGAATATGTAACACATTGTAATTTCACAGCTCCACTTTGGGACAGGGAGCAGTTTGAATCACCTTCCCAGCTGCCACCATCACTCTTCCTGCCCCACACTATTACAAACCACCCCGAAGAAGATAACTGCTCACAGTCTCATATGGAATAGTAACTGAGGATACTCGCAACTCCATTTTACTTCCCTTGTCTGATGAGCCACCATTTTGTGGGAAAACACATGAGGGGACTAGTTGTCCATTAGGTGAATTCTCATTTGCACCAAATCAGGAGTACATTGTGCCATTGTAATGAGAATATGAACCTTTCTCTCTTCTCTTTCCCAGCTCAATATGTGACAATTAAACAGTGCCAGCCTCATTAAACAGCAGAGTGAACTCCTGCAGGGGAAATCCTTGCAAGATTATTTGGTTTCGTAATAATATTGGATTAGGAAAAGGAACTTATGATGGGGAAATTAATTACACTTTTGAAATGACCAACAAGCCTGAGAGAGACAATGCCTGGTAGTGGGGTGCAGGTTGCATCTGCAAAAACTAATAAGAACAGCAGGTATGGCTTGAAGTTTATTCCTGGTTACCTTCTCCTAGGTCCAAGACGGCAAGGACAGCGCTGCTCCTGGCCTCTCCCAGGTAGTTGGTAGCAATACAAGTGTAGAGGCCTGCATCAGTGGGCTTGCAGTCACGTATCCACAGTCCTCCATACTCCTGGTTATCCATGTTGAGGAGATCATCATTGTGATACCAGTAGAGAGAGGGCTGTGGATCTCCTGCCACAGCTACCTTCAGACGGATGTCACAGCCAGTACCTACAGCAGCATTCCTCATTTTTCGGATGAAGACAGGTGGTGTTGGATTGGGATAGATGGAGCTTGGGTCAGGCACCATCTGGTCAGGGTTGACTTTAGCCCGTTTGGAGGGTATCCGTGGGCTTGGAGGTGCAATTCCCCCAGATACATCTTCTGCACCCTTTTTCAGGGTCATCTGCACCTCGGCCTTTCGCATGACACAGCAGAGAGGAACCAACCTTTCTTTGAAAATTACTGGACTAGTTTGATTGGATTAACAGTTTGGCTTTATTCTAAAACTAGACTTTGTGACTCACTTGAAAAGTTTCACTTGTCCATTTCATAACTTGAAAATGCATTCCAGAAGGAAGTCCAATTAAGGCTTTGCCAGTGCCAGGTTGTTGACAGCAACTCCAAGATTCAAAATGTCTCCTTAGATATTCAAAGAGCCTTGAGCAGCATGTGAAACAGCCAAAACTGTTAAACATAGAAACATTTTCTAGGAAGCCCTTAGGCAAATGAAGGTTAGTCAATGAATTACCTTCAAATTGCAAACACAACTTTTGGAATATTCTTTGCGCATCCTTAAACAAGTCCAATTAGAGAAGCAGAAAAAAAGTTTAATCTTTGGCCAGTTAAACAGCCAGAGCAAGTCCATGTATTCCTGACGGTGGATATTTTTAGAACGAGTCCCACAGGATCACATTGCTTTAGCGGCTTCCAGAATACTCTTTTGGAAGTTTAGACTCCCTGTCAGCCATAGCGATGAAAGTGGTTGCTTGGTTCTTTATAGTGGACTTTTGTTGATTTTCTGGGTTCCCAGTCTGAAGGCAGCTAGTTCTACCAAGTCCACAGCCCACTGTATTCCATCCTTTACCCTAGGAGTTAGTCTCTCTTTCTCAGAGCTCCCTCTCTCAGGAGTAATGTCCCATGCTGAAGTGACAAATCAACCCCACTAAGCTTCCCTCTGACAGCTGCATTCTGATAGGTCACAATTTTTAGACAGTCCAAACACTTCAGCTCAACTTTTTTTGCCTCTGGGCCGTCCTTCGGCACTAGTGGCCAATCGTAAGCTCCAGAGAGTGTGACACTGTGCCTCAGATTGGGGGAGTTGGAAATAGTTCCTGGAGTCGAGGCCCATTGTTTTACTAGCAAATAGTATTGAAGATGAGGATCTTTTTGTCTCATTTCCCCCAGGGGTTTTTGTTTTATAATCTATTATTATAACTCATGTAGTGGCATGGTATAGAAAGAAAAAACCTTGCTTTGGCAAAAAAAATAAATAAATAAAAATGGAATAAATATTTATATACAGCAGTGATGCTTAAGATAACAAGTCAGTGCAAACAAATCATGATAGAATGGACCCAAGGGAATAAAATGTCTAAGAATAATGAATATATGAATCTGCTCTTGCATAACACAGACTGCCATCTGCTGGACTCTGCCTCTAAATGCAAGTTTAAACTGAGCAGCTCAAGGTTAAAGGCTTTGCTCAAACAGTCCCAACAGTGTTGTCATGATTATCCTCTGATCCTGGGATTTGAACTCAATCTCCTGATCACTAGCTCATAACATTAAATGCTGAACAATCACTGTACAGAATGCAGGCATAAGTTCTAATACCTCTCACTTGAACACTTGAGCTACTTCCTCAGAGAGGCATAGGTTTAGAGACTTTTAACAACATGCAATGATTCAAAATACATCATACAAATACAGTTACGCGCAGCAATAAAACATGTTTTAGTGCATTTGTATTTTGACAATTCAGGGCTTACAGTAGCAAAAAGATTTCCAGGTCCTAGTCCTCATGTCAGTTGAAGGTTTTCCCCAACCTTTTATATTCTGTCACTATTTAAAATGACAAATTTTATCACAGAGGGTGATTAACATATTTTTACATATACTCTCTTTCTTTCTACATGCAAATTTCTTCTCTGACATGCTTTTCCAGCACCTGCTCAGCCCTACAGTAATTATGCTTAATCCTACCACACTTCATTCAATTGGCAAACTCATTTGGCTTATATTCAGAGCAATTTACAAAAAGAACCAAGGCCGAAGCCTTTATTTTCGTCACGTACTCTCGCACAGTGAAATTCCTC
>JAOTRR010000055.1:24976507-24989225 GCA_028570945.1 Gogo arcuatus
AGAGAGAGAGAGAGAGAGGGGGGGGGGGGCACGCAAGGAAAGGAACGTAATGGAAAAGAAAGGAAAGGAAGGAAGGAAGGAAGGAAGGAAGGAAGGAAGGAAGGAGAGTAATCAGGGAAGGAGAGAAGGAAAGAAACAAAGTATCCAGGGATGGATGGATGGATGGAAAGTAGTCATGCAAGGAGAGAAGGAAGAAAGCAAAGTATTCTCTGGAAAGGAAAAAGAAGCAAAGTAGTCAGGGAGAGAGGGAAGGAAGGGGGCAAAGTATTCAGGAAAGGAAGAAATAAAAGAACGAAGCAAAAGAAGGAAGGAAGGAAGGAAGGAAGGAAGGAAGGAAGGAAGGAAGGTATTCAGGAAGGAAGAAAGAAACGAAGGAACAAAAGTCAGGGAGGGAGGGAAGGAAGAAAGCAATGTATTCAAGAATGAAGGAAGGAAGGAGGGAAGGAAAGAAGGAAGGAAAGACGGCATTCAGGAAGGAAGGAAATCAGGAAGCAAAGTTGTCACAGAGGGAGGGGAGGAAGGAAGCAAAGTATTCAAGAAGGAAAGAAAGAAAAAACAAAGCAAAGTATTTAGGAAGGAAGTAATGAATGAAAGAAGGAAGAAAGGTAGGAATGAAGGAAAGCCTTCAGGAAGGAAGGAAGGAAGGAAAGACCACTTCACACTCTGCATATAGAAAGTAATAATAAGGAGCTGTAATATAGAACTGTGCTCATGAATGCGTCTGTGGTGAAACTGTTCTTGATAAATCAGCTAGAATTTGCAAGATTTAATCAGAATCATAAATAAACTACAGGTGACTTACTCTCACTCTTCATTATTAGTCATGCTTTATGAGTCACTGCCTGTCTGTTAATCAGCCATGGAAACAGCTCACCTACAAAACCTTTTCATTTTAATCAAAATCTCTGGGTTTATATGAGTGAGTGAAGAAAACACTCAGCTCTCAGTAAAGCAGGAATGCCCTGATGCTTGGAGCTAAATGAGATTGGAGTGGAGTTAAAAAATGGCCAGGCTCTCCATCAGTGCAGTAGGAGTATATTCTACTTTTCCATCAACTGTTCAGTCTGAAGTTCTACTGCAATTACAGCCACTGCACTGGGCTTAACCTTGGCATTTTAATCAGACAAGATGCAAGGGCACTGGATAGGATTCAACACGAACTCAGGAGATAAATGAGTGTTCGTGCATGCACAATTGTTTTTCACTCATCCACTCAGACTGCAGCGTTATGGGCAAAATCAGTTGTGTTGAAAAGTGATAATGCTATGCCTGAGGAACCTCTTGTGAACAAAAAATAATTTGCTTAAAACAATATGCTATAAAATCACAATGTAAAGCAAAGAAAGACTGAGAAGAAACCATGATGTTGAACAGTCACTGAATGATGGGCATCCACCAAAAGAATGAACATCCAAGAGAAGAGAACGGACATGGCATGGAGCGAGACATTCAGCAGAGATGAACACACACACACACACACACACACACACACACACACACACACACATATATATATATATGCATGCAGGTTCCGGTTCTGGACAATTCTGCTCATCACAGGAACTCAACAGGAAGCACAAGGAAAGAAAGAAGAGGAAGAATGGCAGAAAACATGCAGATGTTGAAGCCACCAGCACGCATGCTCTCCTGTCACTCTCACAGCTCGCAGAAAGACTCGTCGTATAGCTGAACGGTAACCAACCCTATCGCTTAGGACGTCAACATACCGTACAGAGGACTAGAACCTCAGTATACTGTATTTGCACAGGAGTAATACCATTTCATGCCACAACACTGTTGAATACTTGATTCTGATTGGTCAGAAGGTGTTCATTAATTTTCCGGCTCAATGTGCTCGTTTGAATATGTTATTTTTTTCTATAGGATTAACCTACACAGGGATTTAAATGCTGGACGCTCCACATAAACACATTATAAACTTGTGTAATTGCTGATATGGTGAAGTTTTTTTGTGAAGAGGTGTTTGAAGGAGCCTCCAGTTTCAGCATTGTGAAACATTTAAATCAGAAATAAAACTGCTCTATTAAGTTTGGAAGTCTGGATGGAAGGCACCATGGATGTTTTCTCAGTAACCTTTATGACAATCTGCATTTTTGTCTTATTAACTTCAATAGAGAGAAAAAGAGAGACTGGTGAGGGAAAGACTTTATATGCATGTGATATGTTTATATATGTTTAGATGAAAGCTACCAAAAGAAGAGAACATCCTGGCCTCCCTCCATTGGCTACCAGTTAAATACAGAATTAAATTTAAGGTTTTATTGTTTGTTTTTAAAGCTCTACATGGTACTGCACTAAGCTACATCTCCAGTCATCTTTGCTCCCTTTCGACATCCAGAACCTTGAGATCTTCTAATTAGCAGCTTGTAACCATCCACGCTCTCAGAGGAGGTTCAAAAGTGAGTGGGCCTTTTCTTCTTGCTGCTCCAAGCTTGTGGAATATTTTATCATTGTGTATTTAAAAATTGGATTTTTAAATCCAATTTGAAAACATATTTATTCTCCAAGGCATTTGATAGCTCCATCATCAGGCTATCTATTTGTTTCTGTCTTGTTTTTTGGTTCACACTTGCTGTCACTGAAATGTGCTATAGAAGTAAAGCTGACTTGACTTGACTTACAAGGTCCATATTGCACGTGGTAACTGGAATTAACATGTTTGAGTGCAACTAAAAATAGATAAAAATGCACAATGTGTCTTCTTTAATACATAAAAATAATCTAATCATTAAAAAATAATTGTCACAGTTGTTATAATAAGAATAAAACACTTCAGGTGCACTGTTATAGGAAAACAGTTTCTTCTTTACTTATACCACAGTGTGGTTGATTTCGCAAATCTGACTTGTCAGAAGGTGTACATTATTTTTGTACAACAGCAGCTCGGACAGTACTTCCCATAAGTTTATGTTAACGCGCTCGTTCTCATATGTTATTGTTCCCATAGTAGCAGCTCATACACAGGGACTTGCATGGCCAACACTAATCCTAATATTAATAATAAACGGATTAAAAAAAAACAAACAAACAAAGTAAAAACAACTTATAATCGTCGATGAAGTTTTTTTTCTGACAGATGATGTTTATGTAACATTTAAGGAACGAGTCTCAGGTGTCAGTGCTTTGTAACAGTCATGATGCTTTGTAAATTTCAGTCTTCAGAACAGAGGGGTTTGTCCAGTTACTTGGTAAAATGACAAGTTTCTTTTTTTTTTGTCTCATTAACTTCGAGACAGAGAATTCAGGGAGGCTGGTGAGGGAGCAATTTGCTTTCATGCAAGCGATAACCTGAACTAACTTGTCTCGCTGATGTTCCATAACATTAAATGTAAATGTACTATTAAAAAGCACAATAGGGCATTCATTAAAGAATTAAAAATTGTAATTGTTGGCAAATTGGTGTGGCATAAGAGGAAAACACACTCAACACTCCTAACAGCACAGCCTATTGTGTGTTATTCCATATACACAGTGGAGTCCAGAAGTCTGAGAGCACTAGTGAAAATGCTTCTGTTTTGCTCTCTTTTCTAATTTAATACAACAATTTTCATTACATATGATATTATTGACAACAACATGAGTGAAAAGTAGAATCTTTGAAATATTTACATGAATTTCAGAGTTTCTTCATATTTGGTTTGTCCTCTTTCTGCTTTAATGACAGTGTGCACTTGGACGCCACAAGTTTGTGCAAAACCTTATGATCCGTTTGAGATCAAATCCATCGGCGTGTCGTCTGAACACGTGCTTCAATAAAAGAGATTAGACACGAGGAAAATCTGACCTTTTATACAAAGCAGTTTACACGGCCAATATCACAAATCTGCTTACATTTAAATAGAGATGGAGAGATAGTGAAGAATCTTGAATATTAATTATTCCATATTCTACTTTCTTTGCTTTAAATATTTCCAAATCGTAAGACCTTCTTGTTTATTTTAGACTTGTGGGGCCCACTGTATTTTTCAGCCAAACGGTGTGTATTTGGCTCACAGCTGGTGGACAAGGAGGCTAAACGCTGGAGGCTGGAGCTGAGCATGGACTAGAGCGCTGGCATATCCATTCCATAGGGTTCAATCCTCTGCAGGTTTAACAGGATATCTGCTGTTTATCAGCCTCTGCACGCACATGCTCGGAGACAAGACAGGACAGCTGAATGTACAAAGCAAGACTCTTCCTCACTAAGTGAGCTTGCTCTCAAAACCAAGTATTTGCCTCTCATCAGGTGCACCATTAATCCAGTTTAAACCAATATATACTTCATGTTTTATCCCCTTAAATCTCCAACAGTGACCAGTTAATCTCAAAATAAACCCTAATCTTAAGAAAAATGTCTCAGCTATAAAAATTAATCAGGGCTAAATATTACGGGTTTCACTGGCTTTAATTTATTATTCTATTAGTGCCAAAACTCATCCATGGTACTATGTTTTAGCATTACTGATATTTAACCCTTTCACGCATAGCATCCATTACTGTAACTGAACATGAATCATTAACCTGATTTCTGATGCTCTCTAGACTATTTGCCATTCTCAGTGCGGCATGCTTCTGGTATATCCATTAACTTTCTATGCAAAATCTCAAATTTAATTAAGTTAAATAAAAAAATAAAAAAATAAAAAAAATAGTGTCAGACTCAAACATGTTTTTTAAACCTACGAAATGAGCTGCATTATGCAACAGTCCTGAATTTTTTTGTGTAATTTTTGTGCATGTCAATAATATTGCTATATTTTGTTTAAAAAATGCTATCTAATGTTGACAATCAAAATGAGAAAATATTCATTAGGCCCGAATATTAACAATTTTTCTTGGCTTGCTCACACTGGAAGAATGTTTTTTCTTCCTTTTTCACTCATGGTATTCCTACACATGGACAATCCATTTACTTTTTAATGTGATATTTAGAAAAAGCTAGAATTCATACAACGTGCAATTTTAAGTACTAAAAAATCATCCAAAGAAGCTGGATATATGAAAGGGTTAAACAGATCTTTCAGCATATACAATGTTTCCAGAGCTATGACTGAGTGGAAATTAATATTTACTTCCCAGGAGAGGCCATATGGATCCACATGACTTCTCCCAACAGCAAGCTAGAGCATAGCAATAAAAATGAATAGCTGTTCTTAGCAGCAGAACTCGACCTCATTGAGCATGCTCAGTCAGTGACCAACAGGCAGCACCTAAGGTCAAAGGTTGATTAGTAGAATGCAGGGGTATCATGCATGTACATCTATCCCCGCCTTACGCAAACCTGGTATAACGCTACAGGGACGGAATGGAGAGATTCATTAACGTTTAGTTCCAAGCAAAGCTGGCTGAGTCTGGGGAACCTTTGGTACCCAAAAAGGCAAGAACGTTATTGGAGCAAGTTTAAAGAATTTCCCCTGCTTCGATTGTCAGCTCTGCCCTCCCCTGCCCCTGGACCGCCTACCCTCAAGTGCGACTGCGAGTATGCCCCTCCCTCCTCGCACGGGATTGGCTGCCAGCTCCATGGAAGCGTGTAGACCGGAACGGATGGTGAGGTTGAACTCGGCCTCGGTCGAGAAGTCAAAACAATCTGTGATTCGACACAACAGGGTGGAAACACGCTCCTTAGTGCTGTCTGTGTTTTATTCCACCGTAAAGCATTAGACAGTGGAACGTCTGTCTGATGTCACGGCAGTGTACAAAATCAGCAGCACAAAAGACAAAGCAGAATATTACATTCACTTCACAACAAAAGCACAACATGAAACAGTTACAGTGATGCCTTGGACAGATGAGAGATTAGAGTAAGAAAAAAAAAATCAAATCAATTTCTAATAAAGGGGAGGTTATGAAGAAACATGGTGCGGTCTTACCTTCTCTCCTCCAGCGAAGCCTGCGAATCGAGGCTGCAGTAACGGCGGAGCGAGAGATCCTCCTGACGGTGGGAGTCACCTCCACCTGCAGTACCTTCTTCCCTCGAGAACCATCCGGAGCGCTGTCTGGCAAGGAGTTCTTCATCGCGTTCCCCAACTAATGAAGGAGGATGGGGGTGGGGTGATAAGTGTGGGAGATATTGATACTGAATCACTGCATATCGTGCCTAGTAATGGCAAGAAGGTATTTATGTTTTCTTCACCTTTCTGTGAATTAACTGTTCATTAATTTGTATCTGTATGTCATATTTTCTATTAGGCTTAGGCAATATAGATGTTTCGCCAGCTCATGATTTATCATTAAAAATCAAGAATAATGATTCAATATTCATGCCCAGGGTTTTGAAATTGAAATGTTTAACGGTCAGGTTCCTGCATACTTGTGGCCATATAGTGTATAATCACACAAGCCTACTTTCTAGTCATTGTAAATCAGGAATTTGTGTGCAGTACTGAGTTCTCACCAGTAGAGGCTCGGAATAGAGTTCCAGCTGGGCTCTGTATAAGATATCATCCAGCGCTTCTCTCCCCAGATCCCACTCCCCATTATAACTGCAAAAGATCACACACATGTACACTGAGTTTCTAGTCTAACAGGCATACAGTACCTTACAAAAAGGTGCATTTTAATAAGCGTTAAAACACAACTGGGATGTGACGTTACAAGAAAATAGTAAATGATGGGGTGGTGTGACATGGCCCGACGCAAAATGTATTTACATTTATTGCTTTCAATATACGCCCTTATCCAGAGACTTCCATTTATTTCATTTATACAACTGAGCAGTTGAGGATTAAGGGCCTTGGTCAAGGGCCCAGCAGTGGCAGCTTGGCAGTGCTGGGATTAGAACTCAAAACCTTCCTATCAGACGTCCAACATCTTTACCACTGAGCTACCACCCTGATGTTGATCATTTTCCATTAACAGCACATGTCCCAATGCTAACATTTTTAAGTTTGCTATAGTTTTATTAGTATCAAATCACAATTCTATGACATTTCACTGATAAACAATATGAATCACATTATATAGTTCACGTTATACATTTGAAAAAATGTGAAAACTGTGCAATGATACTTTCATTTAATGTCTAGAAAACTTTATTAACATTGACAAGAAGGGAAAAAAATAAAGAAAATCTGTACAAATTGTACAAATTTGAAGATTCAGTACAAGATTTTATCATCAAATCAGTTCATAAAGTTTCTAATGATATTTGTAATTATTAAAAAATTAAAAAAACCAAAAAAAACGCCCAAACCGAGCCCCGGTTTAGAGCTGCATTTAATGCTGTGAAACCGCGAGCTGGCCTAGTGGTTAGTGTGTCCACCTCTTAACCCGGAGATCGCAAGTTCTACTTGCGGTTGGGTCATACTACCTACTACCACCTGGCAAGGCACGCCGCAATACAGATGTGAGTAGGGAGTCAAACTTTCATGGTTACCAGAGGACCAGCCCCCCACTGTAACCCTAGCTATGTAATAGGCGAGAGGCTGAGGGCTATAGAAACGAGATCGGCGCCGCCTTAAGGGCCTGGGAAGGACTTTTAATGCTGTGGACCATCCTCAAAACCAGTTAGTTCCTGTTATCACTTATGTTATAGCAGCTATAAACAATAGTTCCCTTACCAGCCTTTCTTTAAAGCTCTCTTGGGGGAAAGAAAAAAACAAACATACAAACAAACAAAAAAAACCTCATCCTGAAGATTTTCCAGTGTCGGAAAACTTAAAGGAATAGTTGTAGCTCTGACGCTGGAGACTCCTTTAAAAAATGCTAAACAAATAACTCCTCACCGAAAACTTCATCATATCAATAATTACACACTTGTGATTTGCCTTGCAGCCAACATACTGTTCCAGAAAATTAAGCAACCCCTTCTAACCAATCAGATCATTTAAAAATAAATTGTGCATGCCTACCTTGCTGGTGCACCTTGTAGATGTGCAATTACTGAGTATACATAACTAATAATCTAATAAATCGTAAATCGATACATCGTCCTCTTGTCCTTCAGTAATGTGAGTTTTTGACCACTTTTATCTATTGGTTGCATATTTTTGTTTCTAGGTGTTTAAACATCTAGACTGATGTGTATGTCAGAGTCACTGCTGTGAAATAATAATGCACAAATAATTATGTAGCTCCAAAGTGATTTATATGGTAGTTAATAAAATGGCTGATGTGTGCAGATATTAGGTGTAGCTATACGTGTATTGATTAATTACATACACTATGTCTCTAATGTCAGCATAGTTAATTAATTTTAGCTCGCCTGGGACTCTTGAGTTGTAACTGTAACTAATAAAGTAAGTTAAGAATGAAGTTATGTACTCGCAGCATTAACTCTGTTTCCTCTCCTGATGGAGAGCAGTAGGAACTGAGCGCCTTGCCAGCTGCTGTAATCAGGTAGATATGTGTTTGTTCAGTGAAGCCCAGAGATGCTTATTCATGTTTCATCTACAGCCAACAAGCTGAGCAAACACAGAGGAGGGGAACTGGGAGGATCTGAAATCTCACTCTTTGATCAATGTTAGTGTTATGTTCGTGCACAGGAGGCGGGACAGTACGCCGTGTTCAGTTGCTTGTAAGTTAACAATGTAGATACGAGCGTGACTGCTCTTTGGTCTTTTCTTGCCACATTAGCTTTCTGTAGTGGTCTAATGGGGTAGGAGGAGCCAAGGATTAGGACCTTAAAAGGGAAACAGAAGGCAGGCTACAACAACTAATACTGCTACACAGCCCCACGGTTATAACGTGATACTGATCCGTTTTTCTGTTTCTGGAGTGGCAGAAATACGCTTCCATAATTTCATGATTCAATTTGCGTCATGATGTAATAAATAATATAAAAAATAGTAAATATGACTATGGAAACTATGTCGACCCTCATACCCATCCTGCCTTTGTTATCTACCTTACCCACCTCTTTATCTTTACAGAAAGCCTAGGAAAGTTTAGAAAAAAACATTTCTACAACATTTTTGGGAAATATGCATATTTATGTTTTCTTATAGCAGATACGCCAAAATATCTTTCTCAGCCACAGCGCTATCCGATGGGTTTTCCCAGGCCACCTCACATATAGCTGCATGGCTAAACTGCACTGTTTCTGGTCTTCTAATTATTAGAAACTTGTAGCAGTTCTATATCCATCAACTAAATGCTTGGATTGTCTTCTGTTTCTTCTTATAGTCACTACGGATACATGTTTTCTAGGTGAAAAAAAAAAAATCACTTCCTGTCTCATCATGAAGATGCTCTTTGGGATCATGATATTGATCTTGATGATGCACTTTTCTGAAAACTCAATTTTAGTCACTCGCAGAGCAAACAGGTGCAATAGACACATTAAAAAGTGAGCAGCCTCAACACCAGACGTGCCAAACACCAGTAAGAACAGTGTCACAGGAACTCAGGAACAGTATGCCAAGTAAGGAATAAAACATGCTGTTTTAGGAAACTAATCAACAGTGAGGTGCTGTGATACATTACCACGCTAAAATCGATTCATTTCCAATAACCGCACACCCCAGTTATGTTTTACTTTCCTTAAACCACAGCAATTTGCCACTGCAGTTTATTTATTTTTTATTAATTACAGGATGACACGTCATACTTATTATTCGTAATTGGAAAATAAAACAGCTTGTCATGTTAATGAGAAAGCAGAATTAGAAACCGGGACTATGAGATGAGATAAGCGGCACAGTGGCTTCTGACTAAGTAAAAAAAACAAACAAAAAAACCAATTTGTGAAAATCATTGTTGTCCAATGAGTATATCGATCTGCTCTCACTGTCCCGCTCTCTCTCTCTCTCTCTCTCTCTCTCTCTGTCCGTCCTCCTTATATCACAGCAAAGCAATCAGAGCAGGGACTCCATTATCATCTCTAACTTGTTCAGCAGCAGTCGCATCCAGATTAAATAAAATCGACTGCTCCACTAGCTAATGGAATAAAAGTGGTGCTAATTGAGGCTTCTTGACAACAAGGCAAATGAAAAGATACGTCATAGAGACTGTCGTATCCACATACATGATATCCTGATAACCTGGATCCAGTAGTCAGTGTGTCATGTGTTCAGCGTCTAAAAATACCACTGGCGCCTCTTATATCCTATAACATAACACGTGATGTAAACTTGAAACCGAGTGCCGCTCATCCAATGCAAACTCAGTGACCTTTATAGAGACATGTGGTCACATGACACGGCATATCGATGCAGTTTATAGCATGAATGAGTGCTACTTTGTGTGAGGTTGGTTGAATGTGGTATAATCATATACACATATCTGAGTCCTAGATATCCGTCAGTCTATACAGAGAGTGCCATATGAGTGTTTCCTCTCATTTCTGTACATTTAATGTCTGTCCATGAACATAATTTAAACATAACAATATTCCATAACAATACATGCATAATGAAAATGTCAAGATGTGCCGTGTTTTCCTTCAACAGCATGGGACAAACTGTTGTGGCAAGAGTTTATGAATAAACCTAAATATATAAGATGTAAGTCAAGTTTGCTTGCTTTAAAAGGGGGGAGTGACTGGGCTTCATTAGTGACATTTTGCTGCTGATCCTGGTCTGTAGCATGTATATTTATTGTTGTAGCATGCTTACATGGCGTGATAGATGGCAGTGAGCATCTGCACCATGAACTCAGGGTCCAGCACCACGCGGTTACAGGGTTCCCGCCACATCTTCTGCTGCTGCCGTGGAAACCCACACACACACAACCTAAAACAAACACAGTACTGTTAGTATACACACAGACCCACAGTTTGAGAAACACACACTCAGTCTCACACACAAACTGAGACAGACACGCAATATACAGTCCCATCTAATACAAGGACAGAACATATCTATCCTTATCTATATAAATATCTATACAGATACACATATAGATCCAAATAGGAGGCACACAGTTGTTGTTGCTGTTTTTTTTTTTTTAAAGAAAGTTTGCCAGAAACGTTCACAAGACATCCCATGGAGACTAGACGTATACATTGGGGCTGGGATCCTGCAAGAACAAGAACAAGAAGAACAAGTACAAGAACAAGTACAACAGTAACAACAACAACAACAACAAGAACAAATAGAACAACATGGAGAAGAAGAAGAAGAATAACAATAACAACAAGAAGTACAAGAACAACAACAACAAGAACAGCAACAAGAACAAGTAGAACAAGAAGAAGAACAACAACAACAACAAGAACAGCAGCAACAGCAACAAGAAAAACAAGTAGAACAACAACAACAACCTCACACTAGTGGACTTTTTTTTTTTTTTTTTTAACTTTCATGTAGCCGCAAGTGAGCGGTCATACGTGAAGCTCGCAGGACAAAGAAAAAAACTGGCTTTGCGTGATACATTTACAGCATCCATGGCAACTGGCTTGTCAGGATCTCGATGCATTCAATTTGTCTCCTAGGTTTTTTGCTTTTTTTTTAAATTTTTGGGAAATAGAACCAGTTATATTCATTAGAAAATATTGCAGGCAGACATTACAAACAAAAAATAATACCTGTGCAAGCGAGATTAAAAATAAAAACAGTTCTGTGCACATGTCTACCTGAGACCAAATATGAACTGGAGTGATGTAGCTGAGGTTGAGATTCATAGACCATACTGATACATGTCCCCCCGTTAGAAAGGTATGTAGGGTTTATATTCAATTAGGAGGGAATAAACTGACTTGCTCATGTCAAGTTTAAATCACATACACTCACTGTCCATTTCATTATCTCATCAGCCAATCATGTGGCAGCAGTGCAGTGCAAGAAAGCCAGGTGTACAGGTGTTTCTAATAAAGTGGACAGTGAGTGTAGGTACAGATCTGGATATCTGGAGCTACAGATGCACAACCTGAGATAGAATGACGGCGCTGTTAATGCAAACTGTCCTGCAAATAACAATCAGTTAAAACGTCCTGCCCATGTTTATGGCCTTATCAACAGGAAACATTCAAGCAGTATTATTAGACAAGACTTGTGCATTCTTGGTGTGTGTGTGTGGCTTACTTTACTACATGGCCTGTTACTGTTTAATGATGGACCGTGTGGAGGTTGATGTGTCAGATAGGACTGCTTAACACGTATATGAGCAATAGAATGTGTTTTCAGGTCAAGTGCAGGAAGTAAGAAGCTGACACAGAAAACATCTTCAGACTCGAACATCCTGCTGAGGGCTAATGAGGCACTCCATCACAGCTGTCACAAAGTTTCTAACTGTGTGTGTGTGTGTACTGTGGGGCTTTCAGAACACATTTCACAGTTTCATCACTTAGAAAGCTTTCGTAATGTGCATTGACTTTAAGGCAAAAAAGTCATTTGTGAACTCCAGCTAAAGACAAGAACGTGGCTGCCAATAAATCTCCAGAAAGTGACGGGCTTTATAGTAAAACAGGTCAAATGCATTATGAATGTGACATCATAACTCCTGTTAGTGCTTCCATATAAACATTACTGCATGTAAATAAGCACAATACATTCCTGATCAAATTTGTGATTTCTTACTTCAAAAAGAAGTCACATAATGCTCATAAATAGTTGATGGGATACGAACTCATAGTGTTAACACTGTTGATAATGTTCTTTTAGTATGTGCCAGTATAAAATAAGTTCATTAATATTCAAATGCATTCAAATACTTATTTTTAATGTGATTTTCCATGCTCTATAGTGCCCAGCTGCTGAACATTATTCTAGTCCAGCTGTGGATATCTGTGTATATATGTGTGTGTGTGTGTGTGTGTGTGTGTGTGTGTGTGTGTGTGTGT
>JAOTRR010000055.1:25013500-25021000 GCA_028570945.1 Gogo arcuatus
TTATGAGATACGTTGCCTTGCACTTATGATCGGGTTCCCTGTGGTGGTACACGTTCGTACGTACAGACATCGTATGGTCAAGCCAACAAAATCAGGTCGATGCATTTTATTAAGTATGGGGCTCCGCGTCACACGCTTCTTGTGCAGGGAGCTCCGCTATTAACAAGATCACTCAAAATAACAAAATGTTGAGTCAAAATAATGAAAAATATCAATTTGTCAATATAATGAGATCATCATCATATCTTGTCACGCCACTGCTGTACCCACAGGATAGTGGTGTCGTTTGCTTCCATCAGGTCTTGGTCGGAGTATGCGGTCCATGGTCTGTAGTGTCTCACCACAGGGACATTCATCACTGGTGATGAATCCCCATTTATGGAGATTGTCTCCAGTTTTGCCCACTTTTGCTCTCGCTCTATTTAGGGTTACCCAGTGTTTTCTAGTGAGAGTTGTTCCACTGGGCAAGCTTTCACTTGGGCTTGGCAGGGCCTCATTGGGTGGGCAGCGGTCACTCTCCCTCCACTTTTCCAATCATATAATGATTGGAAAATATAATGAGATATTAAGTGTAAATGACAACATCCATCCACCTATCCATCCATTATCTATACCACTTATCCATCAGGGTCACAGGGGAAGCTGGAATCAATCCCAGCTGACTTCGGGCGAGAGGCGAGGTTCACCCCGGGCTGGTCGCCAACTGCCAATCTACTGCAGGGCTAACACAGAGACAAACAACCATTCACACTCACACCTATGGGCAATTTAGAGTAGCCAGTTTACCCAATCTGAATGTCTTTGGACTGTGGGAGGAAACCCACACAGGCACAGGGATGACAACATACAGTATACCACAATTCTTTACACAAAATTTGGTTCAGTGCTTTTGAAACACACAACAACTCTTATTATCCCAGCACCACAATGTTGTCATCAGCTCTCTGTTCTAGTATAAACTTGTTTTACGACCACAAAGACATGATGGTAAGTTTCCCTGCCTATTCCACCTACTGATCTAGGAACTGATTGTGTAGTCTAAAATTGTATGTTTATAGGCAGACCTTCAAGTCAGCCAATACAATAGCTTTAAAAAGTTTTTTTTTTCTATATTAAATTGTTGTTGTTACTACTACTACTACTACTACAACATGAATAATAGATAATTTATCAATTAGTAATTAAAATATAAGTAATTATTCAATTAAAATAAGTTAATTTAATCATAATGTTAGCTGGTAAGCTTTTTGTTGCATTTGAATAATGTAACATGATTGGCTCTTATTTTTATGACATCATAACACCTGCTGTAACACTAACTCATATTTTCCAATGAGATTCTCAGTAAAAATTGCTGCAATAAATTGAAATTTTTTTTTCAATTTGACCAATCTGTACTCTAACTGGATTGGACTGGAATTAATTGGATAATTAAGGATTTATGAATTGTTTTCTAATGTTCTGGTTGATATTAAAGGTAGTAATAGTTTATGATCTGCTGCTGAATCAAAGCTCAGAGCACTTGACATCAGCTGTCATGTCAACATGGCTGCTGATTTACTTTAGATCAACTAACAGATACATTAATTGGTTAAATCAATAACACTATAAAGTTTGCTGTTTTGAGGAAGTAAATACATGATAAGCTTATGATCATTAATGTTAGTTGGCTAGCTTGCTGCTAACAAAGCAATTTCATGGAGACATTCGTGTATTTTTGGTAGCTTCAATGCACCAAGCTTGAACATGACACGATTCCAAGTTCAGACTTCTTTCTTCCAAGTTAAGTCGAATACAGCAAAAGTATAGCAGATATATTTTAATGACTTTGGGCTCGATGTTGTGAAAATGTTCTGAAATAAGTGAAAAAATTAAAAAACTGCAAATTTTCTTCTCCTGTGTGTGAGACTGATGCCAGATCTGACCCTCCTCCATTACCTCACTCACTCCCGATACTCAGAGCGTCACTGCGTGAAGAGCGCGGGCCTCCATGTAGCCGGACATCTGCTGCTCCCCCACTGCTCACCTGTAGTAATACAGGGAAAAGATGGATCAGGTCAGGTGAAGGACAAAGTTCTTTTTCAGTCACGACTCTATAAATAATCCACATTTTAACTCGAGGTAGGACTCAGAGTGTAGTATGTTTTAACACCATGGATTAACCGTTTGTTTTAAAATGAACTGTCAGTCCAGATTAAGGCATATTTATCACATGATGTGTTAATACAACACAATGCACCTGTTAAAAAAGGGGAAGTGTGTACACACAGTACGATTTAGTCATGACACTGTTCACTTCTCCTAACCTAAACTCCCAGTATAAATGGAAAAGTCATCTTCTGGACAGTTGATTATATTTTTTTAGCTTTCATCCCAATGTGAATGTTTTGAAAATTGAAAATGAATTTGCATTAAATTATCATTATATCATTAAGGTTGTCAACGGAAGGGGCAGTTTACAAGTATTTGACACTAAGGGTGGGCGATAGGACAAAAACACATGGTATAAAGATACTTTAAGATATTTCTACAATACATATGTATCGTGATACATAGCTTTGCTAATAAAGTGCTAGCAAAACAAAGTCATTAGTAGTAGGGGTGAGTAATGTGATAAAAATATCACGATTCTTAAAAGACATTTATACAATAGATAGACAGACAGACAGACAGGTAAAAAAAAACATTTAAAAATTTTAAAAAGTGAAAAATTTTAACATTAGCTGCTTCCAGTCAGGTTGTAATTATTTACAAAAATATATATTTTAAAAAAGATATCTTGATAATATCAGTAATGTGTGAAGTTCAATTATATTTTTCTGTAATGTTTACATAAATAAATATCACTGAAGAAATGGAAAATATATATATTTTTTAAAACACATTCGTAACTTTTTAAACATGCTGAATATTCAGGACAAATTTGTTACTTCCAGTTTGTAATTATTATAAAAAATCCTGACGATGCTCACGATATCATGATAATTTATTATAGTATATTATATTATATCATCAATTTGCCCAGCTCTATTTGACACAAGTCCAATACATAAATAAGCAAGCATGGTCTGTACTCATATGCATGTATATCATATGCATAAATCTTTATTTTATAGAGTATATTTATTCACTTTGCTGACACCTTTTAACTGATACATGACATAAATTCAAGGAAATAGTGGAGCAGGTGACAAACTGACACTTTCCCAATGTAAACTTCTATAAATATCAGCGTTACATCAGGGTAACCTGTAGCAATCGTCACATTTTCTGTCTCAACAGAGTAAACATACTACTACTACTGCAGTATAGGTTATTTGCCAACACAAATACTGAAATGCACAGCTCTATATTTGGGTTCAAACAACAATTAGACCACCCACAAGACCACGGGTGGGAAACCACAGTAAACGAGGGAGACACGATAGGAGGGAGTTTATAGAGAGCTGAATGTACAGGTTATCTTTACCGGCTGGTACATCTGTAACACAGCCAATTATAGACACACACACACACACACACACACACACCACAAATGATTTGCAATCTGGTACACCGCGTATATGTATGGGTGTGTATACATGGAGCCCAATGAATAAATTTAAAATGGAAATGTCTAGATGTACCATACACAATTATTTAAGTTATGTCTTGAGCACTCATTCCATATCAATACATGACACACTGACATTTTCACATATACACTGACATTTGACAACTAGAAGTTGTAACAAGTATGTTTTTTATATGTACGTTACATTTATATTCAGTCATTTGATAGACGCTTTTTTCAGAGTGACACAAAATGTCAACAGAGCTTGGGAACTGACGTCACGTCATTTTGCATTATTGGATCATTCTGCCATTTTGGTAGGGTTAGTTCTTCATTCACATGCTACAAATATGTCACAGGTACAGCAAAAGGTTGTTGTTCTACCGTAGTTTTTGGGACGTGTCATGCTTAAAAGCGGATCGAAGGAGAAGGGATCATATGGCGAGAAACTCCAGATGTCTGCCCAGCAATAGCATATGAATACTAGAAGGACTCGCGGTAGAGTGCATACCTCTGCCATGCCACATATCAACGTCAAACTCAATTCACTTGAACCTAGGATAATACTAAAGCTGTACACCAAATTTCATCCAAATCCATTCACTACTTTCTGAGTTACGTTGGGAACAAAAAACAAACGAACAAACAAATGGCAGCAAAAACATAACCTCCTCCAACAAAGTTGGTGGAGGTAAAAATCAGTCTTAATGACTGTTTGGATCCATATAAACTGCCAAACAGTGTGGAGTATGGTTCCACACTGGATATGTTGTGACCTGTTACATTTCCAGATATCATCATATCCTGAGTGTGGTTCGAGTAGCCATTTTTAGCAATATACTGTATGATTAAACATATAAGTACTCACTAGCTACACTTCATTCATGCTATAATACAGTCGACTAATCATGTGACAGGAGTGTATTGCAGAAAATCATCAAGATCAAGGTCAAAAAGTTTCAGTTAACGTTCATATCAAACATCAGAATGAGAATAAAGTGTGATCTCAGATTTTGAACGTGGCATGGGGCTGGTTTGAGTATTTCAGACCTACTGGGATTTTCACACACAACAGTCTGCAGAGTTTACACGGAATGGTGTGAATTAAAAAAACAAAAACAAAAAACCTCCAGTAAGAGGCTGCTGTGTTGGTGGAAAAAAACAACACCTTTTCGAAGGCAGAGTTCAGAGGAGAACAGCCACACTGGTTTGAGCTACAGTAAGTCTAGACACTCTTTACAACCGTGGTGAGCTGAAAAGCATCTCAGGAAGCATAGCACATGACCTTGAGGTGGATGGGCTACAACAGCAGAAGACCACATCATGGTTCAACTCCTGGGTGCAGGATCAGTGAAACTACTTATAAGTATAAGTTATATTATTCAATGTGCTTTTTTTTTTTTTTAATTTAGATTTTACAAAACTCAACCAATAATCACATGAAACCAGTATTCCCTTATTATCCAATAAAAGGTCAAAAATGTCAATACAGGAACACCGTTTTTTTCCCATTATCTATGAAACTTTGCTTCCCTAGATCTTATATATCCATTGTTGAGGATTTTTTTTTTAAGCATGGCTGTCAGTGGTGCTATGTGGCAGGTTGCAACAAGAATACAACAACCACCCACCATAATGACTTCCACAGTCACAGTCAGTTTGTATGAAAACTCATGAACTAAGTCAGCTGGCTTAAAAATGGTGCCTCACCCATAAGACTCTGCATTGTGACATCACATGCGCAAGCCTAATATTCCGGATGGGATCTGTTCCATGCTAAGCAATATATATAGATATATATAAAGGAAAACATATATCATAATAGCTATTTTTGTGGCCTGATTGTCCTTGAAACACCACCAATGAAACCAGTCAATCACATCCGAGGAAGAATGAATGAGTAAAAAGTAATACTATTAGCAAATCAGCACTAAAAGAGATTCCTGTATCCTTCAGAGCCTTTCTTGTTGCCTTCGAGGCTGTAATTTTCATTTTACAAACAGCAGAGTCATCTGAAATGAGTCATGCACTGTTGGAAGGCTTTGCTTCGCCCCCCCCACACAACAAGCAGACAAGAGCTTGCACTGAACTGGGACACACTAAATTCACTAAAACCCAAGTTAGAGAAAAGTGAAAATCTGGCATCGCAGTCTAATAAGAAAGAAAAAATAAATAAATAAAAAAGAACTTCATTTAAGGAGTTTGCCTAATGGATTCTTGGCAGATGTTTTCAAAGCACTGCGGGTGCATTAATCTGGAGCCTGCAGTGATGTGGTCGAGTCAGAATTAATTTCAAACAAGACAACGTTTCAGCTGGAGAGACGACTTAGCTTAGTACTGTGGTGCGGGAAATTTTAATTTTAAAAAGACCTCAATTATAGCAGATTGTACTGGGCGTGAACAGGCAAAAAAACAAGGGAATTAGAGATGCAGTATTGTCCCAGGGGCCAATGCTGACCTGTGATTCTAGACTGGTATCGGATTAGATTAGATTTTCTGACCTGATCTACTCTGTGAATATGTGTTACATTGATGGACATGACAGATTGTACACGTGAACTTTAACTTGGTGAATAAAATTTGATAAGTGAATTCCTAATTAAAATAACAGCATTTATACTCAACGTTTCAAAAATAAAAGATGTGATGAGCTGGTATTTCTTCGTGGCGGTAGCTAATGTACCAGTCATAATTAATATAATGTAATGCTCTGCTCCGAAGCCAGACACCATAGGGTATTAATATTTGCATAAGACTACACAATAAGAGAAAATGAAACACATGGATGGATGGATGGAAATATATGTAAAAGACAGGACTCCAGACTAACTTTTCCATTTTCTCAGTTGTTCGCACGAGCACATGATTTGGTCCCCCCCTCTTTTTTATTTATTTATTTAAAAAAATTTTTTTTTTTTTTGGTACACCATGGTATTAATTAATGACGTTGCACGCTGATGAACAGTTGCCTTAATTCGCATACCCTAGTTCTGCATTAAATGTAAAGATCAACAGTGACTCAAGACTTGATATTTGCAAAATATTTTAATCTAAACACTAATTTCTCTGTCACGAGCAGTTCCTGACAAATCACTTAATCATTTTCCATTTTATAATTTTAAAAGGAAACATAACAAAAAAGGGTTACCAAATAAAACTCTGTGAATGGGAGTTCTACTTCCGCTGTGTTATAGGCAGGGATGAACTTGATGACCATTTCATTCTCCTCTGTTGAGTGATTACTCTGATCTAACCGCTGAAAAGAAGTGGGGAGGCGCTCAGAGTTTCGGATGATGCATCGGTCCCTGCAGGTTTTGTGGTTTTTTTACTGTCGTTGTGCAACATCAAAGTTTCAAGCTTAAACTATGCTGACCTGTTAACAAGCTTAGAGTTGCCTGCAATGGACAAGCCACATTGTCTACAACAGGCACATGGCATAGCATCCCCCTCGTACCGCAACCACAGGTACTGCGTTAGCCATTGTATTTGAAAGTACTCCTCGTCCTCCTCCTCCTCCTACTATTTCTTCTTCTTTACAGGCTGAATCGTTCTCTCCCTGTCTGCACCTGCACTCTCCCTGTAACCTGCATGTCTCATCAGTTGTATCTAAGTCAGGACCTTTCGCTGGCTCTCCCCTCCATCAGCCTCCTCCACTCTCTCTCATCATTTTGTTTTTTTAAATAATTACCTAAAGATTGCTTCATCTTTGGAACACGGTAAGAGATAAACGGCCAGTGAAGAAGAAGAAGAAGAAGTCCTACTTTCAACCACAATGGCTAACGCAGTACCTGTGCTGGGGGGGCACCAAAACAGCCTAATGATCATCATATACAACCATTTTGGTTTCAGTCTGGGGCCCTGAAAGATATTATGATGCCTTAATTCCACCGAGTGCGACTCTGCAACGTCGCGTCTCCAACATTGTTTAGTTTCGTACTCAGCGCGGG
>JAOTRR010000055.1:25023500-25026017 GCA_028570945.1 Gogo arcuatus
ATGGATAAAATGTACAATGTGCTGTTCTTTAATAAGAGAATTAAAAAACAGGATTTCATTAGCAAATTGCTGTGGTATAAGAGGGCGTGGCTTCAGTGATCCACATCAATGCTGAAGATAAAAAGAGAGCTGAGAGAACTGTCGTCAGGCTGCTGTACGGTCTGCAATTAAAAACTCCATAAACGGCGCCGCATCAGTGTGTGTGCAGGTTATAGCGCAAAATACACGTTTCATCTAAAATAGAATTCTGCCCACAACAAACTGTCACATCAGTGTGTTTTCTCACAGATAATTACCCTACAGAGAGTTAACAGTTTCAAAAGTTGAGGAAAGTTAATTGTAATACTACAGAAGATTAGGCAGCATTAGATTAGAATCAGATTTCATTAGATTTACATAAAAATATTAAAAGAACCTGCGGAGTCACATAAGAGAATTAATCACAGACCAACTGTGATTGAAAAATGTTGTAGTAGTGGGGTCACATCACTGCACAGGTTTCTCCCTCAGTAAACACACCTGCGTGAGATAACGAACAGCACCTGGTCAGTTGTAGTATCAGGTGTAGTAGAAGAGTGCTCAACTGAAAACAGCAGTGTTTGACCAGTTCCATCAGTGTGGCTGTAGAAATGAAGTGATTCTGCTCTTTAACCCCTTTGTGTTCTGCCTTAAGGCCTTTACTTTCACACTGGCTTCGGAGACAGGACCGGGCGTATCCTTGCTCTGCCACGGCCTGAGACACCCTCACAGACGGCCGGAGTTCTGGAGCTGCCCTCTCAGAGGGAGAGGACGATTCATTTGACACTGATGACCCTCCATGATTCACACATCGTTTAAGTGCTTAATAATGAATTTGGCAGAGCTTAGCACAGCATAACGAAAACAATAATACAGATGTTTTCAGATGCGAGTCAAATAAGTTTTAGTTTTGGATGTGACCCATACAGGATGTGGAAAACTCAGAACTGGATGTCAGCCAGATGCGAATATTACACTATAATATCACTAACTTTATCGCAGGTAAAATATATCAGTAAAATTGTGTTGAAAGAAACAGAAGCATAGAGGCACTTACTAAGAACTTTTCTTCCTTTTTCTTTGAAGATTAACCACAAATTTGAGATCAAGCCTGATGGGAAACACTTGGTCTGTGTGTAAATTTCTCCTGAGATGATTATTCTCAGGAAAACAACTCGCACGAAAACTACAACACGCCATTATCAGTGATGAATGTTTAACAGCTCCTAAATTAAACAGAGGAAACTAAACAGCTGTGAATAAATATAAGCTGCTACTACTACTACTGCTAATAATAATAATAACAACAACAACAAACCCTCAGGTGATGGTGATTAAATATCATAAATGTGTCTATTTCAAAATAAAACACACGAAGCTCAGCTGCGAATCGAAACCTAACTGTGCTGTTCGCTAACAGGAAGCTAGCAGCATGATTAGCATTCCCGACTGATTGCCTGCTGATCCCCTGATCCCACATAAACACGGAATACTGTGATTAAACTCTGCCAGGAGCAGATCAGCAGATATTTGGATGAAGGAAATGTTTGAAACGTTGCACACCGAACCAACAGCTGGGAGTGTTTGCTTATTAGCGTGCTTGCTAGCTATCGTCCTGACACAGCAGCTAGTTTAGTGTTAGCAAACTAACTAGTTCCTGACTAAATTAACGAGCTGCTGGATTTTGAAGCATTGTGTGAGTGGCAAATTAAAGTGGCGGTTAATAGCAGAGTTGTGGGATGTTGTTGTTTTTTGTCCCAGCGCAGGTAAAGGGTGTTTATATGGTAGCGCTGCTGCTGTTCGGTGTGTTAGTGATGATGATGAGAGACGCACCTGTGTGTTAGCGCTGGAGTTTAATCCGCACACTGAGCTGCTGCTGTCTTTAGGGCCGGAGCTCCTCACTGCACTCTCACCGCCGGAAATCTACACTCATATACTCTCAATTATAGCCACAGAAACAGCTCACCTACTGACCGGACACTCCGAGTTACTTGCCTGTAGCTACCAGATTAACTTTATACTGTAAAACCCGGACCTAGCACACAGCTAGCTCGCTAACTAGCCTAGCATCATCACAGCGCTGTTATTCTTCGAATCGGCGATGACACGAACTCCGCCTCGCGCGCTGCTTACTTTACAACACGTCTGTCTGTCTCTCTCTCTCTCTCTCTCTCTCTCTCTCTCTCTCCCTGGTTTGTATTCTAACCCGACTCTCAGCGCACTCAGCTTCTCCCCCGCCTCCAACTCTGTGTTTTCGCTTTAGCTTCGTCCCTCAGTGAAATCCCGCCTCAACGCCGCGCGAGACTCCTACTGTTAGCCAGCCGGCTGTACGGATACCAGCAGAAACCAAAAAGTACAAAACGCGAAATGATTTCTTACCAACATGGAGGACTGCCCTGTGTTCCTTCTGCAGCTACATGGCACACATCAGTCTCTCCTTTTATCATCAGTCTCTCCTTTTATCATCAGTCTCTCCTTTTATCATCAGTCTCTCCTTTT
>JAOTRR010000055.1:25358884-25370333 GCA_028570945.1 Gogo arcuatus
TTCTGTTTTAGCCAGCATTAACCTTTTCAGCAGTTTGTGCTACAGTAGCTCTTCTAATCTAATGATCAAATCTAATCTAAAATCTAATGTTCCTTGGCCCATGGCTCAGCTTTCCTCAAAATTTCATCAAAATCTGTTCACTACTTCTTGAACAGGTACACAAACGGAGGTGAAAACATAACCTCCTCCAACAAAGTTGGCGGAGGTAATAAAACCAGAGCAATACCATAAACTCCCAAAACCATCTATTAACCTCAAAATTCATGAATAATATTGCCAAATACAGTATATTGTAATCAGTGAAGCTGCATTAAAAGCATGTCCTAAACACCTTTTTTTTTGTCCTAACATTGTCTTATTTTATTAAAGATATTATAATAAATTAAGCACACCTTCAAGAATAAACTAATTCAGTGGTGCACAACACAGTACATGTAGTCAATTATTTTTATTTATTTTATTTTATTTTTGTTTTTTTTTTGTTTTTTTTACAGATTCACCATAGTTGCAATACCTACTGGAAATGTTACCTAATTTGCACTGCTACACCATTTCATCTTTTAATTCACTACATTTAATCCATATACAGTACATTTCTAACATGCAATGCATTTAAAATGAATAAAAAATATTCCGCAAAACTTTAATATCATTAATATAATTAAGTGACATTTATGATCATTAGGCAAATTATCTAGCCAGTTTTCATTGCAAACATAGCCACTGACATAAGTTTGCTAAATTACGTGCGTAAATTCAGTTAAACAAATTACGGATCACATAACCACTACTGAGTCTAACACACTAATAATGGCTTCATCAATACTAAACATCAATTCTCAACTGAGAGAAAGCGTCAGAGCCTGTGCGCTCTTCTCCTTGTGGAGGTCACAGAGGGTTTCCATGTGGTTCTCGTCTGGAGAAAGGAGCTTGCCCGAGGCTCTGCCTCTCTCCTTAAATGTTTATCTGTGTGGACGAGCTTCTTTTTTCAGTCTGTGGAGGTACACAGGTCTCCGATCAGCACACATCAGGACATAAGGGCTCTTATGACTGCGGGCATTCTGCACAAACACATGAACGCAAGCTACCACAGTACAAAGGTTGAGCATATACTGTAACCCTGCACACACATACACACACACACACAAACATATCCACACACAAGTCCATTTCCCATCTTTTCATCATTCCACATCAGACTTTTGTAATATTCCACTGCTACATCATACACAGAAGGTAGATTACAAATCTTTGCCCTGCACAAACACAATCCAATCATTCTCACCATAAACACAGAAAACTGAGCAATGGATACCGCGTGAGCAATGTGCTCGAATTGTTATTTTTCACGTTCTAATTCAGAAGGAACACAAACCGGCACCTATATCAGATTGGTTTTGTGCATGCATAGCCTGCAGCTATTCTCTACATGCTGATATTAGTTTTATATAAAGATTGCTGGCAATAACCAACCAGAAGGGTCTCAGTGCATTCTGCTGCATCTCTCTCTCTCTCTTGCTCACTCGCTCTCCAGAAAGCTTCAATCAGATGGAAGAAATAAATGTAGTTATCTAGCTCTGTCAACTGTAAACTCTTATTGATTTAACAAATGAAATTTGTTCAAGCTGATCGATCAAACACATTATCTTTTCTTCTCCCCTCTCAGTCTCTCTCCTTCACTCCATTAACGTCTACAGAAGTGACTCCAGCGGCGATATCGATAACCGCAGCCTCTACAGTGAGCTCCCTGTCTGTAAAAGGCCGCAGGGCGATTAAAAACACAAGCACTCGCACTTAAAGGTAATGGAGCAGAGTCCCAACGAACGGCACAGAGCCCGGAGTCCTGAAAACAATTCCCTCCCTCCTTTCCTCCATGATCCTTATGCCTTCTCCCTATCCTCTTCATGTGGAGTAAAGCCTTCCAGCTGGCATGAACCGAATGCTTGGCAAGTCACAGGAACATGAGATTTAAACCTATATTGGCCTTGTTACTCCTTCTCAAGTATCAGACAACTCCAGCCATGCACAGGGGACGTGTGAGAGGAGAACAGAGGGGATTCAATAGTGTTCTTGAGCTCAAGCTGGCTACGGGCCCAATTACTTGGTCATTGAAGCCGTGAAGAAAAGAAAGTTCAGGAACAACATGTCCTGTACAAGAGGATAAGAGTGACATGAAGTAATAGATACTTAAAATCAATATTTAGGATATATGCAAATACTATTTTAAGTAGTGTGTAATAAGACTTAATTTTAGACTCTGTGATTTCAGCAGACTTTTTATTAGTTTATTATTACTAGTCACACTGTATGAGATGATCTGAATAAAATCTTGGTGAAATTTTATAACAGACTGTGCAGTAACATGTTCTACATATAATGAAGGGTCTCTACCGATAGACCAGCAATTAAAGGAAAATTACTACATTCTGCTTAAATCATTAATCAGGGTGATCCAGGCTCGAACTTACATGAACAGAATCATTCTTTAAAGTGAGCTTGAGGTAATGAGGCTATGTTTAATTTATGTCTTGCCATCGCTACTATTGTATTTGCAGCTGTCCTCTGAGTTTTGCATAATCATATGCCGTCCTCCTATTGGTGGCTTCTAGACGAACATCGAACAGCAGTCACACTGAGATTTTAATAAAAACATTTGTGACACTGCCAGAACTTTTTGTTGGCCAACTTTGGTTACTATGGCAAGAAATCGATTGCAGTGAATCTTCTAAAACTACTGCTCTTAGCTCACAACCAAAGAATTCTTTTATGATGTGTATTTTCTTTTTCTCGTACAGTGTAAAGCTGGCTTAAGACGCCTTCAAGGATTTTGAGAAGGAGGAAAGGCTGAGCAGATCTGTTTAACAGGTTCCTCCAGGGATCTCAGCAAGAATAATCCACTAACTAGTAACAACAAACACAGCCCTGGTTGGTGTGCATGAGAAAGCATACATAGTGTTGGTATTTATTAAAAGGAATGTGAATTGAAGAGCATGTCTATGTGGTTGAGTTTGAGTTTTAACAAGACCATATAACAGAGTACCATTTCAGAGTTCTGTTTGTTCTGTACATAATTTAACCTTGACGAGGCTGCCAAAAAACAGACTTGTGTGTTTGTGCTAGTGGCATTTAATTTCCGTGCCATATATTGGCTTAGACATTAAAGGACTTCTTTTGAATTTTTAAACTTAATCTTTATCTACCACATCTGTAGCATATGCGAGAATATTCAAAACTCACTTATTGTATAATTAAAAATCTCAACAATTTCAATTTTTGTAGAACACTTTAACAGATTCTTCACTCAAATATATTTGTACATTAAGCTCTACATCTGCATAATTTATCCTTTCGGAGATGGGACAAAAATGTCAAGTGCCTCAGTTTGGTGCCTGGTTGGAATAATTAAGTGTAAGTTACCAGAATACTTTTTTTTTTTTCAGAATTTTTATAGAAGAATTTTTGTGATGTGTATCTTGTCCAAATACCTTTATTATAAGTTTATAAATGTGGTTTATAAATAAAAATTAAGTGGGAAAATCATTAATGCACTTAAGTTTTAGGTCCACATTTTGCCACATAACACAAATGGTTACTCACACACTCATCATTTTTATGTTATCTCAAACTGTTACTAATGGCTTTCATTCCACTTTTGTATTGATGTTCACTTGCTCACTTGTTCCATCTCACTCTGCCTTTGCCTGCTGTTGCAGCACTGCCAAACTTTAAACAGTTCAGTGTCCAGGTAATTGCACAACCTTAAAATGCCTCACCCATGCAACAACCCTTTTATTCATATAGTACTAATTTTCCCTACTGTCTGACAGATATTTCCTGATTACTATTAATGTTTAACTGACCTCTTGAAGAAGCTTTTAAATTGTAATTTGGGCCAATAAAAAGTTAACAAGTTAATAGTTATTAACAATGTAATATATGAATAATAAACTAAGATGGATAAAATGTTTTGAGAAGCTTAAATGAATACATTGCATGTATGGACATGCTGGTTGTAGTGTGGTTGAATTGTGATACATCGACTTGTCACTGTCTCCAGTGGAGATATTTTGTCCTGTGGAAATCCATTCAAGAATATACAGAGAGGAAAATCTTATTACATAGGTAATGACGTAGAATACTTTTTGACATCCAACAATTCCAAACTGAAGTTTGGGAGAAAAACCACAGCTAAAGCTCATCCTCGTTCATTTCTGTTAAATTCCCATTTGTCTCTTTCTCAATTAGTGACAAGATTCCCACCACCTTTCCATATCCTCCCTACTATTTAACAACTCCTATTCAAGATAGGAGTTTAATACCTTTTGCCAAGCAGAAGCTGTTCTCAGAGTTGCATTACAGTTCCACAATCACTCTTCATGCCAATTAGTTGGGAATGGTGCGTTGGTGGAACTTGTTGGAGCTTGAAAGTGAATATTGGTGCAGCAGAGCAGAAACGGCTTAGCTTGGGGAATTGGGAATGAGTTTGGTTGAGCAAATGGATTAAAATCTACTAAACTTAGTTATACTTTATACTGTATGCAAAATCCAACAAGTGTATATGAGCTAAGGTGATTGAATTCCTGCAAAATACCTAACCTGCTCTGCTGGATTTATTTTTTTTTTTTTTAAATACAGAAGCGCACAACTCATTATTTACTAGGAACATAAAAATGTATTAAATGCACATGGGACCTTCAAAGGTACCTTTTTGTACCTTTAGTTCAAGGATATAGAGGATGTAATATACCTTTAAAATTAATTTAAGGTACATACTGGATATTGACTTTAAAAAACACTGCTGGGGAACAAGCATATATCTATACATTATATTAGGTATACATTTAAGAACCACACATCATTGCTCAAACAATCTAAAATATTTGCATACATTTTGATTTGCAATTAAAAAAAACAATTAGTTATGAGTTGGATGTAGTTTGCCATCTCTATTTGACCACCTGGCCAACCGGCTCTACCCATATACCATTTGCACTGGAATACAACACAATGTTCTTCTGAGAAAAATAATTAATTGGTCTATTAAAAACATCCCCCATGTTTTGTTACCTGGAGTGCTGAGTTGTCACCAAAGCAAATTACTCTCAGAACTGTCCACCTCTACCTCCGTACTCCCAACCTGATAAAGTCTTTTATTATGGAAAATGATTTGAAACCACACAGCCAGCTACATACTCAGGTTTTCCTTTCTTTCTTTCTTTTATTCCCCTCCTCTCTCTTTTTCTCTCACTGACTCTCTCTCACCCTCCCTTTACCAGGGTCCTGCCACTATCACTCCTGCTATTGATAAGATGTCTAAATTTATTGCAGAATAATTTGGAGGGAAGAGAGATAAAAGGTTGCTGAATAAAATATGAGCAGCAGGCTGTAAATTGTGGCAATGCATATCATTTCATTCAAATGTAGGACGCAATTACCATCTGCGACGCTCATCAGCACCTTCCTTTATGACTTAATTATATGTTTAATGCTATCAGATCAAGGAAAGGGCAAAACAGATGAATGAGGGAGAGAGAGAGAAAAGATTCCGCAACAAGACAAAAGGCATATGAAAAAGTAGCATAAAGGATGGAATTGATTTCATTTACTGGCAAATAGAGAAAGTTAATTTAGACACAATGTGGACTCATCTCCTCTGCTGGTGTACGATAATAAAAGGCATGTTTGCCAATAGGTCTCATAGAAATTTAACAAAAGGAGTCAAGTTCTTCAAAACTGCATGTCGTCCTGCATTGATTTTGAAAAATGCCTCAGGTGTCTTTTTTTTTTCCCCCAAGATCAATTGCAGTAGTAATAAGATTAAAACATGTATATACTGAAGCCAATGTAACATGAGTTGGGCTCAATGTGAGAAATAATAATCAAGCCTTTATGGATTTTTATCAAGCTAGTTTGGGCTTTAAGTGTCTGGTTATCTTGGACATTAGAAGTCAGGTGAAGTTTGGATATTAGTAACATTAGCTTGGACATGAAGTGTTGAGTTGGCTTGGACAGTAGGAGTGAGGTTGGTTTCAGCATTACTTGACATGCTAGTTGTCATGACACAAATCAGGTGAGTTGGACATTCATAGTCAGGTTAGCCTAGGTATTACAAATAAAGTTAGGCTGGGCATTAGGAGTCTGGTTAATCTTGACATTGGAAATTAGGTTGGTTTGACCATTAAGAACTAGGTTGACTTGGGTGGTAGGAGTTTGGTTGCCCCCTGGCAATGACAGCCAGCTTAGCTTGGTCTTTAGGGTCCATGGTGATTTGTACACTAGTAGTCAGGCAGGTTGAACATTAGGCATAAGGTGAGAGATTAGAAATAAGCTTGGCTTGGGAGTTTGTAGTCAGGTTAGCTTGGGCAGTAGCTGCTTGGTTGACTTGGTCATATAGCAGCCACATTGTTTTGGCCCCAGGAACCAGGTTGATGTTTATATTATGTTTTTGTTTGATTTGGATATAAGGAACAAATTAGGCTTGGACATTCATAGTCAGGTTAGCCTGGGCATTGGGAATTAGGTTGGTTTGACCAATAGGAACAAGACTGACTTGAGTGTTAGGAGTCATGTTGGCCCTCCAGCAGTGACGGCAAGGTTATCTTGGACTTTAGGATCCATGTTGAACATTAGGAATAAGGCAGGTCATTAGGAATCAGGTGACTTGGGCATTTATGGTCATGTTATCTTGGTCATATAGCAGCCAGGTTGGTTTGGTCATCATTAGTCACATTGACTTGGGTATTAGTGGGTTGTTTGACTTGGCTATAAGAAACCAAGTTGGCTTGGATATTGGTTGGTTTGAACATTTGGAACTAGGCTGACTTGGGCATTAGGAGTTTGGTTGAACTAGGCAATGGGAGCCAGGTGAGCTTGGACTGTGGAATCCATTTAGATTTGGACATTAGTAGTCAAGTCAGTTGAACATTAGGAATAAGATGAGGGATTTGGTTTCAGGTTGGGTTGGGCATTATGAGTTGGTTTATCTTGGACATTAGTAGTCAGGTTGACTTGGACAGTAGGAACCAGATTGTCAGGATGGGTTAGGCATTTAAAGCCACGTTGGTGGGTCATTAACAGATAATTAGGCTCGGACACTAGGAGTCATGTTAGCATTAAGATTTAGGTTGACAACCATCAAGAGTTAGGTTGGACATTAGGATGCAGGTTAACTTGGACATTAGTACCCAGGTTGGTTTGTCCATTAGGAACCAGGCTTAGGCATTAGAAGCCAGAGTGAATTGGGCATTAGGAGCTGGGGCCTGGGCATTTGGAGTCAGGGTGACTATGGGGCTCCAGGCAGGCTAGAGGGCATGAGAGGAACCATTGTAAAAGCTGTCCAAAATATGAGATTTCAGCCAGCTTTCATTAATGACTGACATTTAACATAGCGGCCATGCCAACCTCTGCCATGGCCATCGGACACACAGCCCACTTCAATTTACAGGGCTGGCAAACTAACATAAGGGTTAGTGTGTTTGTAAAGATTAACCACCATGAGTGATACACACTGGGTGCTTCCAAGTAGTTGGAAGATAGAATTTAGAAATTTGGGAAAATGGAATTATATTTTTATGAGTATCAAATGTCATTGTAATAGATAGACAACTAGAATGATATAGTGGTATAAGCAACCTGATCAAAATTGATGTGGTTGAATTTCATTTAATTTTATACAAACGAACTCATAAAATAAGACATGAATGCTAAATGTTTGAGGTAGAGCACTAAGTCGTGTGAATACATATTTGCAAGTCTGTGACCATGCTGGCATAAAAGATAAAAGTATTGTTTCAGTGCATTAATATTTGTAGATAATGCTATTTCAACGTGGAATTTACCCAGTAAAAGTAAATGCAGGACTAAACAATACATTAGATACATGTCTGTTTGCAAGTCATTTGTTATAGTTGTGCAGCTTGCCAACTGCAGTAATAATCTAGAGAAGAAAGTAAGCAATAGGTTGCAACAATACTGCAGCTATTATGGTAACATTACTAAACATTACACTTATCCTGAAATACAAAATTACAGCATAAAGGCCTTGTGCATGACATGCTTTTTACAATCAAATCCATGGTATTGACTATTTTGTCAAAATAAAATTCAGGAATCAAATTAACATATTGATCTAACATAGTCTGTGAGGGACTGGTGTCCATCCAGGGCCTAATCCTGCTTCACTCCCAGTGTTCCTGGGATATGCTCCGGATTCCCCGCAACCCTGTCCAGGATGAAAATAAACGAATGAATAAATGATATTGCTTATCAAATAAACAATGAAGAAATATGGCTACCAATAGGCAAATTCATTAATAGCTAACCAATGCTGAAAAAAATGTTCATGATTTACATTATTGTAATTTAGGTCAAAAAATGTCAGAGAAGCTTTAAGTCAGAACAATATTAACAGAAATAATGTCCTTCGTCATGGATAGAGGTGTATTCAATATATTATTTAGAAAATATGAATAAAAATTGGAATCTTTAAAGAACCTCCAGTACATTGGAGATATGAATTCACCTGATACCTAGATGTGTTTAATTATTTTATAAGCAGGTTATATTAAACTAAAAAAAAAACTTTACAGAATCAGAATTATAAATAATTATATTGGCCAAATGAGATTTTTTGTTACGAAGTTTGGGTTGGTAGTTGGCCCATTACCACAGACTAGACTGAAAACAAAGTTAGGCAGTAAATTAAACAAGTACAGGAGTTAATAGTGTATTTACTAATTATATAAAATTAACATGAGTAGATACAACTCTACAGAGTCTGTAAGGTGCATTATGTACAGATTCCGCGTCATGTCAGAATATGTAGCATTAACAATCCATGCAGAATTAGAGATACTGCATCATATACAGTCAGAGATTGTCATTTAGCTATGAGTATACAGTGCAGCGTTTTAGCAGCGATTGTGTTATTGTTAATGAAGTTTTGTCCAGTTGATTATTAAACAGTGCTACAGCTCAGGAGAAGAAACCGCCTCTGTGTCTCAAAGTTCTAATTTTTTATTCATATCTCTAAGCTATGCTTGTATATCTGATTTGAATGTCTCAAATCAGTGCACTCACCAGCAGTTGTAGTATTAAACACCCGGGTGTAACTGCAGTTAGTTACCTCACATCTAAAGAACAAAGGCTCCATCTTGTGGTTTGAGAGGATTGGTCATGCATTGCACCATAAAAACTCACATTCAACTGTAATAGGAATCACATATGGATGCCACATGAGAGCAGAAACGGAGGGCTGCTTTTTGAAGGGCTGAGGTTTAAAGCACATTTATCAACTCTTATCCAGTTGTATCCCAACAAATTAGATGTTTATTGCTGTCCTTAAACATTCTCCAAAACAGATTTCACAGGGAGGATGAAGTGATTTGGTGACAGTGGTGTTTTTAACATAATAATTTATTCGAAAATTTAAAGAGAAAACTTTGAACATGCAAAACAAAAGGATCAGACATTAGGAAATAAATTCAAAATGAGACACTGGATCAGTCAGCATTGTCTATAAGTGAGAATTATGCCTATGGTATTTGCATACTTTGAAAAGAATTAATAAATAAATGAACTGGTAATGAGTGAGAGGTAATCGTAGAGACAGTATTTAAGGTTATCTTTAAGATTATTAGTAAGGCTTCAGTTACACAACCTGTATTCCATATGACACCAATTTTCATTTTATATCTGTTAAAAAAAGATTTAGTCACAAAGCAGCTTTAAAGAAATCTGTATGTATTTAGATCACTAATGAGTAAGCCAGAGGTGACAGCAGCAAGGAAAAGCTCCCTGAGATGACATGAGCTAGAAACCTTGAGAGGAACCAGACTCCAAAGGGAACTCATCCTCTTCTGGGTGACACCCGATAGTACGATTATAAATCATTGGGATGAGCACAGGGCAGTCTTTATGATGACAGCAGTAGCTCTTAGGTACAAATCTACATTATCCATTTTTACATTACATATTTTCCTTTCTCTTTCTTTCTCTCCCTTCTTTTCTTCCTCTCTTTTCCTGTGACTGACAGGAAGTCCTCTGGGGTCGCCACAAGCCTGTGCGGCCAAGAATGATTTACATAATTAAGCACCAGGCCCTGTTTACAAGCTACCGAGGCTCTTATAACAGATCCCTCATCTCTCTACCCGAGCAGCAATCCAGGACTAATTGAGACAGCTATCTAAGCAGCGGTGTGTTATGGAGCCAGCGGCCATTAAGAGCCGACGTTTCATTTCTGTGACTGCAGCATCACCAGAGGGGATGATGATGATGATCGGCCATTACGCCGACGTGCCGCCAGACACTATCCACGGAAATAGCATCCCCATTTCCCACGCAAGCTTTATACAAGTTGCAGAGAAAGAAATGGAGAAAAAAAAAAAGTAATTGATTTTAAATTAATTGTGTGAAAGGTCTCCATGATGGGTACCATCTGTCCAAACAAGCTGCACATTCAGTTTAAAAAAAAAAGAGAGAAAGAAACTTAATCTAAATTAATTAAAGTGCTAACAAATTACATACATCATAGTTAACACAGGAATGAAACTACCGCAGGAAATGTTATGAAACAAATTAGCTCCAACAATGAAAGAAAATTACTTCGCATAACTAAATATTACAGTCATTTCCGCAAGCCATATTTCTTAATGAATTCTCTAATTAATTTAATTCACACATTGTGCATAATTTGGTGCTGGAAATGTCAGTGGGTCAGATTTAACCACAGTCCTGCTGGCTGTCTGTTCCAACAAGAGACACATTAGCTAAACATGACCTCTATGCAAATGAGAGACCAACTGTTGTAATTTCAATTCCAAGGCCTAATTAGCATGTTATAAAGATGCAACAGTGGATCATTCACCTCCACTCGCGCCATGCCAGAGCCTGTTTCACAGTAACTGGAAACAGCTCAATTAGAGCGCTGCTATCTGGGATCTGTTTTATTCTGTATATCAAAAAACACAGGTTGAACAGCTTAAAAAAATGGGAATAGCAGAATTCTGAAACTTTTATACAATCATATAAATGATTGTTAAGGATTTTCACACTGCCAGAATTTGGACAAGTCACATGATCCATCTAGTTTAAACTGGACTGGGTATTGGTAAAGATGTGTTATGCATGAGGTTTAATAAGCAGTGAATGAAATGTGCCAGTTGGTGCCTGCCTCTAATTGGTTAATGAACAGGCATGTGAGCTAATGAATGTCATGGGGATTGATACGAGGCCTCGGGGCTGTCCTCAGGCTAATCAGTCTAAAGAAGCCCTATGAAAGCCTCTCCGCCAGGACGAGAAGGCCACACACTCAGGGATCTAGACTCCCATCTGACCTCACTACACACACAGCAGTATGAGGCACTGGCCTGCTTACAGGATCACGATCTCTCTCTCTCTCTCTCTCTCTCTCTCTCTCTCCCTCTCTTTTCTCAATAATATAATGCTGCCA
>JAOTRR010000055.1:25476625-25486778 GCA_028570945.1 Gogo arcuatus
TTTTGATGAAATTTGGTGTACAGCTTTAGTATTATCCTAGGTTCAAGTTATTTGAATTTGATGTTGATAATATGTGGCTTGGTGGAGGTATACACTCTACTGAGTGCCCTTCTAGTTATTATTAGTAGTTGTATGAAAATACATTCACTACTTAAAGAGTAACAACACCCAAACTTATTCCTTTAATATTTTTCTGCTAATTAGTTTGAAATGAACTGTCTCCAGCCTTAGGCATGTCCTTACCGAGGTCAGCAATGCAACACTGTCCGTTCTTATTCACTAAGATGTTCTTGCTCTTCAGGTCTCGATGAGCTATGGCCGGCTTGCCCTGCGTGCCAAAGATCTCTACGTGCAGGTGTGCCAGGCCACTGGCGATGGACAGCGCCATCCTCAGGCAGGCCGGGGCATCCAGCGTGCTCAGCTGCAGATAGTCATACAGCGAACCCATCTCGTGGTAATGTGTGATCAGCCATAGCTGAGTGCTAGAGTTACGAGACGTCATGTCGGATGCAATAAAGCCTGTAAGAAGAGGGAAAGAAATAAGAATTTGTTTTTAATTTATCTTACATTACAAACATGCTAATGTTCTTATTTTGTAGTGTATTTAATCCTAACACAGCCAGCTGACCTGAACGGGACATACCTAGAATGTTCTCGTGCCTCAGCAGCACTGTGTTGTAGATCTCAGTCTCGCGGAACCAGGACTTCTCGTCTCGGGAGGAGAAGATCTTCACAGCTACGTTCTCACCCTGCCACTGACCTCTCCACACCTCTCCATAACGCCCTTTCCCTGAGAAACCACACACACAAACACACAATTTAAGCTCATAGCTGGAAGCACTGCAGCCAGAAGGGATGTGTTTCAGTATGTGTACTTCCTCCACAGGAAACATTTTAATAGGAACTCAGGAACTTTAGCCGCATTTCCTCTGGACAAACCAGCAGGGCTCTGACTTTTGTTCCTGGACCATAGTTCAAAATGTTTAGCTACTGAGAGTAGGAACCTTTCTTCCAACTAGGAGCTACTCAAGTGACTTAAACCCAGACTTCACAGAATGACCAACTTTCTTATCCATCATTTTAAATCCTGCATTTAGCCAACAATCTATTACTGGAGCATGTTTTATATTCTGTTTTGGCCTTTACAAAGTTAGCAACTCTATTTTGTATTTGTTGGCTTGTGCAGTAAAATTTAAACAATAAAGAACACAATTTCAGCATTCTCCATGGTCGTTACGTTGCTGAATGATCATCTCTGTTCTTTAGTTTATTACTTGTGTTATTTTATGTAATGGTCCAGTGGAATTGTGTAGTTCTTATCCAGAACTCTTTAACTTCTTAAAAGGTTCAGAAAACTCAGAGACTCCTATACATACGCCAAGATTTCTTACAGTAAGCCCAGCATTCCTGTTATCCTTAACTTAACCAGTCATAACTCTCTAAAACTTTCCACAAAAATGCTGTTCTGCATAAAATACCATTAAAATGTGTAGCATTATTTTATGAAACAATTTGTTAAACCTTAAGATAAGTTCTTCAAACATTTAACAGCAGACAGTCTTTATCAGTAAACTACTCAGGCTTTTTTTCTCTTTAATCCAGCCATGTTAGTGGATTTAAAAGGCATGTAGCCTCACAGCCGTCTGGAGGAAGACTGGGAAAAACACTGTCTCTTACAGATTAACACCAAGCCTTTGATATTTACTGCCTCTGGGATTCGAACAGACACGCTGGATTAAACACAGTCATCTAATCAGCACACCCACACCCCACATCTGTCTCTCTCATTCTCAGAAAAAAGAAATGTAATGGTTTAGTCGACTC
Organism: Gogo arcuatus; assembly: GCA_028570945.1. Lineage (NCBI taxonomy): Eukaryota > Metazoa > Chordata > Actinopteri > Siluriformes > Anchariidae > Gogo > Gogo arcuatus. The sequence continues at coordinate 25,478,450 of JAOTRR010000055.1, forward strand.
TAAATTTTGAAAGGAAAAAAAAAAAGCAAATGACAGAATATCTAAAAGAGCCCCAAACAGTAGATTTGTATGTCCTTGGTAAACACACATGCACAAAACGAGACATTTTCAAAGAAGAGGAGACAGATTAGATACACACCCACACACTCGTTCAGTGTAATCTGTCTGGCGACTGTTCTCTGTACCAGGAAAGGCAGTCCTGAACCGCTGCCTGATGTGCACGAGTGGTCCAAAAGATCCTGGAGAGAGAGAGAGAATGTTCATGCTGGGTCAGGTAAATGGTTAGACTGTCTTTAATACATAAGAATAGGGCAGCCCTCTGGTGGACAATCTGAAGAAGTGTAACACTAGTTACAGGGCCAGGGCTTTAACCTATTTTTAGGGAGGGGGGGGGCATTGTCTCACAAGCTAGACTTCCAACCTTTGCTAAAGAGTCTGATACGTTCGTCATTAACTGTGACCAAGAACCACAGACAGGAAGAGGTGCTTGACTGACACGGCAAATGGCCAACCATACACTGAACCTTCTTTAATCCAGAGCTTATCTTCCTCCAAAAAACTCTGTCACACAGTATTAAAAACTGGGAAATTGTAACTATCAAGATTCTAAAGCCTGTGTGTTTTCTCCAAAGCTACAGCCCAAAACACATTTATGTGCCCTGGTTAGACAAGGGGTTCTCAAACTGTTTGTATTCAGGGACACCTTTAACTGTAAAATAAATTCAACTGACCTTTTCACTATAGATTTAATTCGTGGACATTATTTAAATGTGTACATTTATATTTTGTATATTTATTATATAGATTTTTTTTAATAAGATGACATGTTTTGGATAGTTTAATAGTTTATATAGTATTTAAATTCAAATTTTATTGGCCTCACACAGACACAACCATACACAGTACCATGTGCAGTGAAATGCTTTTCACAACTGTCTGGTGACAAAAAAATAATAACTAATAATAATAATAATAAATAATTTAAAAAAAAAATACATAACAGAATTTACTACCATAGAAGTGGAAAAAGAAAAATATAAAAATATAATATAAAGCATATAATAATAATAATAATAATAATAATAATAATAATAATAATAATAATAATGACACCCAATCCTTCTTGAAATCTCATATTACTTTTTTATTGATCTTAAAACGTGTATAGTAACTAGAGTTTAAAAAAGTTCCCTAGATGATTTCATTACAAATGTGCTGGCCAGAAATCATACAACTGACAAATTATTCTCCATTTAATAATTGTGAATTTTCAAGAATTCATTATGAAGCCATTTTTACTACAGTGCAAATACAGCCACTAAAGCCTCAATCATTTAGGCAAGAACACATCCAATCTGTTTTGCTGTTGGAAAAAAAATCTCACCGAGTCCGACTCAGTTTGACTTTCCACAATTAGAAGCTTCACTAATGCCAGCACTTATCCCTTTCCTAATCCTCCTTCCAGACTCAGTTTAAACCCCGGAGTGTCTGTTTCCCTGGCCTGGTTTGTAATGCAGAGTCCTAACAACACCAGATGGAGACATTGAGCAACCAAACAGACCTGGACTTCTATCAGCACTACACTCTATTTAAAAAAAACATCCAAGAGCATGAGGGTGGGGGGGAAAGGATGCAATCCAAAGCAGCAACTAGAGATAAACACATCTGCCTGATGAAGACAATTTGGAGAGCAGGGGAATGCATGTGTGAGAGCACAAATGTAAACCCCTGCAGCTTTAAATAGCGATCTGGGCTGGGTAATCTTGAGAGACTATGGCTTTGGAAGCTCTCTAGCTATTTGGCGTCTTTTTTCTCCTCAAAAAAATAAATAAAATAAAATCATGGACCGATAACACTTTAAACCCAAGACATCCAAGAGATGATGCACGTGTTCCTCCAAGAGCCTCTTCGACTGTTTCTAATACCAGCTCTGGCCCTCTCTCCCAGCACTGGAAAGTACTTTTTAAATTATGCTCGGCAAACATTCAGCCGCCGCATAGTTCAGCCCCGGTTGCCAAGCGCTCCACGAGGCTCTGTGAATATGGCTTGAAAAAGATCCAACACCAGCAACTCAGCAAACACACCCCGCAATGCTGTAGGAGACTGCTAAGGGAGCGGGCTAAACGCCCCGGCGTGCTCGCATGAGGGGGGATTCATGAACGAGAGAACAGATCTGTGGGAGGTTTTCGGAAAGGACAACTGCATTAACCTGAGTACATAAACACCAACAGCCAGAAAAGGAGCACCCGATGAGGGACACAGCTTGCTGGGGTTGATACTGAAAAATTATTACAGAAATGGCCGAAGCCAAACATCCATCACTTTAAATAAATTAATAAATAAATTAATAAATAAATTATTGCAGTTGTAACCAATCATTTAAAAAAAAGTTTCAAGTAAGCACAAAAAAATATAACAGTAAATTACCAGAAAATACTTGATGTACTGCTTTGCTGTAAAATACATCATGCACATAAAAGGCCCCTGAAGGTGTCATTTTAAGCCATTGAAAATAATCTCTGTCTTATTTGTTTGGTTGTTTTGTTTTTAACCCAAGAAACTTCTAATACCAAACACTAAAAGGCAACACTTACCCTCATTAAAAATGCAAGGATTTATGAATATGCACAAATATTTCATTTGAAAATGTCTATATTTTTTTCTCTATATTTATTTTCAAGCCAACCAGTTAGTAAATTAAACTAGCTTACGTTTGTCACAAGGTGATGCTGTATCAGCGTTTCAGTTTGTATGGTTAAATTCTTATCTCTAAACAGCAGCCTGTCAAAACATACTAGAACAATTCCAATTTTGTTTATTAAACATTAGCTAATTTAACTAGCTAGCTTATCATGTGCATTTTATAGCTAAAAGATTCCTCAAACATTCATCCTGGAATAATTTCCTCATCAGATGTGATTACCCTGGAGCCTCTTTTCTGATATATAAAATTAACACACCACTCCTCATAATCAACGTTTTACAAAAGAACACGTTTGACTCAAATGCTAATTAAAATCAACTATACAAGCCCATTTTTGAGTACAGGGTTACTTTAAGTTATCAGTTTGACAAGAACAAATGAACTACAATATCAAGCGGCAATTAGGGGACCAAGCACTTGTGTGTGTGTGTGTGTGTGTGTGTGTGTGTGTGTGTGTATTTTATATATATATATATATATATATATAAAATTAGTGCATGCAAGTCTCACCGCGAGGGTGCTTTCACCAACGTTGGATGCAATGAGTCCATCAATGGTGCCGTACTCAGCATCACGGGCCGTCAGCCGCTCCATCTGGTTACGGTGGATTCGACGGAAAATCAAGATGGCCACCGTTGAAAGGATAATGAGGACAATCACTGGAGCCACAATTACGATGGCCAATGTTGTTACACTATAGTTTGGGCCGTCGTGCCCTGTGAAAGAGAAAGAGAAATTATTAAGCACAATTGTACTTCAATTTACAGATCTATTTTCCTTATTGGAACTAAAAAGGCTTGAACATTTGTCACAATTGTGCTATTGTATAAGGGAGAAAGGGTGTAGAGATGTAGTTATTAACTCGGTTCAACTGTTCATGAATTCTTTCTATTCATTTTCAACACAAAGAGACTTTTTTAACTCCACTTACCCAGGTGTGCCCTATTGCCTGAGGGTACATACACAAACACACACAGACACACAAAAGAGCTGTAGTTAAGACTGGGCTTTTGCTGGGAGAGGCTATAATAATTAGGTATGCTGAAGCCCACACTCGGTCTCCCTGCACCCAAACTGCCTGGACCACACAGACAGTGGCTAACAGTGCAGCACACACACATACAAATGCATCTCTATCCTGTTCTGAGGCGCCTACACAGTGGGAGAGCGCACAGTGCTGGCCTGAGGAGATTCACAAATGGACAGTAGACGGATCAAGCTAATGGTGAACAGAATCAGGGCTCAGAGTGGGTTTACATTTGAGTCGGGGGTGTGAAAAAAACGAGGAAAGGCGATAGAAAAACTCAAAGCGCTGTAATACTTTAAGGAGAGTTAAACCCAGGCTAAAAGTAGGCTGAAAAAGGGATCTGAGTGGGTTCACTGTGGGCTAAAGTTAGGTTCAGAGTGGGCTGAGTGAAAGTTTTCAGAAAGTCAGAAAAGCACTTTGGAAAAAGAGGAGCACAAGGCAGTTCAGTATTCATTCTCAGGAACAGAAATGTCCAAACTAGCTTCCCATCTCTGCAGTGAGTAGCCAGGAGTGACGTATATAGGGGTGGGAATTGGCAGGAATTTTTAACTACAACAAAACTAACGTATAAAGGGAAGTTGGTTGAGATGCTTTGTGAAGTAGCGCCACCAGATGCGGACATATTAATATAACAAATTTCCCATAACGTCATCACGTAAGTCCTGTTTTGTATCAAGAAACGTTTAACTCAGATAAGTGCTAGTGTGTACTTTCCTAACCTAGCCTAAACAATATATAATTTAATGAATCAAGTTATACATTTTTCATTTGTTGAAGCAGATCTTCTCTTTCAAGTCAACTTCATAAAGCTGTTTCTTATGAAGTTGGCATTTAGGAGCTGTTGCTTTGGAATGCGAATTATAGCTTAGCTAACAACATTTTTAATAAGTATCTTACCCAGCACTGCTGAGACAATGCGATTCCGTAGATGATACAAAACCCTTATCTCAGGTAAAGTCTATCAGCATTTTGTTAGAACAGACAACAACAAATGAGATGGAATTTGTGATGCAAGTTCAACATAGCAACCCATGTTGAACTTGATAACCCAAATTCACCCATGCATAAGAAAGAACAGGAAGCATAGCGTCTTTTATGCCATTTAACCAGGTTTGAGTTTCTGCTGGGATGTTTTAAAATCACTACAATCAACTACTTGATATCTACTAACATAACACCTTATAGAACTGCAAGCCTGCAAAACTAAGAAACATCCTACTCTTGTGCAAATATAATATTTACAGCTACTTCAGACAAAGTAGAAATACTTCCTACCTCCTACCTTAAAGCTTCCTCAACTGTATTAAAAAAAAAAATTTTCCCCACAGTAAGCTAGTACTTGTTTCAAATAAGCTTGTAAAACATCCAAGAAAAGTGGTTTTGCTAGTTCATTCATTTGGAAAGTAATTCAATGCTACAAATGCTGCAAAATGAGCGTCCTTAAGTTTTTAAGGTCAGTCATTTCACAGTAAGTCAGTAGTTGTTTGGCGTCTGTCTGGAACCAGTAACAATAAGTAATTCAGTGCTAATAGTGCTATAAAATGTTCACAAAAATCTGGCATAATACAAATCAAGCTTCCAATTATTCAGCTACATTTCTGTATTTCGTCATGTTAAAATACAGCATCAGAAACTCGTCCTTACTTTGTACTATGAGTGTCACCATGTTGAAATGATGCTACAAAATTCCAACTCTCAGACGTTCTCGGAGTTCCTGAGAAAGTGAGAGTATTACAAGTTGGAAAGGTGTTTATTCCATAGGCATGTTTCCTACTCAGGGGGTGGCTACGTGGTCATGAACGCAGCGTTAAACCAGACTTGACGGCATAGAGTGGGCTGAATTTGCGCTAAAGGTGGGCTGAGATGTTAACATGGGTTAAACACAGGCTAAAGCGGGCCAAACAAGGGCTTACGGTGGTCCTGAACTACAGCACACAGCCAGCAGCTCCACACAGCATAACCGCCCACACACTCCCGTGCGAGACTGCAGGAGAGAGGGCTGCACTCCAGACAAAGACGCCATTTTCTGCTCACTTGCACTCAAGACTCCTTCCCCCCCCCCATACAGTATACAGAGAGGAATCCAGCAGTCTGATTAAAACTGTGCTCTCACACACACAAAAACATGTATGCAGAATAAGACATGCACAGACAGGCATGCGCACACACACACAAGCCTACAATTTAAAAAAAAAAAAAAGATCATAATTCCTCTCACATAATTCCCCTTTTCATTCCTCCAAGAGAAGAATGCAGCGTTAAGACAAGAAAGCATTTTCTTCTATCCCAAGAGATCTGATAAATCCTCATCTCGCATGCTTTCTAATGTGTGACAGACATAAGCTCTATCTCAAAGGTCAAGAAGCTAAAGAAGAAAAAAATAACTCCTGTAAAAGCTGTTTTTCCGGCGAGATCATAGCACTGATGACCAAAGACGCCTGCTGGTTAGGATATCAGGATGTCATATGGTCATGTTGACATGAAAATTTTATAAACAATTATAAAGAATTGTGTAACACATACTGTATAAAAGTACTGCATGAGATGGAATTTTGTTCACAGGATAATTATTTAATATGTCATTTATGTACATTATGAAGTGAGGTGGTCAAAGCAAGAGAAGTCTATAAATTCTACATGAATTGAGTTACAAGGACATTAAGGAGGTTAATATCATGGAGGGAGAAAATGAGTTTTAAATGTGTCTTTTTAAAATAGATTCTCAGCTTCACTTATGTGCATTTTATCCTCTTGGCTCAATAATGTGTGATGGAATATAGAATAAATTATAGCAGACAATTTTCAACAAATTTCAGTGTTTAAATTTGCATAATTACATATCTAAAGGCAAAAAAAAAAAATTCTCATTTCTGCATAAAAGATCCAATATTCTACTTTCATTTGTGTAATATTTGTTAAAACCTTTTTTCTAAACCTTTTTACAGAAATTACTCTTACCTCTTGATATTTGAACAGGGGTCTGAAAAAAAATGGATACTTTCACTTTTCAGACTTATGCACTACTTCTATCTAAAAGTGATATTGTATTTACAATTTTAGTCACTTTTTTCTGTGGATGAATATCAGATGACCCTCTACTGATCATATAGTGCATTATGTATATTAATACCCTATGCAGTGAGCATATACAGTGAATAAGACTCCTCTGGGATTCAGCCTAACTGCACATTAGAGAAGCTGAAATATCATTAATATTAATATCATTAACTATTATATTGAGTCCGTTGGTTAGGAAATCAACAGTTTACACCATAATGGCTTGTGTGACAAATCCAAGACTCATCTGGAAAAATCCATCCATCCTATCTACCACTACCATCATAATCAAAGCACAAATTCCACAGGCTCCTGGGACGCAGGTGGGCATCGTGACTCGCCTCCTTTCTGTTCCCACACGGACAGGAGAGGAAGAAACCAGTCACTGAAGAGAAAAGTTGCTGTCCAGGAGCTTCCCTTTCACAGCAGGACCGTTTCCCCTCTTTATTGTGTGACATGTAAAGCTGAAAACACACACAAGTCTGAAAAGACCAAACTCAGTGAGGGATAATGGCAGATAATTTCATGCCCTGCTGTGCTGAGCAGAAATGTGTCAGCCTGAGCCTCAGCTAAACGAAGCCCAGCACAGGCCTCTGATTGGGCAACGGGGATTTGAGAACTGTTGCTGGAATCTCAGCCCACAATGGAGTTAATGTGAGAGAGTCTCAGAGAGGAGAAAGGAGAGGTGAAGGGCATTCAGGGCCTGTAATCCAGGATTCACACAGAAACACGCCCCAGCACCTGCTGCACTGCTCCTGTTCCTGTGTGAGGACGCCAAGCTTTAATACAACAACAAAGGGGTTTCACTGATTGTGCCTGGGGTCGGAGTGGGACTAATAAAAAGAGCAGCGTGTGTGTGAAGGTGTGAGGAGACACACAGTGCATGCTTACAAGCATGAAAATAGTGACTTGCTTTTGAAAGTGTAGTAAGGTCATGATCACACAACCATCAGGTAAAGATTTCATCAGTTGCTTATCAGAATTTTTAAGGAACGAAACAATTTAAGAATGTGCTGTGACAGGAAAATAATCAACAATGGGCTGGTATGAAATGAGGTGAGTGGGTGGTAACAGTAACCAAAGATTATTTTCCTATAACAACAAAAGTGTTTTATTTCTCTTATACCACACTAATTGGCCAGTGATAATATTTTATTGATATTTCATGTTTACCTGTTTAAAAGTTGCATTATATTTAAAATTACATCTAATTCCTGTTATCACTTGTGTTATAGTTAACAATTACTCACCAAAGGTGAAGTGAATATCGGTGAATAATAATCTCGACTTCGTCTATTATTCAGCGATATTTACTTTGCCTGAGGCGGATAATTGTTTTAGTATAAATACACAGGTAATTATTTTATTTAAAAAAAATAAAAAAATTTAAAAAAAAGCATAAAAAATCATTTATTTCAAACTTCAAAAGCAACATGCAAATGTAATAAAGGCACGCAGACTTGTGTCACTTATCTGTGCCAACTCGCATAAAATACTTTGTTTTGAAATAGATAAAATAAATCACAGTTCCACCTTACCTT